>VZRN01001008.1:71504-234058 GCA_013397935.1 Dasyornis broadbenti | reverse complement strand
CACGGGCGGGCACTGGCACCGCTTCGGAGCTGTTCGGGAAACGCTCTTTAGTTAGGGAACACGGGGCTTTGGGGGGGGGGCTCTGCGTGTTTACTGAATATACGAGCTCTCCTCACTGCCTGGACTTCTTTCCCGATGAAAACCGAGGGGGAAAAAAATTGGCAACAAGTTTCAACCATTAGGAGTCAGGTAGGATATTAACACTTTCTGCAGGTAAAATTCCTTTCTGGCTAACTCCATGTTCAACATATGTTCACAATCAATAAGGCCCAGGAGCATCAGTGCATCGCCAGCTCTACAGTGCCGTCCCACAGTGTCATGTGTTTCCCTCTGAGGTCTATAAACAGGTGTGCAGCCTCTTTTCCCTTTGGGTGAAATTCCCATGTCCCATATTCCCACTTTGCTGTTTCTCTTTCCAGCTGACATTCTTTGAAGCTGGAGGGGAAAAAAAAAAATCAATCCACCAGCTAGATGAACATCTCAGCAATCTCAAGATGTCTCGGAAGATTCCCAGGTCATAAAAAATGTATAATAATTCTCTGATGCCCTTTCTTATAGTTCCTTTTTTGTTTTGTTTTAAATTTAAGTTGGGCATTTTGTCTGCTATATTTTGGGCACTTCAAAAATCATCAGAGTCAAAACAAATTGTAGATGAAAGATAGGAACAGAGAAGAGAAAGAAAACAGAGCAAAGAAAAGAGTTGAAATAAACACAGAGAGAAAAATACTCAGCTGACTGGCTTTCCTGCTCCCACATAAATAATGGACAGCCAGTAAATAAGTAAGTTACAGGGCTCATTCGAGCCCAGGAGACTGGTGGACATGATCCTGCAAGTTTATTAGAACACAGAAACACAGCTGGAAGGTGATCCAGGAGGTCATCGAGTCTAGTCTGCTTCTATCTCTGGCAGTGCCTCACCCAAGACCCCCACTGGGACCAATTTTTCTCAGCTAGGAAGAGATGGAAATACCCCACCACGATAAGCCCTGTGATTTGGGATTCCACCACTGGGTATAAGAGCAGAATTTGGTCCCCTTGCTATACTACTGAATTACATTCATTTCAAGGCATTCTCAAGCACACACTTCACAAAATCTTTTCTAGTGCTACCATGAATTTCTAGCTTTTCCAGCAGTCACTTTCTCCGATCTGCCTTAAGTTCAACACAGGGGCCTACAGGGCTCTGGCCAGTGTTACTGAAGATCCTACTAATACTCCCAAGAGGTAATACATCACCCTGCAAGAGTTTCCTGATATCTTGGTAGTTACTAGGAGGAAAGTCCTGAAAAGATTAACTTTGAATGTCATTTTTCTAGCAAGGTGCTAAATGCTGTGCCCTCAGAAAGGTTCTTACACCTTCCCAGAGTTTGCTCACTTAACTGGAGTTGTCTACCATGCACACACTATCATTTGAATCAATCTCTCCAGGCTCATAGTAACAAGAGACAGGCACTTTACAGTGTAATTTAGGTGCTTTAGTTTTGTTTCCACTTAAAGCTGAAACAAATCCTCAGGTGATTCACTGACTCCTCTTCAGCTTCTCTCTCTCTAAAGTGAGACTGGTTATTTAAAGTTTTAAGCAGGCTTGCTAATGCTATCAAGTGTTAGATAATATTACCACATAAGCCAATACCATGATAATGATACCGTAAGAATGATAGTAAAGTTCCCATGCTAACAGTAATGCCAATGTCTTCAAAAAAGGATGCAGGATTTAACCACTCTATGCCAGCCCACTGATTTGCCACCTCCCTTCAGTACAAGTCATCTCAAAACCAGAGAATGTGCATCAGCAGGAAGAGCAGCTCTGACTGACCAAGGCAGGTACAAGTTTGCCTTCTCGTAATCAAACTTTCTTCATTTCTTTGAGTAAGATGAATGTGGGGGACAGACACTAATCATAAAACCTGCTGGATTTCATTAGCACATTCCCAGATTTATTTCAGAACACTCATTTGAGGAGTGTTTTAATAGTATATTAATTTTGCGCTTCATCACTACAATTTAATTGCAAATGAGTGCCACTGTACATAACTGCAGTAAGCATATGCAAATTCAGTACCTGTTCAGCAATAAAATTTCAAGCTCATTTATGTAATTAGTAACACTCCCTTGTTTTCTTACAGGTTAACTTTCAGGTTTTTAAAAACAATAAAGTGCATTGAGTTTTCACTGTTTTGCTGCTGGCATGCTTTCTGTACTTCTCCTTGGACAGGGAAACCTGATAAATAGGATGGTAAATTCCAATGTCATTAAAAATCACTTTCTGGGGAATTTCTCTTTCAGCTCTTGCAGGCTAGCAGACTGCACTACAGTGACAATTAGTCACACGCTTTAGTAATGTATTTGATTTTCTAAGTGAAAAAAAGAATGAAAAAACCACAAACTCAAATAGTCTGTGCAATCAGGTTCTTAGCTGGTATAAAAAGAGAACATCAAGCCTGCTCACTACCAGCAAAGGCTAAAACCTGACTTTGTGCTCACTGACAGCAGATATCCTCAGCCCAAGAGCAGGCACAGTTCTTCCAGTGAACCTGTAAGCTTCTCTGGCCTTCCCTGCAAGTGCTCACTCAGCCTTCTGGAACAGATTGCCCCCAAAAAAACCCCACAAGAACCTGTCCCTGTACCCATCCATGTGCTGAGACACAACCACAGCACTGCAACAAAGCCTGTGCAGTGTAATTCAGACTGTAAAAAAGTGGGATTTACTAATGTAGATCACATGGGTGTCTACATAATTTTTTGTAATAGAAGTTTTGACTTCTTCACAACTTGAGAAGTCAGATACTCAGAATCCTCACACAGAGTCCTGTAAAGCTCTTGGATAGTTAGCAGATGCCAAAATTAAACGTAGCTGTTGCAAACCTGACTTAGTGAGGTCACTACTCAATACTGCAACAGTTCTTAGCCACATCATCACCATACTGTTTCCCTCACACAAGCCGTGCCACAAAGACACATGTAAATCCTATATATTGTCAGAGAGCTGAGTAGCAATGTGCTGCATCTCATCACATCATACAAGTCTGCAAGCCCTTGCATAAGATACCTGACAACACTGGCTCTGCTAAATGCTATTTCTGACATTACTTACATAGGTCTAGCACAGACATCCATAGCAGTGCTATGGGCCAAACCCTGCCATTCTCATCTTTATGCAAATGGGTGTTTTTGGCAGTTCAAAACACACCAAACATTGCATTCCACCTATGCAAGACAGTAGGATTGGTACCATTCATTTAGTTCAAGTCAGAAAAGATTTCACCTGAGGTTTTCTGAGCTGAATTCTGACTCCAGGAAACGAAGGAACTGGTCTCGTCCTACTGGGTCCTTCAGCACCTCATCCATGGAGAAACCCCATCTTTTCACACGCTGCTGACTAGGTTCTTTGCTGTTTGGAGAGAGAAGGGGAAAAACAGATGGAATGTGCATCTCTGCCTGCTGTCCGAGCATCTGCTGCTGTTTCTGCTAAGCAAAGGGAGGAAGATTATCAGATGAGATTTTGTTTTTATTCTCAAGATTTTGCAGAAATACAAGTTAGCAAATAACATTTAAAAAGCTATAAAGACAAGGGTCATCATTAAAGCAACCGTACTATCTGGGCACTACCTACATGGCAAAATAAGAGAGACTGTGCATGATATTTTCAGGCAATTTCTGGTAGGTTTCATGTGAAGAACAGCATACCATACTCAAATGATTATTCACTATGCACTTCTTGCATATCTCCTCAAATGTACCTTAGAATTTCTTATGCATCAAGGCAGAATTTTCCCAGCAATATTCCCTGGGTCACTGGTGAGCTCCAGAGCATTTCCCTGTGTCCCACACAGTGCTGCCTGGTCACTTGGAACTGACTTCAGATTTTCAGATCCACATTTGCATTAGAAAAGCAGTTCGACTAAGAAGCAGTGCAGACAAAGTATCTAAAATGATTACTGGTTTGTGGTCTTTTATTTTTCAGTGCCTCTGATTTTTGCATGCCTAAGTCTCAGAAGACTAAAAAGCACCTTTCTCCTACTCTCCATGATAATCAGACTTTTATTTTGTGTCTCAGCTGGGATACTGAGATGCAGAGGCACTGAAAATCACTAACAACCTTTCTCCTAAATTATTTCTTAATACAGCCCAACTTACATAAGCTGTTGTTTGAATTGCCAGACATGTTGCAGAGATGCCTATGGGGAGAGGTGGTGCCCGGGAATCACAGCGAGGATCCTATGAGACAGTCTGCACCAGAGCGTAATCTGGGCTCACAAAGTGTTTGAAAGCTTCTGGTGTGATGGCGTCATACTATGAGACAACCATTAAAACACAGCTCAGCTGCTCACATTTGTGACAGTAGAGCCATTGTTAACAGTACATATCTATTAAACTATGTGTCTTGTCATGTCCACAGTGATTCCTAATCACAGAGCCTTAGGGGACACTGGCGATCTGTGCTGAAGACAAATAAGCCAAAGGGGTAAATAAAATGCCTGCTTTGATTTTCTCTTGGTGTAAAGGCTAAGTAAAATTGATAGGCATGTCCTCACTCGAGGAGCAGCATACTCAGGATGGCTCCTCCTTCACTCCCTCAGGAGCCAGCAGTGCCGCAGACAAGGGCGCAGATCCAGCCTACCTGTTACGTGAGCCAGCCTGGACATCGGGACATGAAAGCCATGCTCATGCAGAGCCAGGCACGAGCTAAGCTCAGGGAATTTCCTGTGGAATCCAGAGATCTGTAGCTGCTCTTCTTGAAGCTACACAATGTTCTAGCACAAAAAAAAAGGCCAAAGTGCTGTCTAAATCTGAATGCTTTCCATGGCATTTCCTGAGTCCTGATTGCCATGAAGGATGAACTGTAGTGGCACGGGGCTGCCTATACTCAGCAGCCAGCCTTGCCACCAGGAGTGAGAGGCTCTTTGTTTTCCTGCGCAAAATGGCTCTGCTCTCCTAAATGAGGAAACAGCTTTGCAGGCAACACAAGGAGATCTCGGAGATCATTTAATTATTCATGCAAGTTGCAACTAGATGCAGATGCAGTGAGTTCTTTTACAATAGAGAATAAAATGGAAATACAGAGCTGTTTGTTTTTCCATCTCCCCACACTACAGCTTTCTCTTTTTCATCAGCAGGAGAATCACCTTCCTTAACTCTGAAATCATAGCAGAAGCCAAGCATTTATTTTAAATTCCTATAAGGCTGTGACATCAGGTTAATTGTATTCTTCAGGGACACACACATCTTTTCTGGGATTTGCAGTAACCTCAACAGATGCAGAAATAATGGATGCCTGGATTACCTTGTGGGTGGGGGTTTCTGCAGAGCAGTATTTTGCAAGGGCTGTATCTGGTAATAGCCTTGCTAGGGAGGATGGAGAAAATGAGAAAAACTAGCTAAAAAAGAAACTCTAAATGTTAAAATTATGTGAAGAGGGGTAGAGGTTGGTAAAAGAATGGATTTCTGCGACTACCAGAGAAGCAGGTGAAAACAACTTTCACATCCCAAACTACTTGGTTTTTAAACAGGGCAAAAGACTTGTCCTTTTTCTGGAACACTGATTTACTATGAATCAATTTTCTTAGGCCAATAGCATCTCTAACTTTAAATTATTATTCAAGAACACACAGGACTAGATTTGGCATTCTCTTATCAAAGATTTGCTAAAGTGAACTCCAAGTTCAGATTTGGTAACAAATGGCAGCAGCTAAACACGGGAGAAGCTGCTGAGCCCTTGCAGTTGTTGGCCACAGAATGTGATTGAGTAGTGAAGGTGGTATGGGGCATGGTAATTTCATTCAAATTTGCTGTGGGAGCTGTTAGGCATAGTGGCAGGCAGGACAATTCTAGCCTGTCTCCGAGGATTGTGGATAGCCTGTGAAGGCAAGAGACACAGACACAGGCCGCATTTCCCGTGCACCAGCGTCATGTGAGCAAAACAAGATCTCTGTTGCAGTGCTGTCCTTGGTTTTATTTTTGGAGAAACTCTCTGAGGTGCTGTGGCAGGATATCTCCCCCTATCCCTCTCCCACAGGGTTGGTGCAAAGATAACCCAGGCCGGATCAAAAGCCCAGCAAGGGGTTATCTCTTGGCACCCGAGAGCCTGAGACCTCCAACCAAGAACCAACATCTTGGTATGGAGAGCAGATGTGGAAAGAGATGAAAAGAATGAGTATGTGACCAAAAGACACACTTTTACCCTATAAAAGACACACAAAATATCACAGAAGCAGAAGTCTCCTGCTGGAAATGTTCAAGGAGCTTCTCCCTGGAGTCTGGACCCAGGCTCTGCTGGTTACTTTCCTGGGAATTGAGGGAAAGGATTCCAAAGTATACTTCACTACCAAGCTGGTGTTGGTAAGATACATTGGTTTCCTAAGTTACATTATTTTTTGCTAGCTGTAATAATAGGTACCTTTTTATGTGCTGCTTTCTCTCTACTGGGATTTTTAAATTTGTTTTTTAATTTTTATTTTATTTTAATTCCTGTACAGTATGTAGTTTTGCCCCAAGTCATATATCTGTTTATTTTTGTGTCTAATAAATGATAATTTATGTCATATTAGATCTAATTGGCCCATTATTAAAGAACTTGAGAACAAGACTGGGTCTTGGGGTGCTAGCCACTCCAAGAAAACTACTGCCTGCTGCCAAAGGCCTAGGCAAAAGGCAGAGATTTATCTAAGCTCCTGTCTCCATTCGTAAAAGGTGCAAGGCATTGAATGTCCTATAGTCATTCCTCCCTGTTTTCATCTATTAGACACCAAAACAGAGACAAGCCAGCTTGCTCACCAGAAGGTGAGGTCCAAACTCACTCTACCAACCTATTATAATTCTGAGCTGCCAAGTCTCACACATTACACGTGAGCTACATTCTTCTGGCTCCTATGCCAAAAACCCACTTCTGCACAGCAGGAATGGCCACTACTCTACAACTCATCCTATTTTGCCAGAAGCACTTTTAATGGTATTCCAGGACAGAAACAGTGCTGGAGCATTGCAGGTGGGGAGGAGCAGGCAGCAGTTTCTCAAGGGTCAAATGAGATGTGCTGGAACAAGTTTGTTTTAGCAGTATCCTATAGCTGTAGCATCCCAGACCTGACTCTATGCATGTGCTCGACAGGTATGAGAACATCCATTACCTGACTTACAGACTACCATATATCAAGCCATATGGAAGTGGAAGGGCTGAATAATTCACAGACAACAGTGATAAACTTTCTCTATGTTCTTGAATCTAGTAGTTACAGACATTCAACTTCCTTTCCAAACAGGGCAGTGTGAAGAGCATACAAACAAAATGGCAAGACAACTCTCACATTAGTTAGAACTACCAATTTTTTTTACCTCATTTCAATGTCCCACAATGCAGCATCATCACTTATCCAGGGATTGGAAGGCTCAGCAGGAGTTATAAAGGGGTCATATTCCACATACTGCTCCGTGTAGGCTATTAAACTGACAGGTTAAAAAAAAAAAAAAAAAAAAAAAAAAAAAAAGAGAGGTTTGAATGCCCAGTCACGTCAGAGAGGTACAGCTTTTCTTTTTATATTTTTTTGCTTTGTTTTCAGGGTTTTTTTGGGGTGTTTTATTTTGTTTGTTTGGTTTTTTTTTTGTTTTGGTTTTTTTTTTTTTTTTTGGGGGTGTGCTTCTTTTTATTTATAGGGATTAGGCAGTTTCTCAGCAACCACAGGGAACCCTTTTTCCAGGGATGATGCATGCAAGGATTTCTCTGCAAACACCCACCAGCTCACTGCAGTATTTTCCTCAGCAGCAGCATTTTCCTCAAGCTTGTCTTTGCTGAGATGCCCCCAAAAAGCCTGATGAGACAACAACTACACTGATATGGCAGGACTTCCCCCAGAAGAGCCATGGGAGGAATATGAAGTGTGTGTCATCCTGTTGCAGACTTTTGCACCCACATAAATTTATGTACTATGAGAAACTCACCTAAATAGGATAATGGGCTGTAGCTAAGAATATGCTTAAATCTTTGGAGGATCACAGTCCTAAGCATCAAAGCTTTGCCTATAGATCATTTTTAGTTATGCTGGTATAGTATTTAGATTAATGGCACTATTGTAAAATACTTCAACAGTAATAATTAGCTTGGACTACAGTAAATTATATGTATGTTGGAAAAACACCTGGCCTTTATACTTGCTTGCTTCATGGTGAGTCAGTTAAAGCATATAGCCTCTAATCCTCACTAGGATGGGATTCAAAGAGCTTTCTGGGAAAGGGACTGTGCTTGCATAAATGATTCAGGAATTCCACTGGGGTTGGGGCTAGGGGCACATTTTTACAAAAGAAAGACAGCATATATGAAATAAATCAAAAGAAATTTCTCCTAGTCTATATTGGAAATACTCTAAGGCACTTTATGTTTTTGCCTAGGTCTGCCAAGTAATTAACTAAGTTAATTGTGTCTTGTCATTATGAACAACTAAGTACTTGCACTGTGACTGTCCATGCTGAACTTCACCTCTGGTCCTCCACATCTCAAAAAAGGCAGGAGAATGAAAAGACCATGCGAAACAAAGGGTCAAAAAAGGCAGAAAGTTTCCCTGACCTGCTCTATAGTAATTATTTCTTTTTGTTTGTCCTAGCTCTTATCATGAGGCATTAAAATCATACACTTTTGTAACCACAGCAGGTTCCCATTGCCCCTTAGGGCACTCAGGGCTGTCTCATCTCATTTCATTAATTACATTTCATGACTGCTGTGGGTCAAGGGTTGGAGGAGGGAGCAGCGTCCAATTTCACAGAGCAGCAGCAATCCCTTAGATATCAATGAAAGAGAGTGTTGGTTAAAAAAGAAAGAAAAGCCAAAAAGGATCAGTCAGGAGATATCTGCTGTGAAACCTGAATTGCTCCTAATAAAAGAATAAGAAGACATCAGAGGTGCTAGTAAAAGTACTAGCAAAAAAAGCAAAGGGAGAAAAAACTAAAATGAAACAAGAGGGAATTTGTAAGCGCATTTTGCTGATTCAGTATAATGACAGCAGCAGAATCATTTCCTCATTGTCTAAAGGAGGCTACAGGCAAGGGACTCCTAAGGGAAAGCATTTCTGTCAAAATGCAAACCTGGCCTTTTGGGTGATAAACTGTATATCCAGTAGAAGAGGTGGTAGGAACAGTTGGCTGAAGGGTGCAGAGCTTGCCTTGAGAACCCAAATGTCTCTCAATCAAGGGGGCCTGCTGAGCCTTCACTTGAACTTTGAGCAGCTGAAAGGATAGCACAGATTTTCATCTAGGGAGCTGAGATTGCATCTGGTAGGAAGATGCTTGTTTTCCTCCAGCCATTTCGGTGGTGCTGTGTCTAATGACATTGTACTAACACTGCACAATGCAGTCAGGGAAAACAATAGTCAGAATATATTGATGGTTTTGCTCAACAGTTCTCAAACTTCAATAGCTAAAACTGACAGTATGCAGGTCCCAAGTGGGGAGAAAAGATGTGGAAGAAAAACTGTTTCCAAGATGCATGGAGCAGCTGAGGGATACCTGTTCCCACAGTTGGTATAGATCTACTCCTGGAAAGGGAAGAGGGAGAAGGAGGAAGAAAATCTTTAGCAGCAAGCATTTATCTCACAGAAGTTGGAGATATCCTTTGGAGAGCCTTTCCATTTCTCTTCTGATGGACAAGGGCTATCCCAAGAATAGTGTGAATTAATGGAAAAGAAATACAATTGATCTATTACTATTGAAACAATTTATATCTTATTCCTCTAACTTCTTTCCCCTAGTGCTTCCTGACTTATTTGCTCCTTGTTACTTCCCTCATCCTCCCTGAAACTGCCTTTGTGCTATACTGAAAAATTGGCAGGTGGTGCCACTGTCAGGTTTGACTCTTGAAGGGAGCATGCCAAGAAGTCATCTCCTGCACCCTGAGCTGCCACACTGTCACTTAAACTGTCCTGAGAGCAGGGTCCAGCCTGAAAACTGCCTTGATAATAACAGCATCTCCTTACACAGTAAATTTGTTCCTAGTGCTTGTATTCAGTGTTTTAATGGGGCTTTCGAGGCTGCACAGGCTTCTTTGCAGGCAATTGTTTGAGTCAGGTCATCCACGTTCATTCCTCCTCATCAGTCCCCACCCCTGCAAAGCCACTGGACCCATCAGCCCCTCTCCTTCCCTCCTACCTGCTCTGCAATACTCCACATCCAGGCTGCACTTCCCACCACTTTCCACACCAAGTCCTGGGACCCTCAATCAATACTGCCATTCAAAATCATCACATAGCCAAATACCTCCTCACAAGATATACATATCACAACCATGATTTTCATTCTTTGTAATTATTAAAAATTATTTAGAAACGTAAGGTTCTTCACCCAGAGGGTGTCTGGACACTGGTTGGGCTCCCCAGGGAAGTGGTCATGGCACTAATCCTGCCAGAGTTCAAGAACTGTTTGGACAATGCTCTTGGGCAATGCTCTGGTGTGATTCTTGGGGCTGTTCTTGTGCAGGGCCAGGAGTTCGACTCGATGATCCTGGTGGGTCCCTTCCAACTCAGCATATACTATGATTCTGTAATTTGATTGTTATAATTTTATTTACTTTTCTCCTGGTTATTATTTTGCACAGGTTTTGATAGCAACATTTTCTTCTCCAGCTTGGGTGCAATTAAAAAAAGAAAAAAAAAAGAAAGCCCTTTAAAACCAGGAAAATTATTACTGTGTCAGTATATTAAGGTCATTACAAGTAAATTCAGTACAAGGGCATTTTTTTGTTAAAGTACAAGTATATGTCCTTAATTAAAAAGATCCAAAAGCCCCAAACATAAATATAAATGTGCTCATTTCAATCATACAATGTATTGCATGCAGGATTTCAGGAAGCCTCTGAATATTTTCTATTTAATTGGATATATTGTCATTTTAATTGCTAAACTTTACGAGCCAATAGGAACTTACATTGGGCCTCTCACCATTTAATTTACCTAGTTTAGTACACACATGCTAACTACAGGTGCAGGCACTGCAAAGCACATTTCATGGGCTAATCTCTTTTTAATTTGCTTTAATAAAAATTCCTCTATTATTTCCCTAGAAGGAACCAGCCCTTACCATTTCCTTCATGTTCAACACAGTTTTACTTTAAAAGTGATATCACTGATAAGCACGACTATCCCTGCCTTCATCTCAGTGATTACCCTGCAAACATGACTAACTTACAAGTATCTAAGTAAAGGAGCTGTCATTCTCAATTAAATTTGAGCTTGCTTTTCCCCTATTCATGCTTTTCTACCGAAACTAAATATTCTGCAAGTCAAATTGTACCTTGATTTGCTTCTGAGAAATCCACTTCTTAAAACACTGCCTTGAGTAGTCCAGGTACAACCCCACTACTTCTCTAGGCATTTCATATACATGTAAGTGGGAGCAGGAACTGGCTCTACAACCCCAGTATGAACAGAGACATGAATACTATGTGCAACAAATGCAAACACAGCTCCTTCCCCAGAGCTGTGCCAGACTAACGAAATGAGCACTGAGAGTTTAGCCACAAAGGCGAAAAGGGGTATTTTCTAATTGAGACAGGAATTACTTTTCTAAAAATAAACCCTTGGGTTGTGAAGGATTGGAAGACAAGTCCCGCAAGGGTTCTTCCTTTTGTAAATGCTTCTTTTCTTTTACAGTACTACAGGTCCTCATTTTCCACCTATTTTTCCTCAGTGGCAGAAAAGCAAGTACAGAAGTGTCGGCAGCCAGCAGACAGGCAGCACAGCTGGTCAAGAAGGGAAAAGGATTGATGCATAGAAAGCCTTTGTACTTTGCTGCCTGCTCTGTTTCTAGAAATGCCAAACTGGAGATGAGGAAAGAATGGGAAATCATCAGAATGGGGACACTCACCTTTCTGCTACTTTGGACATCTTTAAACAATGTCTCTCTATCTGCATGTTCAGGAAAGTTATCTGAGGAGAGAGATGACAAGGACATTAACAATCCATGAGTTCTGCAGCATGCATTGACAATATCCCACACGCTATTGATTTCTCTTTCCAAACAGCTTGAAAGTAAATCAGAAAGAAATGAGACCCTTCCCTAGGTATCAGAAGAAGCTTATTAACTGCTTCCAATAGGAGTCTCTGTTTCCAAAGGCAAAGCCCTAGGGGAAACTTCAGAAGACATAATTAAAAGTAGGAAAGACACATATTTGGGGCCAAGGTTCCTAGACTACTCAGGGTGCAATATGATCTCCTTTTACAGCCACACTCGGCTCTCCCATTTCTCTGTCTGACCAGCAACACAAGACCAGTAACAGTTTTACAGCACACTTCCACGCTGCTACGAACCAGTTCTTCAGGCTATGATAAAAAAGCTCAAGAAATGTAGTATCCAGGTTTAGCTTAGAAGACCACCCAAAAACTGGTTGCCTAAGAAACATGTTTAAAGCTGCCTTTAGTAAAATGCTGATCTAGTGATTCCTGTTTGTCTTTCAGTGAGGACTGCTTGTTGCAGCAAAGTAATTTTGAGGGAGAGCTGTTTGTGCCAGGGCAAGGATGTGTGAGTTGGCTGGTCATTCCTTGGCATGATTGTGCAAAATACTTTTTCCTAGTTTTCTAAAAGCTCTGACTGTACCATCTAATAGTCATGCACTGAACAATGACTTTCCTCACCATTTGTCCTCAGCCTGTGCCCAGCTATGCTGGCCTTTGTCACTGCCCACTTTTCAGACATCCTCAGTGAACCAGAAATTAACCTGTCTACTGGTCCACAAACAGAATAACAGTAGATTCAAAGGTCAGTGTTACTCATAATGCATATCACCATACAACTTCACTATTCAATGAATACTTACTAATACTTTACATTAGTGAGCATCAAGGATAAGGATGTGAGGATCAAGGACAGGTAAAACAGAGTCAGTTTTGCTGATATCTCAATAACTTTACATGGTTTTTTTTCTGGTAGCAGTTCTCAGAAGAGTTGCCATACAGCCACCTACTTACTTGCCTCCGGAAATCCTCTTTTGTAGTTTTGCGCACCGGTTGGGAAGGCATGTGTACAGGGCTTTGGGGCTGAGACTCCTCTGTAACCCCATAGACTGACTGGGAGGAACCAAGGAACAAACAGAAGAGATTACAGCAGTTTTCTGTTATGCAATGAGGGACAGTGCGGTATGCAAAGCAGAAAGGTAACAAGGCAGCAATTTCCTACTGTTTATACCCACACAGGTCAATAATCATTCAGCCTGGAGCAAAATTTACAGATCAGACTGTGCTTGCTGATGCCTGCACTTGGAAAGCCTGTAGGCATGTTAAGAAAAGAGTTTGTTTTAAATGTTAAAATGGAGCTGATAATTTTTAGGAGCTCTGAAGGCTGTGTGTGCCAACATTTGCAGGATGAACAATGGGAGTGATCATTGGGGTGAATCAAGTGGCAAAAGAAAATACTAGAACCTAATTCTATGCTGCTGTCTTTCACTTGGTTTAATTTCTTGCTGTAAAACTACACATTGAAGAAAGTAGTTAACCTGGTCAAGTCAACAGGTCAAGTTCATGAGAACTTCTCTGAACAAAACCTGTGGATTCATCTGTAGCCATTCATTTTCAGGACAGATACCTGCACTGAAAGTACTATCATTTGCCCTTTTATTTAGTGCTTTTTTATTTCAGTAAAATTTCTAAGAGACATGTGAATAGCTCTGCTGCAATTTAACTGCCTATGTAATTTCGGGAGCCTGATGCCCCATCCAAAAAGGTAACAAGTGATGAGACAAGAAGAAACAGCCTGAAGCTGCACCAAGAGAAGTTTAGACTGGGTATTAGGAAAAATTTCTTCACTGAAATGGTTATCAAGCACTGAAACAAGGCTGCCCAGGGAAGTTATTGAGTCACCATCCTTGAAGGTATTTAAAAGACAGGGATATGGTTTATGGTGGACTTGGTTAGGTTAAGGTTTTGAGTCACTGATCTTGAAGGTTTTCTTCACCCTAAATGATTCTATGACTTTATATACACAGAAGAGCTCAAACTTCCTAAAAGTCAAAGACACCCAAGTTGCTAATGATCCAGCCTTCAAAATGATTAAGACAAGTGAACGTCTCATTATCTGTGCCCAGATAATTTCTTAAAAGGGGACCTAGGTATTTTTGCCAATTCCTTTTAATTTTTTGGGAGTGCAGAGCCATCAGACATTTGGAACACAGAGCTCCTTAAAGCCCTTCTCAGCTCAACCCATCACCCAGTCTATACCACTCTGCTGGTAAAATGAAAATAATAAATTCACCAAGCATAACAAAACAGAACTCACACTACCATAATACTTTTTTTTGTTCCTATTGGGTAAGTCTCATATACTGTAGGTGCAAAATATGGTTCACATGAAAAGAAAATAAAACAGTTAACCAAACCAATCCCAAAGAAACAAAAATCAAAACCAGGAACTCAAACTCACCTTTTTCACTTTTTGTGGGTTTTTCATACGGCGACACTTTCTGATGTCCATTTCTGTGGTGTTCACACAGCCTGGCTGAAAAGAGATGGTAATCATGTTACTCCTCTGTTTAGGATCTTCATGCTACCTTAACTTTATAAAATACACAATTAGATGCTGTCCAAAACTCTTTCCTGAGGTTTGTGTCCCATAAATTACTCTTGCTAAATAAAAGACTTCATATACCCAAGGTTGCCATGTCAGCTTCCAATCCACTTACTCCTAACTTTGGCACCTAAAGGAAATAGCTAATGGCGGGAGCTTTTTCTACGAAGTCTGAGCCAAACTGAGTAAGCTGCTTTTCTTTCATTAGACCAGTAAATAACTTTCCAAAATTCGTATTTGTCATATATTTCCAAATCAATAGTTCCATAAGTGCAACAAGCCCAGAATGTTTCAAATAATCTTTAGACACTTAGTGTATTTCGAACTATGAGGAAAATCTATGTGGTGACAGTAAAGGCAATGTCTTTGTGCATAGCACATGCACTAGTAATAAAACTTTTCCTGTCAAAACCTGGAAAGTCTCATCATTCAAAAATAGTTTTACCACAGGCCTGTGCACATCCCAGAATGCTCTTTCCTGGCTGTCCAAAATCTTTCTTTCTGTTTTATCCTTTTTCCTGTCGATTCTGAAAACAAAAGCATAAGTCAGTATGAGTCAATATACAAGTCATGCTTTCTTCTTTTTTACATTTCCAAGATAAAGATTTCAGAAATCAACTTTTTTTGTACAGCAGTGTCACACTCTCACTTACAAGGCCACATGCCATGAACAAAATAGCACTGATATTTACTCTAACATGGGTCAAAAGAGATTTTCCTATTAACATGGAAAATTTAACAGCTGTTTTTCATTTGGTGAGGAAAACATTTCCTTGTACCCTGCTCTTATATTCTGATTTGACAGGCTGGGAAAATTTGTAGTTGTCTGTATCACAAGACCTATCAGGACCTGTTTGCTTCAGGTGAGGCTCTTGGCTGATGCTGGACTGAAGTCCTCATGAGGAGATCCCATTGCACCTCATTAACCCAGCAGCACCACTGGCATGAATACAGATTGCAAAGGAGCATCTATCCCAGACATTCCCAGCAGCAACAGCATGGGCAGCACTTGCGGCCACTCCTCCTTAGAGCTTTCAGCGCAAAGACTGGCTCTGCCTGTGTGCCCCGGTGCTGGCAGAGCAAGGGATGACAGCACAGGTGACCAGAGCTGAGCTTGCTGCACAGCCCCTACAAACCAGCACCCACCCAAGAGAGACATGACTGGGCTGGCACAATAGGAACTCAGTAACTCCAGCCCTGATGCAGCCAGTGAACCAGCTCACTCAAAGCACACAGCCCAAAGGCCACCAGAGGCTGTTCAAAGCAACTCTTGGCAGCAGTGAGCAAGTCACATCTGGCGCCTCACCCAGCTTTACATGTGAGCACAAAATCAGCACCAGCTTGCATGATCTACCTGCACAGAGACTGGAGGCGGCACATGGAAGGAGGAGCAGCCTCCACTTCCAGAGCAGGGCTGAATAAAGTTCCGTGTCCCTGTGCTGGGTTCCCACATTGCTGCCACCAGGAAAATCAAAGCAGTGAAGGAAAAAAACCACGCCAGCTGTGACTTCTGACCACCAGATTCTTTCCCACCTGTTTTTGTTTTGGAGGGGCAGTGACCCTTGGCTAAGTCTGTGCTAGAAACGTACCAAGAGGATAGGAAGCAGGGGACTGAAACTGAAGTTTCTGAACACCTCTCCTCACAAAATGACCAAATTCTCCACAGTTTGGTAATCCACTGTACTCTCAGTAGGCACCAATTCACTTGCTGAATTTCCCTTACAAGGCTGAGATGAGAAACAAGCTCTGGCACAAGCTCTGTCCCCACACAAAGAGCAGCTGCTGTACTGCGCAGAGGACACTCAGCCCAAAACTACTTTGCTGAGTGAGTCCTTCACACCTGCCGGAAGGGGAAGGTGAAGTCCACTTCGAATCTTATAGCACACAGTGCACACAAATTGGAGGGACTCTTTGGAGCATTCATGAATTTTCTTCACCAATACTTAGAACCTGACAATCTCAGTTGAGCACAATCTCCAAACTTACTGATAACTCAGTATTTCACATTTTAAACTATGAAGACCTAAAGCAGCTAGATGCTCTATGGCTGCAGTTTTTGAGAAATCTGGGTATAACAATAGGAATCCTGAGTGCAAACAAAGATGTGGAAAGCAAAATAATACTTGGTAAGCAGGAGGAATGTTTTCCGGTAGTTCTTTTTTTTTTCTTTCCCATTTTAGTTAACTTAAACTTTTAGTTAACTGTGAATTACAACATGAAGTCCATCCCTGTGTTTGTGGAAACCTGAAAACTGAACCATCACATGAACTGTGAACCAAGAAACTGAAACTAGCCAGCAAAAAAAGTTGATAGTGGCCAGTTCATGCTTATGCTTCAAAGAAAACAGAAAAGATGAATAACCAACAGTGATCACAAAGAGTCTGATATTTACACTTCTTTCTTAGGTAACAATTATATGTTTTAGACAAAATGCAAACTTTTGTTTTGACTTACACTTTTTTTTTCATCCTGGCAATAGCCTTTAAGTAACTGAAAGTACAATTGCTATCCTAAGTTCTAATTTTCTCTTCCAAATGGAACACTGCTATTCCTAATTAAGGGAAAAGAAATCTCTTAATTACCTTGTAATTTTAAATATAATTACCATATATTTAAATGGTACATAATTGCAATGTTATTAAGCAAAGAATTCATCAAAATTCCAATGGGTTAATCAAAGATAGAGACATATACCTCAAGCCACACCTTCAAGAAATTATATTCCTTAACTTTTTAGCATCTAATGCTGAAAGTGCAAATTCCTTCCAGTGGAACAGAGTTTCAGTACTGATGTTCTCACATGTCATCTTCACCAACCCTTCCATTTTATAGGTGACAACTACATGCACGAAATGGACACTCAGAGTTTCAGGTATTAGCTTGTAGACAATAGTGCACAAACCATGGACCGCATCCATTTACCACCAGTAATGACAACATGGTCAAAACATTAAGAGGCTTCATACTGCTTTCATAAGGGAAGATGAGAAGAAATACCTTCTGTAAATACCACCCTTATAATCACATTTAAAGTGACAGTATTTTTAGACTCAGAAATACTCTGCAAGCATGGAGGAACACAGATGACAAAATTCTGTTCTTTCCATTCACACAAAACAAAAATACTACACAAATGTAGAAGCACAATGGGCTTGCGAATTACCCAAGGTCCCATGGTGAATAGAGGCTTAGGAGCTCCTGACCAACATTTCCATGTACAGATAATTAAACCCATCTTTCAGTTTCTGGCACAGACCTTGAGAATTGGCTCTCTACTGTTTCTAGTCTGCCAGTGATTAAAATTCAGCAACACCTTCTGAGCTTAGTCACAGTAAAGATTTTGACAAAGAAGTTTTATCTGTACAGAATCCCCTTCTCTTCACAGCTCTAAATACTAGTGCAGTTCAGTGCTCCAGGATTACTCACTTCACTTGGGCCTCTGCTTGCATGAAGATGAATTCCCACTTTCTTGCAAATGCTCTCTGAAGTCTTGCTAAGTTTTCCTGTTGAAAGATGAAGATAGTAAGAACAATTAATTTCTGTAATTACAATAATTGCTTAAGAGCACAGTTAGCATGGTGGGTATCAATTTTATTCCCTTTTTTCTTTTAAGTTGAGAAACTAAAGACACGGAAGTCCGTGCTGGTTTCGGGTGAACTATATTGCAGGCAAAGCAAGGCTGTAACACATCTTTTTGGGCTGCAACCCAAAGGGCCCTTTCAGGGATAAGTAATGGAGTGTGATGAAGACAGCTTGAGCTCTACTATGAAAAAAATTATGGACTTGCTCCCAAAAGATAACACTGAGAAGCTTTGTGAAGCTGATGACTTTCATTTCTGATAGCAGATGGCTGCCAGCTGCACATTTCCCTCTCATCCTCACTTTCCCTTCCTCTCTGCACTGTTCTCTTCTCTTCAGGCTTTTGTGAAGGTGCAAAGCCTGAGCGTCCCCTGCTTTGCTCAGTCCTGGTCACTGCTGAGAGCATTATGCAGCTGCACAGTACTGAAGGCTGGGGATTGCCAGGATGATTCACAAAAGGAAATAGCTTGTTTGTCTGAACAATGAACACAGTTACTGCAAAGAATGGCTCCAGATGTAGTTTTCTCTACAACTGAAGTAAGAGCTCTGGTCCAGACCCATTACAGAGAGGGTGGTGATCTGAACATTTGGATGTGGATATGGCTTCATCACAGCTCAAGGTTAAACTCAGAATATGGCCAGAATTTCAGGCTTAAATGGCACCCCAAAGTTACATATCCACATGCTCCCCAAGAAAGGAGGCCTGCAACACAATCGACAGGGTGTTGTTCTCCGTTGCATCTGGTTTAACTGTTTCAAATTTACACTGAAAACAAACACTTGTAGTTCTACTGTTATTCTTTTTATACTTATCACCTTTATTTCAAGACAGTTATTTCAAGCACATCTTTTCCAATGCAAGAACAAATCTTCCTATTATTTACTTTAAACTCTTGTATAAGACCCTTGTATAAAGCTTGGCCCTATTACCACGAAGTCCATGTAACAGTTCAGTCTGTACACATGGAAGAAAACAGTTAAACAAATGATTTACAGCTGTACTGAACTGTGATGATTTCCTTAACTGCGGCTACAAGGAAGAACAACTTGTAATTATCTGTAACACAAATTTTTGTGGTGGGTTTTTTTTCATTATTTTTATTTTGTTTTAAATTATGTTCACATGTGCCCTCTGGAGTAAATATGCTGAAGCCAATGAAACATCACCAATTGAAGCAATATTTGAATTGTGCTTATGTTTGACCAATTATATAAAAAACAGAATTCAACTATACAAGTTTAATCATGTCATCAAGAACCCTGCTCTACCCAGTATAAATGGAGCTGGGGGCATTATCTGTGAATGCTGCAAGCAGAACCTAAAAATGAGATGTCGCCTGAGATGCTTTGTAAAGAGTCTGTTTTGAAGCTCCAGGTCACTGCTGATACCTATGGAGAAGCATTCTCACACTGCATCTCCAAACGTGTACTAAATGTACAGAGCTCCTTCTCACTCCTGCAAGCCTGTTTCTCTCACTTGTGCTGAGCTTACATCGCTTGCTGGATCTGCTTCAGCTCCCATAATGCTTAGGAAAAGTTGGTGCCATTCTTATCTGAATGTCTCTAATTAAGAGAACAAAGTTTGAATGCAGAAGTAACCTCTAATTGTGCAATGCAATATTCACAAGAAAAATGAGAGACTGCCAAGATCTAATTATTTACCATCACTGGAGCATTGCTACTCTCAGTAGGCAACAATGTGCAAAAGTACTTAGCCATAGCCTCACTGCATGTGTGTGGGAGTATGTGCACCGCTGAACAGCCTTTTGTTGCTTTATGATAGATCTTTGGAGTACTTACAGTTAATTGGTTGGATGTGAGCAATTTTAATGGTTTTAATAATGAAATCAACAATATGCAGAAGAGAAAACTCAGCAAAAGGACATGTAACTGCATGCAGATTACTATATTCCTTCCTTTGTGCCCGTTTGAGATTAGAACTCTTGGGAAGTCTGAATGCATTTCCAGGATGGACTAGATAAGTGGCAATTTTTGCATGCGCTGCACTGGAAGGATCAAATGGCATGAACATATCTTTCCACGTGCACAAATGTTCCAAAATGTAGAATGTAAGGAAGAAGGAAAAACTCCAACCTCGGAAACAGCGCCCCCCTCCCCCAAAATACATGCAATATAAATGTTTTCATTATAATAAACATGACCACAGAAGTCCACTAGAACCAACTTTGTAAACAAACCCTCCAATGAAAAACTCCATGTGTAAAATTCTGCTATTACACTGTTGAGCTATTAAACTGAAAAAGTAAGTATGATAGAAAGAAAAGTTTAGCTACTCAAGAGTGCTACACTGCTGGTATGCAAAGAAATACACAGCCCTGCCCCTCCTGTCTCCATCTTCCCACTCCTCTCCACCCTGCACTCGGACACCAAGGTTTGGGATATTTCTGTTGATAGTAATTCCACATCAGAAAACACACTCTCAATAAAGTTCAGTGGTATTTTTCACATAGCATATTGAAAACATTCCAAGTCTAATATCTGAAAACTTTTGTAACTAGATTTCTCATCAACAATTTAATTGCCCAATGACACACCTGAAACTCTATCATTTCCATGTGCCAAAAATCAGCTATATAAACTGGCATTTCTTAACTGGAAACAGGACACTAATCTAAACTTCTGTGTAATTTGCCCCAGTCTTGAAGGGCTCATTATACAGCAGATGCTTTAATGTGGGACACTGCAAAGCAAGGGACATTCATCAAGCATGTTCCTGATGTTGTCTCCATATCAACCTTCACACAATTCTGACAACTAAGGAAAAGATACAGTAAAGGCTGATCCCAAAGCACAAAATGGCAGCATTCAATTGCCAAGCAAAGCTATCTCTGCGCCCCCAGCGTTAAACTCTAGCAGCAGTGTACCTACGGCTTCATAATCCGCCAGCTCCAGCCTAGCTTTGTTCTGCATGGTCCGTTTGCAAAGATAGATGGCTAGAGGGAGAAACAGAATGGAAAACAATTACAGACAGATTATCAGTACTAGATCTTAAAAAAAAAAAAAAAAAGGAAGGAAAAGTAGTCCAGTTCATTTTCATCAGAAAGCAACATGAGTCAAGGAATGAGAGAGCTGAACACCCAGCTGACATTGCTTACTAGTAATCTCAGAGGCCCTAAACATCTGGGACATCTAATTTAAAAGTGCTGAGAGCAGATGCCAGGACTTAACAAGATGTCCAAGAAAGGCGCAATTGCTTCTGGGTCTGGTAAAAGATACAGCATTAACAACCTGTTCCCCAAGCAGTTTGGGAATATGCATGCCAAAGTGACCATCCCTGCATTTCTTTTCTTCTAAGAAAAAATGAATGTAAATCAGGATAGAAATATGAGCCAGATCTTAAAGGTATGATCTGACCATTTTTTAATATGTTCCATCCACTTATTCTTACACATTTCAAATGGTTAAGAAAAGCCTTGTCACATTTCACTATAGGCAGACACTGCTGAAACTGATGTGGTTTGGGATTCTGTGGGTCAAGATGAGCCCAGTGCACACCACCAAACCAGTCCCAGGCTGCCTTCTGGGAAAGCCGCACCTGCATCTGCTAAGCTTACCCAATTTCCATTACAGGCTGAAACATAAGGTCCACAGCCCACTCTGGGTATACAGTCAGGTCTGAACATAACAGAGGCCCAGTGTTACTCATGTAATTCTATTCTGCGCTGTTTCTATAATTTTAACATGCATATAATGAGCCAGTATTTATTGTAACCAGAGCTGACCAGTTCATTTATATTTACACATCTCAAGGGCAGTTTCCTCTGTAAGGCACTTACAACACCAAATAAAGTGAGAGGCAGTTGTCTCACAGTGTTTTTTCATGAAACACTGAAAGGCAGTGACCTGCCATTAACAAGTTAGCTCCTCTCCTGTAAGTGAACACATGCAAATAAAAAAAAGTATGAAGTGCTGCTGGGATTTTGGTTTTATTTGGGTCTACTGCTAGTTTGGGATTAATTCCTGAGAAGACTCCATCTGTACAGGCCTCTGATATGCAAGGTCTGATTATAAGCATATGTTAGAGGTTTCTGGGGCAGATGAAAATCTGTCACTACAGAGCTCAGAGCTAATGCAGTTGAAGCTTGTCCAGCTGTGGGTCAGCTCACATAGGGGTTTATTTTGGGGGGTACTGCTGCACTGAATGCCATTGCAACACAATAATCTGACTGTGAAAAACAATTATTTCTCTGATACTGCAGGTAAAAAACCAGAACCTCCCTCTTCACATTGTTTTTCTGGTATTTACAGAATATGTATTAGGCACAGTTCACACAGTAATATAGGGTGACTGTAAAATCTGGACATTTTTTTGCATATACAAAACAGCATCGTGTTTTCTCCTAAGCAGTTCTCTCACTGGGATAAACACATAAGTGTGTGCTAGCTCCTCTGCAGATGAGGACTGCAAATGAACTATCACATGACACACACCATTACAGGCCACTTGTTCACCCCAGCAAATGATTTCCAGAATCCATAATGATGAGTAATTACTGCACGGGAAAGAAAAAAACCAAACTGATTATTCAGTGAGGAGTTCTAAACCAATCTTAGGTTATGAGATAAAAGGACTTCCAGAAGCTCCCATTTTATGACTGCACACATGGATACACTTCCTCTTCCAAAAGCCACACCAGGATGCAACAATTAATTTTATCATTTAACTGTGAAAGACATGCAGTTCTGTAAGAGACAGCAATATTGCATGCAGACAGCTAAAGATAACAACACTGACATCTTTTCTTTGTGTATTATCCCTGTCTGCAGGCACTCACATGTTTAAAACACCATGTTGCACTTTATTAGCTCATGAACCATGCTGAGTCTTCTCTTGTACCCTATCATCTTGTAATCTTAAAAAAATGGGAAAATAAGTCAGATGTCATGTATCAGAGAATTTTTAACTATGGGTTGCAGTTAGTTATGCGCTGGTTTATCGATCCAGATGAGTGCCCAGATAAACTAAATTTTACTGATCAACATAACAGATTCAGCTACAGACCAGGAGATGTTCTCCCACAAAAGCACTACTGGTATTGTTTAAGATTCCCAAGAACCAGTATTCTGCTTGCCACAAATCCTACTGAAATGAGCAGGGCTATGGGAGAATGAAGGCAAAACCCTGGTCCCACTGAGCTCAATGGCTACAGTTCCATGGGTTTGAGGCACCCCAGGATTTGAATTAATGCATTTGAGATGGGCACATTCCTGCCCCTGATACTGCCATCTGACAAGAAACTCTGCACATGAAGGGTGTAGATGGCCAACAGCAATTATTTTAAGGACAATTTTTTGCATCACAAACTTTCCATACTAACTTTTTATAATAACTATACTCTCACCATAATCTGTGTTTTCTGGTTCCCAGCAGTTTGAAGGCCAAAAGTATGGTGCCTAAGAAAAAACATACATTTTCGTAATTTAAGAGATGAAAACAAATTCAGATGCAGAAAAACATCACAGGTACAAAAAGAGGAACCACAAAATCTACCACCCAGTCTCTGCCCTCAGGGGAAACACTGTTACAGATCTCAGTAATAAGTGAAGATACTTTTCCAGAAAGGTATGACTTTTAATATTCCTCAGTGCAGGTAAATAGAGATGCTGTAATGCAAGCATCTCTTGAGGAGGATGTCCAGTGTCCTGATGAAATTTTGGACACTATTGCCAGCTCATCTTAATGTGGACCTCTAATCCTCTATCCCCAGAACCTCCTCTTTCCCCGGGAATTCACAGGCAACCCGAATATTTTTATTTAAGAGCATGAGAAACCTTGTGGTCTTATCTACATGCTACATACCCCTTGCTTTTGTAGAGCAGCTACCAGTGTGGTTGGCAGACTACAAAACAATTTCCTTTTTAACTGTAACAGATGGCAGAGGTCAAAACTCAGCTGTTTAGAGTCATTCCAAAAGCAGAAGTCCTGCTAAACTTACTGCTTTTGTTTTCTATCAAGGTGTGCATATTGAAGTTGCTACAATTAATTACAAGCTATTACTATGTGTGACTGTGTTTCAGTTTTAACATGAATGAAAAATAACATGCCGGTGATCACACGAATTACAGAACACTGATGCTTTACTGATTGCACATTGCTTTACTGATGTAATGCTACAGATGGGCATAGGACATTAACACACAGACTATTCCTTGCACCAAAGTACAGTGAGAAAACATGGAGGATTCAAACAATACAGGGTTCAATGCTTCTCACTGATATATATCTTAAGATTTCAGAAGAGTTAAAGGAGTGACTAATATTGAGGTAAAAAGTAGCAAGAAGAGAGTAATGGAAAGGAAGCATAATCCTATCAGGTTATTTTTTGCAGAAAACAGCTAAGGAGGCATGGTGCAGGAAATGACAACAGACAAAGAATATGCAATTGTATGAAATGACAAGGGAAAGAAAAGTCAATAAGCAGTCAGTTTGATGATGTGGTTTACACAGGCTTAAAACAAGAAAAAGAAATTAAATTATACTGAAATGTAGCTCCTGAAGACTGCACAGGACAAGTTCTTAAAAGTGTCATTCTTTGAAAACAGAGAAAAATACAGCTAAATGAGCAATCAGTATTATCCCTGCTTCTGTCGTGTCTTACACAACAGGAGGATCAGGACTTTCAGAAAAGAAAGGGAATAGTAATGAAAAATCTGAGTCTGAATGATGCCTTGTAACCAGAAGGTGGAGTGAGATAAGAGGAGGTCTGTGATCTCCTGGGCTTCTTTTTTCTCCATGACATCGGTCACATATGATAACACAGTACCACATTAGCAGTGAGCATGAGCAGCTGCAACATCAGATGCAAAGAGCAGAAATGATTTTTCAAATAAAAGCTTAAAAAGAGGAAAAAAAATGTAAAGGAGGAACAGGAAGGTGAACAGAAGAGAGGTGTCAGGAAAGATAAGGGAGCTGGTTGGGATCATGTAACAAAAACACAAATTCAGCCAGCAGGATTAGGCAGTAGAACTCCAAGTTTGGACTTAGTGCTTCTTCTAAAGTTATACAATCAGTTCAGAAGGAGTTGTTGCCACACAAGCACTCAGTTATCTAGGAAGTTGACAGTGGCACATTTTGGACAGGGCATGGAACACAAGCACAGGGTGCCTTAAAAATTCAGCACATCTGGAGGCACAGGAACACTGAGGGATAGAGATGTCCCAGTTTAGGTGGCTGCCAAGGTTGCACATCCTTTGTAGAAGAGCCAAAGCCTTAAGCTTGCCCTCTCCCACACCAGTCTGTAAGCAAGAGATGATAAAAATTTGAATTTTCTGCTGTGCCAAAGCTTGAAAGTCCAAATCCTAAGTTTGCCCTGCTCCATTTTGCACAGGAGAATGGCTACGTAATTGTGCATTATAGTTAGGACCTGAAAGCCATCTTCTTTCTCCTGGTTTAGCTCAAATCTGAATAAAACAACCTTGAATTCACATATCAAAAATAGTTACAGGACATACCCATTCATTTATGTAAGAAACTGTATGTCAGAAGGTAGATAAGAGTTTTTTGGGATTCTAAAGCAAGCATTTTTGAAGGGACTTCATAATTTCCTAGGGCGTCCATCAAGACAGCTTCAGTTCCTGGCTTCGTAGACCTAATGGCTGCTTAGGGATAAGGAGGGGGTGATTTCAGCAGTGTTACTGCAGGGAAAGTAGAAGGGGCCACAAGGGAATCAGGGGGCTCACCAACCTGAAAACGATAGAACGTCCCATCATCTTTCAGGGTAAGGACATGGTCTGAGATTGGAAAGACATAACCCTGTGCAGCAATAAGACTTCCCAAGTGTATTGCTTCCCCTGTGAAAGAGAAAAAACAGCAGGGATGTGTCAACAAGACATGCACTGCACATTTCTCTGCTTTCAATAGCAGCTCTGGTGGTGATGACTCATGTGGAATCTGGTGCCCACATGCCTCTCTGTGCCCACACCACATCCCTACTACTTCCAACCAAATCATGCAAAGCAAGAGTGCAGAAATCAGCCTTACAATACAGATGAAACACTGCTCAAATGTTTAACCCACTAGTTTTTTGTTTACAAAATGTCACACACCAGTTCAGCTCTAGAGTACGATATTAATTTCAAAGCACATTATCCACCACAGGTGACAGCTGACAAGAAGCCTGTTCCATCAGGGAACCTCACTTTCCTCTACCAAATCCAACAAGCACCTGCAACACCAGTGCATTAGCAGGATATTTATTCATAAAGACACATCCTCACACTGTGGCATTGCCACTTGCTAGAGAAAATGTTGCAAAGGGGAGTTACATATCATAGCGCTGCCCACGCAACTTTCCCCAGTGCAGAGGCACATCTGCACAGATTTTCAAGCAATGTCAGCTGTCAAAAGCTGCATCAGCTTTCTCAGAGTTGAAAAATCATCCGCTCATGCATGTCCAGATAGATAATAAAGCTGTTGTCTGCAGCTGAAATTCCTATTTGGGACATGACATGACTCATGAGAAGGGATATGTGTATATAGGGATGCCCTGCTGGGTGATTCAATGCTGCCTCTATCTGCTTTTACATGGTGACAGTAAGGCAGCAGAAAAAGTTGTAGGTGAGATTCTGGATTTTTTCCTTTCCTGAAAAGAAAAAGAAACTTCTAGACTTGCAGATCTTTTCTTCCCCTTCTCTAGAGAGGTCTTAACTGTGCCACAATGATTTTGGTTTCTCTGAAGAATGAACTATTTGGACTATGCCCAAGCACTGATCACTCTTTATGGCTGATTATTCATTTATCTATCTGCTGATCTACCTATTTGTTCTTCGTGATAAATTACAAACTATCACCAGATTCTATGACCCTGGCCAAGAATGACACAGACACTGTCCTGTCAGTTGTGGCTACCTTTCTTCACAGTATGAAAACCAGCCATTCCATTTGCCTGCTTAACCATGCACATCCACCAACATCTTTTTGAAATCTAGGAACAAACCTAAAATCAATCAGTCTTCTGTAGGCAGCAACAGTTTCACAGACGGGCTATAATTCTGCAATGGTATTTCTGTGTGTTGCAGTATAAGGCATTAGACTTAACTAAGATGTTGACTCTTAACTCTTTTCCTCCTCCTTCCCTCCAAAGCTTAAATCAACCATGTTCTTTTACTGGCATTTTAGACTGCAGCAATACAGTATTTACTGTCTGATGGCACATGCAATACAGATGGAGCACCTGTTTCTCCCCTGCTGTGGACACCTTACCTGCATCCTCAATGCTGAGGTTCTTCATAAGCCACTGCACAATATCAGAACCTTAACAAACAAAAATTTAAGAAAGCATTAGACATCGAAACCATAAGGTTTGAGAGCCCTAGAGAGAGATAACATTGAGATAGATACAACAGAACTGACATGAACTTTATTCCATTTCCCTTTTTCCTTCCACTGAGGTTTCAGAATGTTTTTCTTTCTTGTGCCACACAGCAATTATACAGTTACTGACAAGTACAAAGTCCCATGGAGGTTTCTGTACAATAGGAGACTTGATATATTTTAAGTCAGATATTGCTGTAATGATTCCATGAAACTGTTCTCCCCCATTTTCTTCTCCCTCACTTCAGCATACAGAGTTAAGTTTCTGCAAGCACTAGATAGCAAGGAGATGAAGGAGCATTTACTGGCACTTCACACCTGTAATGTACAGATGTATAGCACTGAAACATCAGTCAAAAAAGACAGAGGATGGGCTTGCTTATGCCAAAGACAAGCAATGTCTTAGAGAAGGAAGGGGAATTCAGAGTGCCTGTAACCAAAGTGCCTTTGAGCTGTCACCTGCTGGTGATCACACAAGCTGAATGGTGGCTAGGAGGAATGAGCCTTTAAGGTTCATCAGGATGTTCAGTAGGTTTTCAAAGTCCATCAAGTATAATGAAAGTTGTTGCTATCTTATAAAGAACATCAAATTCTCTAGGACTGATCCTCAGTATGTATATAACTTCTGTTGCTTGCATGGAAATCACAGAAGTGGAAATGTTGTCACTGTTCAGTAGAAACTAAGGCCTATTACCAAAATACATCATGACAGGGTAGCAAAACTCAGTTAAATCACATAGTGAGAAAGTTAAACTTAGAATTAAACACAACGGTGTGTACAGGTCAGCCCACTGGAGTTGTCTAAAGTCAAAGGCCATCAGCAATAGCACTTGGAGGCAATTTAGCAAGTCCATACTAAGTTACAGTAGCATTCAGCACAACCTAACAATGCCATGTCTGGATGCAGACATAACACCAAGCCCTTCTCAGCATACAGTCACTTTCGTGAGAAATATTTGCATTCACATACAGTAGGCAAATAGCCACAGTAACGCCTCACAGAATCATAGAGTGGTTTGGGTCAGAAGGCACCCGAAATATATCTAGTTCCAACTCCTCTGCCATGGGCAGGGATGCCACCCACTAGACCAGGCTGCTCAAAGCTCCATCCAACCTTATTCCAACCTAAACAAATCCCAGAGAATCTTATTTGTTTGGAGCATTTCTGAGTTCAGACATGGATGGGATTTCAAGGAGCAGCATAACCATGATGGTTGTTCCAGAACATTTTGCTTTCCACAGGCCCAGAGCATCCCCATGTTCTCAGCAAACCTTAGATACAATAAAGGCCTGGAGTCACGATGTGCCACAGAGAGAGACAACAGGCACTGCTGATGTCCCAGGTTCCTGCAATTACCTGCAAGTCTGATTCTCCCATACAGGTGAAATTCCCATTAGAAATGTGAGCTCTACCCGCCACAGAAAGGGACAGCAGGAGGCAGCTCCCACTCCCCTGTCAATGGAAGTAGACTCACAACACTACAAGGAGCACCAGTAAACCCTCTTCAGCCCAGCTTCAGCAGCAGGCAGCAATAGGGACCTGACCTCATCCACCACCCAAGGCAGGTGAAACAACCTACCTGTCCCCTGCAGGCAATCAGCAGAGATTCCCTGAAGATCAGGGAAGCATCTGATTTCACTTAAATACTGGGCAAACAGATGTGACCAACAAGCAGCAGCTGGGCATTGTCTCAACCTGCCTTGAAGGTAGATTAAGATACTAAAGGCCCAATCTCACAATTTTGTATTATCAGCAATACAGTCATTCTCCACACCTCCCAGCTTCACCTAGGAGCAATTCCAGTTGCCACCATCCTATTTGGAAAGGTGCTCCAGAATTCTTTTTTTTTTTTTGATAGATTGAACTCTTCTTGTAACTTCATAACCTATGTTTGTTAATGTGAAGTTTATATGCATTTTTATCATAAATGTATTATCATTGAAGGAAAATAATGATTCTTCTTCCTTGACAGTTTCTTCTGAGTTTTTCTATAGAGGGATGACACTTTGTCTCCTCGTCTCCATTTCATTAAACCTACCCAACTCTTCCTATGCCCTCTTAAGGTGGTCCCTCCCTATACTTTACCATTCAGCAACTTTTCAAATTTAAATCAACTTTTTTGCACTGAGGTCACCAAAACTGCAGGCAGTACCTTGCAGAACAGCAAAATGGTGCCTCTGGCAATGGTACCAACACTTTCTTTTCTCTACTGAAACAACCTTGCCAGATGTATCCTGAGGTCATGTCATTTTCGTATAAACAATGAATTTATTCAGAAAAATATGTACAAGGGGTCCAAAACTATCTGCTAAATGAGAATGCATCTAGTGAACACTGCTAGCTGAATAACATATGGAGAATATGTTCAGAGCCAGGAACTGTCGTTTTGACAAGTTTGTTAATAAAATATTGTATTTTATAAACATGGATGTTCCCTTTTACAAAACAAAAATATTTTAAACACAGAGCGCAACATTTATGGTTAGAAAGCTAATTCAGGAAGACTCAAACTGAGTGCTTCTGTATTGTTAGAAAGAAAACATCACAAAATGCTGTCTTGGTTCAAGTGAAACCAGAATCTTTCTTGGTTTTTCAGTTCATCCCCCAAACAAAAAAAATCCACTGCTTTCCTGGATTTTGGTCTTTGGTTAGAGGCTTGCAGGGATCTCTTAGGCATTGTGTTGCCAAGTGATGTGAGAGCTGATACCTGACGATCATCTACAGTATTGCATCGCGTTGCTCATGGGAGGGGAAGTGCTTTCTGCATGACCCCTTTCCAGATGCACAGGAATACTTAGTTCAGGATTAAGTCCCACTCCATTTATACATAGAATGATCACATCCCCAGCTCTAGGATGCTTTTGAGGAGTCTATTCAATTTCCATCAAACGACAATGAAAAATTCAAATAATGTCGAAAGCTGGCTCCCCAGTCTTTCTCACCCCTCATAAGAAAGGTTTAAATGGGCTGGAAAGGTTTAAAGGGGTAAGTAAACTGAAGGCACTGACTCAACCAAAACTCCTGTGATCAGCCACTCCAGAATGTAAGCAGCACTTGAAATCGGGAATTTTAATTTGTCTCTGTTAAAAACATGAACTCATTCCTGAATGTTGCCAGGAGCCTGGAAGATGTTATAGCTGTTCTCCAGTGGTCCTGAGGCAAACAGATTATCTTTCTGCTGAGTTTGCTGAACCATTATTTATCACCTGCCAAGACTGATTACTCACCCTTGGGACAATGACAAGTCTTTCCTTCCTCTGTTAATTACTGTCATGGTTAATAGCCATGTCACTAATTAATATTCAATCATAATGAAAACTCTTTACTGTCATCTCCCATAACACCTTCCATTTTTAGGGTTACCCTTATACATTGGCTTTGCATTTGCTTGTGGCTGTTTCTATCACTGCAACCTACTTTTGCCCTCCTAGAAATACTACTTACGCCCTTCTTCAAAAGAGACAATTCAAATTTATTCTTATAAGACACAATGAAGATTTGGGTGATTCCTTTATAACACTCTTCTCTGCCAGACCAAGACACAGATACCTCTATCTCTAAGTTTTCCAGAAAACATCATCTTCATCTCTCCTTTAGATTAAGCCTGGTGGATGGTCCTCATGCAACACCTTCCCAAAAAGATATTTTCTGACTGTTTCTCAGATTTCAGAAGCTCTTTCAGAGGATACCCAAGGAAAACCCTTGACTCTGACATGTTTCCACTATTCACTGACATGGAATTTGACATTTTCTGAAAACAAATATTTGGGCATGTTTTCATAAAACGAAGTTATTGAATCCAGATAGTGGAAGGGCTTCGATCTTCTCTGTGCTCCTCTCTATAAATCTACATTTCCTTTGAGTCAGAATGCTCAGTTCAAGGATGGCCAGCATCCTGTGAACACCTATTTCCTCATCTATAATGAAACATACCTTTTTGCCTTAGGCTCTTGTTTGAAGCTAGAGTTGCTTAATACCAACAGAATGGCTGTATTCCTATGTGCAAACATATTCACAACGACCATTTATCCAGCTATGTGTTTAGAGACAGACCAGCAGTTTTATATTTATTGCTATTTTCTGCATTTTCTCTTGAGCCTCAGTGACCCCATAATAGTAGCTAGTGTTCTCTGCTGGCCATTGCCTGTCAACATGACAAATAAGTGGTCAGACATTGAAAGATAAATTTAAAAAATTCACAAGGTGTGAGGCCATCAGCAAGATGCAGTTGGTGAGGTGACTCACCACCACTGTATTTGATACCTTATCTACTCAACCTGTGTTGTTCTACCTCTTCCAGAAAACACAGAACCATCTCTAAGCAGATTTGCTCATCTTTCACATGCTGTGTGAAATGGCAAAGGCAGACAGGACAACCCTCCTCCAGCTATTTCTAAAGATCTGCTGCCTGGAGTGGAGTCTGTACCTCTGGTTCTGAGCAAAGGAGCCAGGACCACTGGGGTCTGCTTGTCATCCAATGGACTAAACATTTCCTTGAGAAGGTCTTTGCCTGTACAAACACAAATACATGTATGTAAATAAAAAATTCACGAGTATTTCTGAAACATTAGCAAATGTGTGCACCTTTATATTTCTTTTTAGGCCTGAAAAGACAATGGCTTTTCTTGCTGCGTCCCAAGATCACAGAGCTGACAAGCACTGAAGAGTGGAGCTGTACAGGGATTTGATATGGGACATCTTGTGTGGCCAGGTGTGGCACCAGTGACCAAGGACTCAAGTTTGTCCTCTCTCATGGGACTTGGTAAGCTGAGCTCTGATCATTGGATGCCATCAGCTGATGGGCTGGGATACTTTGGATCTCAGATCATTCACAGCCTCACATTGCACTGACAGCATCACTAAAGCAAGTGAGGTCTTAAAAACATTTAAAAATACCACCTGATTATAACATGAAAGAATGTGTTATACATACCTGTCCACAGAAGGATACAGAACACTGCTTGGTTATTTCCTGTCTTTTTTCCAATGTTACTGTAACTCTAATATCCTCTGAACCTATTTTGATGGTTTAAAAAAAAAATAAGTACTTTTGCATGGCAGGGGGAGATTTTTTTGGTGTGGTTGGGGCAGGGTTTTTTGTTTCATTGTTTTTTCCATGAAAAATGTGAACTGTTCAGCTGCTTCCTAAACCTTATCTACACACTCCATGACCCACTCCATGGGCAATAAAGCCACGTGCCTGGCCTCTGTTGTCAATCACCTCCAAACTCACAGTCCAGACAGTCTTTTGATGAAAGGGTAAGAATACGTCCCCCTTCCTGTCACTTCATTCTTGAAAATAGATGAACCCATTTTAGCACCAAATTTTCCAAACAATTTGCTCCTGAGCTCAGAACAATTTTTAAATATTTCTATCAGAAAAGCAAGTGAAAAAAAAACCACAAGCAGTTGAAATGACATAAGAATACATGCACAGGTGTATGAATAGACACTCAAGCTACTTTTTATGCTGCCAATCATGGCAATCACACTGTTAAATGAAAATAACATCTTGGGTCCTTTTCCAAACAGTCCTGAGTCCCTGGTAAATCTAGGATAGAAAGGTTAATTATCCCCACTTTTACCACTGGGCTTACAAAAATAAACAAATTAACATCCCCCATGATAAAGGGCAAAACGATTTCATACAAAATTTCTCAAGGCCTCCAGCACTCTGCTACAATTTTTCTTACACAGAGCTCCCCACTGACTCCCACAGTGATTTCAGCTAAGTTGGAAGTACAGACTACTGCTCACAGTAGGGATTTAACACAAAGCAACAATTTTTATGGTAAGGAAAAAGAAAGGAGAAATATCTAGGTCTCTCTCTAGTATTGTTACAAATATTGGGGAAGCACTTTATAAAATTTACCTACAATGAGCACATAAATAAATACCAATGCCAACGAAAAAAAATATCTCAGCAGTTGACTCAGAAAACGTGGTAATTGCAGCTCTCCTTCATCAGCATGTGGTAATTGCACCACTCAGTGTCAGCAAGGAGCATCATCAAAGCTACAACAGCTTATGGAGCATCATCAAAGCTACAACAGCTCAGAGATTCTAGCAGTAGCAGTTTTCCTTTATGTTATACTCACTTTAAGTCTTGTTTGTGAATTATTAACAACCATTAGCAGCAGGAGTGTTACCCCTTTTTGATCAAAGCAGTCAAAGTTTCTAAGGAGTCTTTTTGTTCATTGTTACTTTTGAGAGCTTGAATTTACAATTTACTTGTAATAAAAAAATTGAAATCATATTACTTTGTGTGAAGTAAGAATGAGGCTTGGTGGGAAGGTGGAATACAAAATTTGCAAGATGGAGGTTTAGAATTGCAAAATCCAAATTCCTGTGTACTTTCAGCCCTGTTAATACCTCCTTCTTCTGTCCTGCTATTCGGAGGGTCTTCTGCCTTCTCATCGTATTGGCCAGGCTACCAAAGCACACATACCCTCCACAATGCAGACCTGTAGAGGGAGATTTTCACTAAGCAGGAATCAATAAATGACAGGATGGTGCAGGGCTCTGTGTGGACTAATTTACCCAGGTAACAAAGATAAATTAGATCTTAAGATCTCAGAGATACCACAGCCAGACTTCTTCCCTTACAAGGCTGCCCATCTAAAAATAGCTCAGGTAGCTTTACAAGGCATAAAAGAAAGTGGCAGCAGACGTGCCTGAAGACACGCTTCTGGCCTGCAATTCCCTCCCATCACAACACCTAGAAGCAGGCAGCCATGCTGAGGAGCAGAACGATGCCACTAACCAAGAGCCCTGGATTCAAAATGATTGCTCTACAGTGGTGTTAATAAGGCTGAGTTAGCAAACCTCTTAATGGATGCACAGTTAATCCCAGTGAAAGAGGTCTGCCAGGACAGCTTAAACCAGGTCCTCAACTGGAAAAAAGGCGATACCAGCAAAAGGTCTTTTTCCAGTTGACCTGCCCAGCTCATAAAGGGTTTGGTGCTATGCCAGCCTCAGTGTTGTTCTCACTGCATTTGGACAGAGCTGTGTCACATCGGCCCAGCCCTCACAACTGACACTCAGTGCCTTGGACTCACACTGGCCTTTGCTCACACTGAGAGATGCCAAGCTGTGGCCTTACCACAGGGGCAGCCACACTGGTTCACTTGTGCTAAACATCCCTCACCTGACTTGGAAAACCTGATCTGCCAGCATGTCTGTGCTACCTAGAGACAGGAATCAAAAACCATGCTGATAAATCCAAATGCACACACCCTCCAGAACCCAAGAAATACCATAAGCCCAGCGCAATCCCCACTGCTGTTGCTTCACTTGGCTAGAATTCAGCCTAAATTAGAGATATACTGCATGACTTGTGCCCAAATCTTATTCTCTTCTCGAATATAACTCAGATCTAACTGCTGTTACTACAAGTATGGGAGAAAATTGCAAAACAAAAATAATTAGCAGTTCCACACTTTCTGTCATTCAAAGCCATACCTCCTATAACACCCACAGAAGATGAGCACATTGCCTCGAGAGCCCTTTATTGAGGTATACAAGAGGCAGGAAATGGTACCTTGCACTCCCAGCAACACTAGTAACAGCATTCTGTAGCAGCATCTGAAATTACCACCTTTTACAAATTGCTAAGAACTGAGGATGTGTTGAGATGCACCTTTACACTTACAATTGGCAATAAATTTCCAGCTGCTTTTCAGGGTGCTTTGCCTTTGCATTACTCAGACTACTGAAGTGGCTCATACAGCTTAGCAATTTGGCTCTCTGCCCTATAGTAGTGTTTAGGCGCTGTTCCTCACGTTGTCAAAAAGATTTGGCAACAAAACAGCAAAGGAAGCAACTCTGAGCACTGCTGGAATCAGGGCTTTTGAAGATTCCTGTGTCAGATCTTGTTAGGGATGAAACATTTTTACTTCTATTAAATTTATGTGCACAGCCTTCAAATCAAAGGTAATGTTTCTGTCATGTCAATCATATATTAATATTTTTAATGGCTAATTTTCTTCTTCAGGAAACAAGGAAATTGGTAAAACGTAGAAGGTGACTGGTGAATTTCAGCATGTGACTATCAGGTCACTTCACACCACGTCCTCATTCACAAACTGAGTTTCAAAGGCTGTTACATCAAGGTCCTCCTTTCCCTCACCAGTGTTATAACAGTTTCCCTGCAAGGGTGTAAATGTCACTGAGTAGTGCAAGACAGTAAAGGGCTCTGAAAGCTGCAGCATTTTAACAATTTTGGTACAATATTTATTTACTAAGAGATTTGCCATTGTAGTACTCACCTACACCAGATTCCTATGAATTTCTGCAGTAATTCTGTTTGAAAAAGTAAATTTTTTCACCTCCTACAGAGCCCTGGCCACAACAGATTTCTCCCAGGATCGCACACTTCTGTGTTAACTGCAGAAACATGATCATTTGTGATCGCTATTACAGAGAAGGGTAGTTACCATCACCAAATTCTCTAAGAAAGCAACTTCCTCCTGACACATTGCTACCTTTTTTCCCCCTCATATTCTTCATGAAAAGTTGAGAATCACACACAGTGTTTGCAGTGATGCACTAACAGTCACATTACCTGGAAAATTAAATGATCCAAGGTCTGTAACTCTCTTCCCTCCAGGAGTTCGTTGTTCTTAAAATAAAATAATCAATATTGTACAGCTTTCCCACCCCTTTTCCTGCTCAGTCTTTCAATCATGTGTAATGCTGGCTGCCCTGGAGTGCAGTTGGCCTCACTGGAGCTCTGTACTGGTGCAGCAGTCAATCAGGGACAATTCTCCAGCAGGATTAAGGTTGCACATGTAATTTCTTTTAGTCAAGGGTAATGCCAAATGAATTACAACTCTATAGCAATTGCTCACAATTTACTTAGTGCCATGCAAAACGAAGAGACAATATTGGCACCAACACTAGAGGCCGTATTTTAAACAGGGCTCCTTAAGCCATATGCTAAAAGCACTTACACTGGCAAGGAGCAGTTGATTTTGCTGGCAACAGCTTGTTCCTGCATTTCAGATTTGGGCAGAGATGTGTAAGAGTGGGACTTTTAAATGCACAGAAAAATTTAATGATGACACTGAAACAACCAACAAGCAAAAATCTCTTAGCCATAATTAGCAAGTTCAAAATAGGTAAATTATTTGTTCTTTCTTATATTTGATTGATTTCACAAGGATATGTATAATAGAAGCAGTAAAAACATCATCTCTTAAATACCTACATTTTAAAATTACATTTCCTGTCTCGTAAATCCTTCAAGTTTATTTTACCAAAAAGCCTCTGAAAGTAAGAAGCATTTTGAAAGCTGAAAGCTGCATAGAACTACTACCATTCAGTATAAATAATTGAACCTAATGTCAAAACACCATGTATTTTTAGAACTGCAAAATATCTGTCTATGAAATTCAGAAAGCATTTTTCTTTTCATTCTAAGATAAAAGGAATCTAGCAAAATATTTTCCTTCTTTTCTTTTTCCCTCCAAGAATTTCAAGACCAACATTTTATTTAACTCTTTTCAATATAAGCATGGGTTTGGACTTGGAAAAGTTGATGGGCTGCTCCAAAGCAGCAATGATTTCTGATAGCAACAGGTTCTGAAAGTGGGACGGGCACAGCTCTGTATTTGGTTGCTACCCAAGCACAAAGCACAACCTTCATAAAGCCATTCACTGCGCAGTGAGGATGAGCCTGGTTTAGAGCAGCTCTTTTGGTTTAGAGAGCTTTGTGCTGCAACACCTGACAGCAGTGGGACAAACCTGACAGTGCTGCTGCTTTCCTAGTTCTATCCAACAGTGCCCTGGTCTGAGACCCAGCAGCTTCACTTGTTTCTTTCTGGAAACCTCACAAGTGTGAGGGTAGGTTCTTGACCATCCCCACAGACTCTTCACAAACCCAGTCTAGTTTGGCTCTCTAAAAATAAACCCCATGGCACATCAGCCACTCTGTGTACTCTGAATTCAGCCGTGTCCTGGTGAGTGTGGCAGGAGCAACCTCGGACCTTACAGCGTTTCTCAGCAGGCACAGTTAGCCTCAGCAGATTTGCACAGAATGGCCTTGAATTGCAGCAAAACACACTCATGCTGCTTTTAGTTTCCGGATAGGTAAAACTCAAAATCCTCTCTAGGTAAAGCAAAAGATTTTTCTTTAGTCAGCAACACTGTGTTCTGTAAGGTCTTGGTAAGTATTTTCATTCGTCAGAAGTTCTGGGAGAGAACTCCTAAAATATTTTCAGAGAGTAAGCTTCACAAGTGACTGTTGAAACAAGAAAAATTTAAATACTCTAGAAAAACCAAACTTCCCGTAAACAAGAAACTAAAAAAGAACGTAAAAGCAAATACGTCTCACTGGTGGTCACAAGGCTCGTGCGCTTGCCCCGCAGTCGCTACACCCGGCTCAGGTTCGCGCTGCAATGTAGCGGGGGCCGCGCCAGAGGGCGCTGAGCGAGCACGGACGGCGCCGGTCGCGCGTCCGAGCCCATCGCGACAGCAGCGAGGGCGCGACAGGGGCAGCGACGGAGAGCCACGGCTGGCGTACAGCTGCAAGCGCATCTGCTGGAAACCTATTTTAGAAAGTTCCGGGCACCGATCACAGAGCCCGGAGCGCACCACCTGGACTTTATGGCAAATCAACGCTTACTGCAATGGAACAAACCTTTCCTGGTATTCCAAACATTCTGCCGATGTTTTCAGATCACATTCTTATTTAAAATGCGAAACGCTCCTTCCGTCCTTTCACCTTTTGTCCATTCTCCCTCCTCCTCGCCCCAAGCCCCGGGTGGCAGGCGGGAGGCCGAGCTCACCCCGCATCCCTGCCCGATGGCAGCCGCGGGGCCGGGCTGGGCTGCGGCAGGGCCCGGGCGGGCAGGCGGCCGGGAGATGGTAGTGTTGCCCACGGAATGGAGGTGATGGTATTGCCCACGGGATGGAAAGCAGCGCCAGGGCCGCGGCCGGGCGGGCGGAAGGGCCGCGCCCTCCCCAGCGTCTGCCCCGGGCTCAGGTACGTGCCCCGAAATCCGCCCGCCGCCGGCTGCCCGGGAACTGCAGCGGGAGGAAGAGCAGATGGAGTGCGCACCCTTCTTCTAAGCGCCGCTCATAACCTTCAGATGTAACTGATTTCGCAGATAAGGACAGCAAACACAGACTCCAGGCGGAAAGGAGAGGGGACTGTCTTGTCTTCTCCACGCCCCGGGAGACACACGGGACAGAGAAGGACGCTGTCTCCACTGAAATCACTCACAGGGAAGAGAAGCGAGAGGAAAAAGTTCCAAGCAATCAAGACACAGAATTACAATAAAACGGTAAAATACAACAGGTCACACCATCAGGTTGTATCTGAGAACAGGCATGTAAAGGGAGAGCAGGGAAATGCCTTGTTTATCTTCTGCTTATTTTTCACTTTGACCCCAGGACCACGCATTTAGGAGGAACACACTCAGATGTGCAACGTCCTCTTTTTCCTCAACAACTCATCTGCATCTTGCATCAACAGTCCCTGAGAAAGATGATAACAAAGCAGACACAGCACTCAGATCACCATACCACAGGCCTGGGAGAGCTGCCAAGCAGTCGCCTGTCCCAGCACAGCCAGCTCACCAGCCTACTCCCAGAATAAAGTCAGGTACACATAGAAATAGTTGCCAGACCGAGTGGGAATGCTGAGCGTTTTACTGTGCTGTACACCTTGTCTTTTATAAACATATTCAGTTATGTTGCACTGGGGAGGCAAAGGCAAAGCCTGGGCACAGCCTAGACACAGGAAGAAAACGTGTGGCTGAACAACAGTAATCTGAACTACTTCTGTTCTCCCAGAGGAAAATAAAGCATCTGAAACAGGTTAATCACCCAAAAGGCTTAAAGCTATGACCTTATGAATTAAACAGAACCAAGAAAGGGGAAATGCAAGCAGCAAAAGATACAGAATGGATTGAGGAACAAAAGTTCTGAAGAAAAAAAATTGGATATATTACAGCAAATTCATCTATAAAGCAATACAATAGAAACAAGTAAAGTCAGATCCAAAAGAGATCATGTTAAACTGAGGAGAAAAAATTATAAAGAAGTCACTTCTGTCTAACAAAGTGTTGTCACATAGAAGCAGGCACTAAACATTAGATAAAAATATAGGAATCCATGGCTTCATCTCTGTATACTCATATGGTCCCTCCTCAGGAACGCAACCTAGAGATTAATTTGCTGGATTTCCTCTGTAAGAACAAGCACGAAAATGATGTTTGGAGGATGTGGGACCAAAAATCCCACTGTACAAAAAGCAAGGTAACTCAGTGACACCAGATTAAGTGGAACAATAGTGAATGCATATATAACATTGCAAATACTACATCGATCTTAATACAAAATACTCTTCTAAAGGCCATAGAAAAAAAAAATTACAAGTCAAATTAACTTTGACATAGCAAAGGCATCCCAAGTGGCATTATATTTGCTTTGAAAAAGTGAAATTACCAAGTCTCAAACCCAGTGTCATACTGGAAAAGAACTGTCTTTGGTGGGCTACAGGAAAGCCTTTCCTGGATCTGTCCTCTCAGGACTGCCAGGCTATGTATCTTGACCAGAAGAGATTCAAAATTAAGTATAATCAAGAAACTGTGCGGCCTCTTGTGCAACTTGTAAAACTCAGTTGGTATTGACCATTCTTCCCTTTTTCTTTTACCCATCAGCTCCACATATTATCATCAATATTTATTGACAAAAAGAAAGACATAGAATACTTATGCTTCAGCTAAAAGCAAAGTACAGGCAGAAACTTTCTATATTTTCTTCCAGACATCATAACTCTCTGAGGGACCTCACAGAGATCGGACGGTTACTTATTCCTCTCCTGGCCACTTCGCATTACCAAGAAGAGAGCCAACAATTACAATTTTTTGTGATGTGAAAGTTTTTCTATACAGAGGTAAATTGCAAGCTGATTGCATAGATCAGTGCACACTCAAGCAATTCACAGAGAAATTTTAAGAAAAGCACTTTTGAGATAAAATAGTCTAGAAAGGCCAACTTCTTTTATTCTGTCTTTCCTCCTTCTCCCCCCCAGTAATGTATGTAGAATAACTCTGGTCACACCTCATATTCTTTAGTTTAAAATTGCCAAGTTTCTTCAGCTGATTGCAATCACACTGCCCCACCAGGGCTGGCTGTACCTTGTCCTCCCCTTGCTGTATCCAGCATTTTGGATATTGTACCAACTGCACTGCTAATGGCACTGTCACAACTCTGATGAAGCCAGCTGAAAGCACGGCAGGTCACTTTTTACAACCATGGTATCTCACAAGCTCAGCAGACTCTGTCCAGCATAGTGATTTATTCTGAAATAAACTTCTCAGCCTGTTCACACTCCTTTAGATCATGCTGCATGCACAGAGGCAAGTTAGAAGGGAGAAAGAGTAGCAGATGTTAACGGAGAAAATATCCAAGAAACAAGAGGATAAGCCTGTAAAAAAACGGGCCGAAGGAATAAGAACATGAATGCTGAAAACAATCATAGGGATGCAAAAATAAATTGCATTTACAAAACCTAAATGGTCAAATGCTAATCTAAGATACGTGAACATGCTTTCCACTGAATTCTGTAATAGTTCATGCATATACCTGAATGTGAGTCAGAAACATAAAAGATGGCAAAGTTATTTTCTGGTATTGGATGTACCTAGACTTCATCAGGGATATCCAAACTTCCATTCTGCAACATTGCTCTATGGCTTGGGAAAGCCCATGTAATATTCCTGAAGGACAAATATATGGCTGAAGAAAGTGTAATAATGTCTTTCAGGAGAGCTGTAAAGATTAATGAATTAATGTTTACTTAACACCGTAGAAACATAAAATGCCTTACAGCTTCATAGTATTCAACATTAATACCAATTCCTGCCAATAAAGTCCCCCCAGTCCTACTCTCCTGTGCAGAGTCCCTGCTCTGTAAAGGCTCATTTCTGGTTTTACTTTCACAGACTGAAACCTGTGTTTACACAGACAGTACCTGTCAGTACTGTGCAAATTTTGTTAGCACTATTCTCAGAGCAAACTACAGTATGTCCCAAGGCAGGTAACTCAGAATATTGTTTCCAACTCGAGAGAACAAATTGAAAGAGCAGAGTTTACACTTTGTCACCAGCTTACTCACAGACTGTCTTGTGCAAACACGGTCAGACTATAACAAGGTCATGCAAATTTGAAACCAAAGACCCAATCAAGCAACACCTTCACTTCACAGCTCTGACCACTCTTGCTGCAAAATCCAAGCAAAAGCTACCAGACTGTGGCTAAACCAGCAATTTGCTGCCAGGAGCTGGTCTGGTGAGAGGAGAAGAGGTTAAAGCAAGAGATGGTATTTACTTCCTGAAATCATGAGGGTCTTTTATGCGTTTAAATTTGAAAGCAAATAGAGAGTCATGTCACAGATGTGGAGATGACAGAGATAAAGTGCAGTACAGCATGACAAATTATTGACCTGCTTCTTAAAGAAACATCTCCCATGCCGATGACTTGCCCTCATCCTTCAACACATCCTCCCAGTATCCAACATTACAAGATACAATCAGCGTCTCCAGCTTTCCCTCCATGTGCCACTAAAAATAAAAAATCCTGTCTTCAAATTACACTAATAAAAGCCCAGAATGATGGTCTGGCAAACTGTGTTTCTGCCAGAGATACTTTTTGTACAGTGACTTTAACTATCTTTAAATTTAGACCTGGATTTTAAAAATACCTGTCTTAGCAGGTCTAATGAGTCCAAGTCTGGAGTCTATTCTTGTGAGGTTTCACTGAGGCTATCAGCTCTCAGTGAAAAATAAACACACACATGGATCAGATTAGCATGGCAAGATTTTGGCAGTGGGAGGGCTACACAGGTGGCTTCTGTGAGAAGCTGCTGGAAGTCTCCCCTGTGCCTGACAGAGTCAGTGTCCACTAAGTCCAAGACAGGCCTGCCACTGGCCAAGGCTGAGTCCGTCAGTGGAGACTTTTAATACAGGGTCAGGAAGTTGGTGCCTTTGGCTTGACCCTGTCTACCTTCTCCATAGCACCAGAGCTGCCTTGCTAGCCTATCAAGTGCTCTGACCTGTCACCACATCAAGCTGTCACGGCTGGGCAACAGCATCTTGGTTAAGTTCTGGTATAGAGAAGAATCTAACTGCTTCTAAATACAGACCAGTTTGACCACTAATGAGTCCCTCCCTGTGCGGACTGAGAGCTCTATACAAATCCACAACAGCCCCTGCCAATGACAACAGCCACACTGTTGATGGAACTTAATTTCTTTCTTGGTATTAAAACAATATAAGAAAAGTTGATCTGTAGGAAAAAAAAGTAGGGGCTTTTATCCTTTTAGCAGGATGGATAATCAGTGGCTATCAGGAATGGAGATGAGTAGGTCCCCAGCTGGCTTAGATTCAACTGGATTTTTTTTCCATTAAGATCTCTTCAATTTTATCATCTGGTTATTAAATGCACATTTTTGTCTTAAACTTATTTTGAAGCAATTATATGTTTATACTGATTTAGAATGCTCTCTTTTATGAAACTAAATTGTTGGGTATTTGTGTGCTGTCTGTAATTTGGTATTCTAAAGTAGCAATTCTGAAAGCAAAATAAATGCACCTCCTTGCCTGCTTCTCATTTTCTTCCATTTGTTTGCATCCTTTTGCCTCCCTGAATACACAAAGACATGGACATTTCCCTCAGATTAAAATTGGGCCATGGCAAGGTAATAACCATTTGTGGTTTTGAGAACTACCCCTGAACAGATCTGTTACATCTTGTGACTACAAAGGACAACAACTGCAGACAAACTACCAACACAAAGTTGTCCTACAGACAACCTTCCTGAATTTTCAAATAATATGCTGGACACAAGTTTCAGAAATTACTTAGAGCCTTTTGCTCCATTTTCAAAACTGAAAGGCCCTCAGGAGCCTACATTTAACCAGCTTTTGACAAGATGTATTGGCATAATAGTTAGAGCCATTTTTAAATGCCAGGCTTATTTCAAGGGCACTTCAAGTGTTTCGCCTAGCCACGTAGGTATTGGAGGAACCTGCACTTGGTTTCAAGCATTCATCCCTTTCTTGAGCTGGCATATAGGCCCTGAATAAATTCAATAATGCATCAGATTGTTTCTTTTTGTCTTACAATTCAGCAGCCAAAATTTTGTAAAACAGTTCAAGATTTCTGGGAAAACCTGGGCACATTTTTTCTTTAGTTATGCTTTCATATGTAAAATGATACATTAAAAAAACCCCCACCCACAATGTGGGAACGTTTTAGCTCACACACAGTAAATTAAAGAGCTATATAATTCATATCAGTCTTCCAGTACTGCAATGATTCTTTTTAAAATGACCAATGATACATCTGAAAACTGTCCCTTAGAGGTAAGTGGGTAATTTCTTTCATGAAAGTACTCAGTACTACAACATTAAAGGGACACAACATTCTGCAGGGCACATATTTGATTAACTGTAAACCACACACTTGATGGATTTTTTTTTTTTTTGTACATTACAGCTATATCTATAAATCCAAAATCTAAAAAAAACCCCAAAGGCCAAACAAACAAATTTTTATCAAAATACCACCATTCAGCATGATCCTAAGCACGCATAAATAGCTAAAGCCACCCATGTGACTTAAGCACAGTGCAGAGATAAGAAAACAGGAGTGATGTCAAGTGGCAAACAAAGGTAGTAACAGGTTGAGCATGTTCAGGGGGGATGTGATGGGATAAGGAAATAATTTCCTTGAACTGCAGAGAAAGATGAAACCTTCAGATGTGCCTAGACAGTAAGGGTGAGATGTCCTGCATGCAAAGGTAATCAGTGCAGGATCTTACTGCACAGAGCAGCTGGTTCTCCATGGCACTAGCAAAAGCATATTCTCAGCCAGTCTCTTCAGCTAACTGGGATGGTTACTTGACTAGAGTAGCACAGAATACTTCATTTCAAAGGGATCTACAATGTTAATCTAATCCAACTATCACTTACTGTATTATTTGGGAAAGGAGCAAGGGACTGCTTTACACATCTACATGTTAACCTGAAAATTATTCCAGTCAAATGCCAAAATCCGTGTCTATGACAGTACACCTTTGTCCCTGTCACACGCAAGCTAAAAAGTACATTATGTGTACATTTGCAGGATTTTATGTATGTCAACGTAAAATGCTGAAAATATTTAATCATATCCCAAATCACTTCCTAGAAGGCTTTTTTTCTTTACTGTGAGGTTAAACCATTTGTTCCATATAGCTGAAAAATGTAAGCACAATCAAATCAATGCAGAATGGCAAAACATCTGACTATGACCCCCACCATATCCCTCTCAGCAGACAGCTGGAGGCTGAGGAACATACCTCAACAGTATTGCTAAACATTGCATTTTTTCTTATATACTACCCTAGATATCCGCTAGAGGATCCATGGCCAGGGGGGTTGTGGGTGGCCATTGGTTTGACACAAAGTGGGCATTCTCACTACACCCCTTAGAGCCTGCCTTTTACAGTTCTCATCTGCCAACTTGCTCCATGTTAGCTAACAGTGTCACTTCAGAGAAATCCCCTGTACACTCATGTCTCAGTAGGTGAGACTGGTCCCTTCAGCAGCTGCAGGTTATGAGGAAAAAGGCAGGAGGAAAAGGACACACATGAAAAGGATATGCCCTATACCTTCTGTCCCTCCCAGCACCTACAAAGATACTGTCTTTGCCACTGTGATTTCAAGTGCAGCTGCATGCATGGAAACCCACCATAGCCTGGCTTTGCTGGAAGCTACTCCTTCAGAAAATGCAGAGTCTCACTCACAACTGTTCTGTAGTAAACCACCTCGGAATAGAGCACTTGCAGCAAATTCCCTGAACAGATGCAGTGCAGCCCCTCTGAACACCAAAGGCCCTTCAGCAACTTCTCACTCAAAATACAGTATTGCACATTATCATCACTATTGCAGCCCTGCCTGGCACCTCTGATAATTTACAGACAGTAGGTTGAATATTATCCCATGGCCCCAAAACATATCATGAAATTACCATTTTCATCACCAAAAGCTTAACTTGCAAAATTCAAGAATAATAAAAAAAAAGGATAAGTCTATGTAACAGAACAAAATGTAGCTGCCATTCATGTTAATGTATGAGTCTATACAGCTTTTCATTAGAAGCAGGACAGTGGAGTTCCACAATACTTCTTCAGAAATAAAGTTTACTATGCCACAGGACAAGACAGGATGAACTGTGAGTGACAGAGGCAGGAACAGGCTCAGAGACTCAGTCAAGCTGATCAGTTACTGCCAAGTGACACAGCTGAAGGGCAGATGCGAAGCCTTACCTTCCTTTAATTTAGCAAAGCCAGCAAGGTGTCTCCATGGACCCATGCAGACATGACACAAAGCATCTGCAGGTTTTACCTCTCACTGTGGCAGCATATTAATCCACTTCTCTCAGTGTCATCTGCAAAGGACACCCTCCTGTTCTGCAGGGCAAACCTTCAGGTCCCTATTAACAATCACTGTTATCCAAAAGTGAAAATATGCAATTGCAGATTACCATCACAATGAAGGTGTGATGGTTTTTCAGCCTCTCCTCACATACCCCCTAAGCTCCCATTCCTGTGTGCTGTCTTGCCACATAGTAGAGCATGTTGGCTTTAATCCCTGAGAAATGTGCACTGTTTTCATGGAATCGCTGAATGGCTTGGGTTGGAAGGGACCTTAAAGATTATCTTGTTCCAACCCCCCTGGCATAGGCAGGGACACTCTTCACTAGACCAGGTTGCTCAGAGCCCCATCCAGCCTGGCTTTGAACACCTTCAGGGATGGGGCATCCACACATTCCCTGGGTAAACTGTTCCAGTTTACCCACTACCCTCACAGTAAAGAATATTTTTCCTAGTATCTAATCTAAACCTACTGTCTTTCCATTTGAGCCATTCTCCTTTGTCCTATGACAACATGCTCTTGTAAAAAGTCCCTCTCCACACTTTCAGGCTCCCTTCAGAGGTGGGCTTGAAGAAAGCACAGTGGGTGAGGCCTCTCAGAATCTGCCAGTGGTTGAGACGTACCACATACATGCAAAAAGAACAGACACAAACTAAAGGGTGAACTAGGAGGAGGAGCATCAGGATGTCTTAATTTTAAAAGAGAAGAGTTTTAAAAAAAATGTGATAGTAAGGCACCTACTGCAATATGCAGATGCAATTTTCAAATAAACTATCCCTAAAATGTGCATTGCCTTTGCTATGAACAGAATAGCCCAGGAATCCCAGGAAAGAGAAATGGGTGTTAATAAAATCAGGTATCCTTTTTTTAAAACTTTCTTTCAATAGCACAGGCCCTAATGGAATGAACTCTGCTTTAACAACAGTAGTCTCAGAATGACAAATCTCCAGCCTGACACTGCACATGCAAAGTTTTTTCCTAGTCTGGTACTCTACACTCCAGTATGACTTTTCCAGTGCTCACAACCTGCTCCTAAAGTGCTGTGACTATTTTAGCTCACATAATGTGAATCCCTGTTTCAGAAAGTGCTTCATGGCCTGACACTATTTGTATCTATCCAAATTGGTAACAAATCCCTTGACCACTGAAGTAATGAAAAGGAATTTAATCTTGACATTTCTGGATTAAACAGTTGACGGGCAAGGCCTAGTGCACTCAGTGGAACAGAGGACAGCTGTTTCCAGAGCTGTGCCTAAATTGACAGTCTAGATGTTATGAATGAGGGCTCAGCAGAGCTAAAGAAGCTTGTCACAGCAGAGATGGGAATCCAAATTTTAATGATTCAATTAAGGAATGCCAAGAGTGGTGTAAAATGCTGAGCTATTTCTACCTCTGTGTCCCTATGACTGCCCTCACACTACCGTGGGTGTAATTACATAAGGTACACAATCCTTTAGTGGAAAGTGGAATTATTTAAGGAAAACAGCTGGCAAATTTAGAGCTAAGTAGGAGCACAGAAACGTCAATGCCAAACCAAGAGCATGTCAAACATGACCCAGATACCTAATTAGAAGTTATGCTCAAATCTAACTTGCACAGGGCTCCAGAAGCAAGCTGACTGACTACAGTAGAGAGGCTGCAAGAGGTACGCTCCTGAGCTTTATTCCCCTGATTGCATTAGATACTGCTCTGATCTCTCCCCCCCGTTCCCCAACTTTAATGTCACAATCCTTACAAACTCACCAGGAATGGGGAGGGTAGAGCAGTATTACAGAATAATGATACAAGAGCCCCAGGAAGGCAGCAAGGCTGCCAGAGGGCTTCCCCCTAGCACAGAGAGGTGGGAGCTCAAGGCTTCATGTCTATTCCCAGCCGATCTGCTTTGAGCCAGCACCCACCCACGGGGATTGCTGAGCTGTGAGGAGGATGCTCTCCCTTTGTGATACTGGCTACCGTAACACATCTGCCTCAAGCACCGCAGCCTAATGGGCTGAGAGGGAACAGATGAGCAGGAAGTTTGTTGATGTCCTTGTTGTTGAGTTTGGGTTTTCTCATTGTTTCCCCTCCCCCTTTTTTTTTTTGTCCTCCTTTTTAAGTTGTGTGTTCTCAGTTTTTGGTACACTTCCAAGTCATCTCCAAGTATTTCTTACAACCCTCCATGAAAGCAAGCCACTGTGTCAAAGACCCTAATGCTTTTTGGAGCTCTAAAATCAACTTTCTCTACTTAAAGAAAACCAAAGAAATACAAAACTAAATTAAAATGCATTACCCATGTAGCAATGACATAAATGATGAACATGAGATGCTACAGTGCAAAACTATAAATAATATTTTAAAATATTTAGTCTTCAGATTCTGGGTTTTTTTCTGCTTGACAAAGGAAATAAGCTTTGATGTAAATGCCACTGTCCAATTCATTAGCTTCAGTAATGATAGCTTTGTGATCAAAATTTTATCAGAACATAGTAATTTTAATTTTCTATGGCTCCTACTGCTTCCTGAGACAGCTCACCTGTCACTGTCTCTGGTAGGAGAAAAACATAGACAGCATTCAACAAAACACTGGACTTTTAGCAGATCTCATTTGTTTAAAAGTGTGGTTTCCCATCAGTCTAGCCTATTCAGGAAATTGGAATGAAACTTCCTGCATAGTTAGGGCAAAAGTAAAATATCACGAAAGAAAAACCCATCAGAAATTATTCTCTCAGTGAATTTAAAAATCATTCTGGCATCAACCAGCAGACAACTGAGTTTCCAAAAAAACTCCAACCAACCAACCAAAAACAACAACAAAAAACCAAATAAAAACAAAAACCCGAAACAGAAACAAAAAAAAAAAACCCAAAAAATCCCAAAAAAGAAAAGAAAAAAAATCCCAAAAAACCCCAAGAGACAATCCCATCCACAATAAAACAGGTTTAAAAATAACAGAATTTCTATGCAATACCACACAAAATCCTACAATAATTGGATGTAAAACTTTCCACTGCTAGAAACACACATTATTTTTCTCATCAGTCTATGTTATTTTTCTGCCTGTGAGTGTAGTTAGCATATTACATTAACCAACTTCTCAAAGTTTACTGTCAGTTTTATTACTCATTCCAAGGTAAGAGTTAGTCTGCCATCCTGGCCATATTGTGGAGGTATCTACATGGAGAAAATTCTTACAGTGCAAGTGACCTTGCAGTAGAGCTGAATCCTGAGACTCTCTTCTAGCAAAGCACCTGGCCATCAAACAGGAATTAACTGAACGAAGACCTAATTGCTTAGTTTTATTTCTCTGCAGGACCAAAATATAATTTTCTTCCCTGCATGTGGTAGTGAATCATACATCAAAAATATCCAAGCTCATCAGTTCACACCATACTCAAAACAAATCCATGGGAAGCCAGCATACATTTTCGAGAGATTTATCCACTGAGGAAAAAAAAAAAGCCAAAGAAAACATGCAAATGTATATATTTATAGCAATGGATATGCTTGGAAAGCCTGAAAGCTTTTTGTTGTCCTCTTTGCCTTTTCTTATAGAAGGTTCAAAAGCCAAATCTTTGGTGCTTTCAGGTGCAAATACTTAACAGGCCAAAGAGCTGTGTGTTTCTACTGGAAAAGGCAGAATAAAACAAGCTATTCATCGACCATTCAGGGTATCCACATGAACCAGGCCATACAGTTTATCCAGTCTAGCACTGTGCCAATCCCCTCCACCTACAGCCTCTTGTGGAGATGTATTCTCACTGCCCAGCCCAGCTTTCAGCAACAGTGATTTCTGGCTATTTATGGCTAGTAAAAATAAACTGGTGGTCTGTGTAATTCTTTGTACTATTTAAAGTTAAAAACCAAACCCAGCCCTTCCTTTACACTTCACCCCCAAGAGTTACATTAATAGTAACGCCAATGTTGTAACTGAGATATATCAAAGATATAATACTCACTCACCTACCAAACCTAATAGGTAAAAATTATTCATATGACTGGATTTACAGTTTTTGAAGCTAACTTCTGCATTACTTTACAGCACCCTGATTAAAGTCAGGAAATTTAAATCCTAGAAGAAACTCCTGGGTTTTTTGCAAAATAAACTCTTTAATTAAAATTCAAGTAAGAAACTGCTCTTATTATTAAGAATAAATAATACCCTGAAAATTACTTTGACCTAAAAAAGCCAAAGAATTCTAGATAACAATGAACAGAATCTGTGCATGGAATAAAGATGCAGATGTATTCACCTAACAATGTGAAGGGGTTATTTTTCTAATGGTTGGAATGGCACTGAATTAAAGCAACAGAGTCAAAGAAATGGCTGTCAGGCTACACTCAAAGATTTGTGCCTTCGCTCTGCTGTGGATTACCACTGAGCCTTTGCATATTGTTGCTTTTGCAGTATCTCAAAGTAAAACTGGTTTGTCTAAGGGTCAGATCCCCACATGCTCCTCAGTGGGGATGTGCCTTCTCGGGCACAGTGGGAGCAAAGCTGCTCTGCTGTGAATCTGATGGTTTGCAGCCCACAGGAATGCTAGAGGCAGGGCAGAAACAAAGCAAGAGGTGTGAAAAAACAAAACTGTGTTGGTAGATCCTTCACCACACAACTCCCAGGTTGCTATGAAGTGAAGACAGGAGAGGCGAAGTATTGCAGCTTGAGTGCAGTCTGCTCAACACTCACATCCAGAAAACAAAGCCACACAGTTCTTATAATTAATCTCTGCTCTTTTGCTGTGTCATTCAGATCTGGAAACAACCTTCTATAATAAAGCTGTGCTTTTGAAGATAGCAAGATGAATGCAGAAAAGCATTAATCATTCATCCCTATGTATTTCTACAGGCATTGAAATAGTGTTGACTTTTCTTTTTAATGCTTTATTCATTAGCCACAATATTCCATCAGCTAAATGCTGTGTTTCAGAATAAAACTGCAGTCAGCAACAAGACTCTTCTTAATATATAATGTTTTTTGTTATTTTGGCTGAATTACCAATTCATCTAAACACTGGAATTCAACAGGTAATTTGTCATGAAATCTGTCTCTATCCAGCTTTTAGTCTCAACTGAAAGACTGAAAAGGCTGAAAAGCAAATTTTGGTAGGGAAAAAAAATTAAGCTATTTTTAATAGATCTGCTTTGTTCCAGGCTCATAGCTTTCATTTGTTACTTTCCAGTCCAGCAATTTTTATGATCATGTTCATCAATAAGAAAAATTATAATTTGGTGTTCTAATTTCTGCCCACATGGCTGGAAGGTCATCTTGGGTTTACTTTCCCTTTTGACAACATCTCTGATGTCCAGAAAAAGCAGACAACACTCTACAGAAAGATAAAGCTGGACCATTTAGTGATTTGGGTGATTTTTCATTGTAGTTTTATTTGCCACAGGAATATCCACGCAGCATAATTGTTTAAGTTTCTGATTTATCATAGCTTCACTTGACGGATGCAGAGGTTCAAATACAGCAAGGACATGTAGGACCAAAAAGGACCTTCACAATTGTAATGCATGGAAGTTAAACTTCTCATAATATTCTGGGCTGTAGCACTTAAGAAACCTCTTTATTGACTGAAATAATTCTAAAGCCTCAGGATGTGTTTCATAAGTGTTTCAGTGGCCTAAGAAAAATTTTAATGCACCCCCTGCTTTGATGTGTACTTCCTCCAGTATTTTTCCTCTCAGGTGTGACTACTTTAAAGTGTTGTCATATGAAAGAACATAATTATGAAGAGTATCCAATTCTGGTAATTTTAAGTGACGGTTAGTTTTAATAATTTAGGATTTATCCCATAGTGTATACACATATTTTTACAAAATATGTAAGCTTCTATGTGATGTACAAGCATGCTTTTTGGAGATTAGCAGTCCTGAACAGGATGGAGAATTATGAATGAGACACATGGAAATTGCATGAACAGCCAGCTATGAAAACCATCCTTCCTCTCCGAACGCAGAGTAGCTGTCAAGTCACACATACCCCAATATTTGGGCTGGGTTTATGCCACACAGCAAGGAAGGACCACTGCTATGTGAGCAGGACACACAAAACGCAGCACATGAACTCCCCCTGAGGTGGGAAAGCACAATACAGACACATCACTCGTGAGGAAGGTGAGAAGCTGCATGATGTGATCTGTAGCTTGGTTGCGGCAGAGGGCAGTGATACACAAACACTCGCAGTCCTGGCTCTGCACAGTGCCTACAAATGCAGAAACCTGTCCTTGGTTATTTCTAGCATGAAACACTTAACATTCTTAGGCTTATTCTTAACAAAAATTGCACATTATTTACATATATTTAGGTGTACACATGTGCAGATGCACAGAGAGATATATTGAATACCCACTGTTTAAAATGTTAATTCTGACTGCTTTCTCATTCTTTGACAACCATGTCCTATTTGATTAATCTGCTATCCCCCTTGTCCTATGAAAATCAAATCCTTTAAGATTTTGCTTTACAAGGTGTTGATCTGCATCTTTACAACAGACAAAAAATTGCAACACTTCAGGGAGCTGATTTTCATCTTTTCCTCTCTCATCCTTCTCACCATTTGAAAGGTAGGAAGCTGGATGCAGTTAAGAAGAAAAAGGGAGGGAGGAGGGAGCTGTGGATGAAAACAGCATAAGTCTTTGACTCCTTAACTAGGTTAATTTGTCTCCTGGCATGCAAGTAGAGAGCTTAAGAGAAAGCTACAGGAAAAAAAAATAATTGCAAGGCATGCGGTACTCATGTAATTGCTGACATGTCTAATGCTGCGTGATTCATGGCAGCTTTGAAATACTAGACTTCTTACTGAGGGATGGATGGATTACATTTCCACTGGGTGCAATTTGAAGAGATGCGTAAAAGAAGGAAATGTAAGTTGTTATGAAGAAGCCCAGTCTTGACTTGAATTCGTTTAAATGCAACTTGCTCAGAACAATTGATTTTTTATGAGAAATAAATGGATTTGTATGTTCAACCAGTATTTGGCAAGCCAGTTTCCACCAAGCAACTGCTAAACTGTTGAATTTACTGTGCAGCATCTGCTGTATAGAAATGTGGAAAACCATCAAAATTTATACAGGATGTAGACATAAACACATGTCAATTTTAACCCATGAGCATATTCTTTATATCCTTTACAAACTCGTAAACACACAGTATTAGCTTGAATATTGATTTAAATTTTGGAAATTTTTGATTGTTTGTTTGTCTGTTTGTGGGTTTTTTGTTTGCTTGTTTTAACTAAATAGACTCATTCATGCTTAGCAAGAGATGGAACTTGGTTTAGATTTGGGACAATCTGCATTTACTAACTTTGCTCGAAACAAAATGAATCAGTACCGCATTTCAAGTGTCCTATTTTTCAAAGCGAAACTACAGAGGAAAGACAAAACATCTAGAATGAAACTACCCAAATGCTGAGGGAAATGTGTATCAGACTCAGTCCTGCAGTAAAAGCCCTGTGTTAAGGTGATGCAAGCAGCTGGACAGACAGCCTGGGGAAGCCAAATCTATTGGTAGTCAGCTCATGGAGGCTTTGGTCCCAATGACTGTAGTTTCCGTAAGGCATCAAGGCAAGTTCTACTGCTGAAAAAAAGCATAATGAAGCAAACATTCTGGCCAAGCACTCAGCCTTTCAGCCTGCTCTCCAGGCCCTGCTAGGGGCCTCCTAGAGGTGCTGGCCCTTGCCACTATTGCCAGTTCTGGTCCTGCTCCCCATGCCTCAAGACCCTTTTTTTTGTACAGTGCACCAGCACAGGGGCCTTTCAAACTCTGGACACGAGGAACTTATTTCTCCTTTGTGCCTCTGGCTGCTGTACCTGGATGAGAGATGTGCTTGAGCTCCTCTGAAGGGAAAAGGCAACAAACATCCTCAGACTGGCCCCAAAGGAGCTCATTTCACAATGGGAATATGAAGTTTTCCAGCAGAACTTGTCTGTTCTGAAGTACATCATCAGGGAACATTATCAATAATAAAGTCTCTCTTTCATGACACCATGGGATTTCCATACTCCAGCCAAATGCATTTTCCTGGAGGGAGTGACATTCTGATGTGTTCTGGGACAACTCCACAGGCACTTGCCAAGACACATGCTGGCTTCTTCAGATGGAGACACACAGCAGTTTAAACTTGGCCTAGCTCATGAGTCTCGAGTAGCGACAGGCCATCTGGCACATTTCAATAAAACTGGCACTTTCTGCTGAGAGAGGTCCAGGGCTTATAAAAGACAGACATGGCAGGACAGGAGTGAAATGCACTGGCAGGGCTGTGTGCACAAAGCTTGCACAGTAGCACTTAATCCAAGCTAGTACAGCCAGGATGTAACCCATGAATCCACTCACGGCCACAGAGGCAGCGCTGGGAGCAGAGCAAGAAGACAAGTGAGTGCTGGGGTGGGGGTCAGGAGCAGTGCATGAGCAAGGGACCGGCCAAGGGACTGCTGCTGGGAGGAGGAGGTATCATTCAAAATGGAGCTGTGGGGACAGCCCATGCTTGAAGTCAGGGGTATGGATCAGAATAAAGCTGTATTGAAACCTCTTGGGAGGAGGGCAGAATAGTAAAAAGATTTTAGACTACATGTCTCCCTTGTGTTATGGTAGCAAACATGCTGGTACACAGAATCAGACAGTACACATAACCAGGAAAATCTGCAAAGGGATTGGGAATGTGGGGCAAATTGGGAAGCGTGAAGGAGGCTTTCTGTACTGGCAAGCTCAGCTGTCACAGCACTGACTTCTTTCTGACTTGTTTTGGCAATGTTGTATAAGACTAAGTCTGAACCAGTGGGAGAAAAAAGTATGTGTTTGGTCCTCCTACCAAAAACAAGGTTAGTTTTAAGAGGCAATTATATGAAAATTGAAAAGAAGATGAGAAAGCCGGTTTTGTCGCTGGTTAGTATAATGAGCTGTTCCTACGAGAGTCTGATGACTGGCAAAATAGAATTAACAATTCATTTACAGAAACAAAATCTTTACTGAGAAAACTTTCTCTCACTAGAGGAGAAATGTGCAACTCCATTTATTGCAGCAACTGCCATCATGTGCATTGGCTGACAACCCATTCTGGGTATGGATCACAGCACTACTCAACATCTGCCCTCAGGCACTTTTTCATTCCGTACTCTAAGCTAAACATTGGACAATGTCTGACACATGTACACAGATGCCACACAGACTGGTCCCATCCTACTGTCATTCTCCATGGCTTGCCTGTAAAAGTGATGACTTAACCAAGATAATGGTGTGATGTGTCCTCCTCTGACTGACCTACTTCGAGTCAAAAGACTGGGAAGAGCATACCCAAATCTACTTCCAATGCAGATTGAAATGTGTCTTTGGCACAGAATCCCCACACAGACTCATCATACATTCAAAAGAAGTTTTTTCATCCTTTTTCCCAGATTCCTTTTGTCAAAAGAGGACCATTATTGATAACTCCCTGAGGCTCCTTCTCCTTGATTTACCCAATACTCCATTCACACCTAAGGCATCAGGACAGATGAAAGCAAAACAGAGATGAGCAGTTTTTTCCCTGGTATTCAAACTTTAAATCAAACACCCACTTCACTGTACTATAAACAGAGCCGCCTGTTTGGAGCATCAAGGCACTCCTGCAATATTTCTTTTCCTTCAAGATTTTATATTTCTCCTGTAGAAGCAATTACAATAGAAGTGCCAAGCAAAAATAAATCCCTGTTAATCACAGTCACTGTGAGCCTGCCAAGTAAATCACATCTCTGCATTGCTGTTCCATTTTCCAGGTAGAAATAAAAAGTGTGTGAGAATGTCATGGTCTAGAATTGAGCTCTTCCCAAGAGGGGGTACAAAGTTTTTGAAAACACAAGTTCATCTCTGTGTTCATGACATTATGGGGAATTAGACAAGCGCTAAAACTGAGTATCCATGACAGTAAGAGTAATTCAGGTTGGAAGGATTCTCTGAAGGTTGTCAAGTCCAACCTTCATGCAAAGCAAGGCCAAATGCACGGTTAAGTCAGACTGCTCAGTTCAGCTTGGCCCAGGGGTTTCTGACCAGCTGCAAACCACTGGTTTCACAGCTTCTCCAGGACGCTGCGCCCATACTCAGCTGCTCTGACCATAAATAATTTTCTTCCTATATCTAAATCTAATTGGGATTTCTTTCCCTGCAACTTGTGTACATATTTTTTGGTATTTTCACCATGCACTCCTGAGAAAGGATCTGACCCTGTCTTCTCTGTAGCCTCTCATTCCCTTCAGGTTTCCTTCCCCAGACTGAACAACCCCAGTGTTCTCAGCTTCCATTCAAATGCAGGTGATCCTGCCTCTTCACCCATCTATCACAATGACTGATAATATCTATATATTTCTTTTGCATTTGGTCTACAAATAGGCAGGTCTATGCATCTGAAAGGAGAAATTACAAATGGAGACACCTTTGGGCTCTCCACTGGGCTATTATTTTCCCATAATTTTCAAACTCAGATGCTTCATGAACTGTCCATGTGACACAAGGGAGCTGTCTCCAAATCACCTGAAGGGAATGGTACTGAGCTCGTTCCTCACCACATCTGAGAATTTCTGTGAGCTTTGAAGAGAGGTTTTGTTCTTGTTTCATCTTCATCTTTTCACAATTCCCTGTGTTGTGAAAACCAGCCATTTCAAGACAATGCAATTGCAGCTGCTGTTCCAGAACTGAGTGAAAGTGAGCAGTTTCCATTGTGCCAGAGAGCTGCTAACCATAGTTTAAAAATGCTGTGAGGTCTCCTGTTTCCTTTTGAGTAGCATGTGGTGGCTTGATGACTAGCTCAATTATTTTTTTTTAATGCTATGAATTTTAATTGGAATATAAGAAACCTCTTTTAGCTGAGTCAATCTTTAAATGTCCAGTCTGTATATTGCAGACGTGAGCTAATGGAATGAGTTTTCAAATTAGAGAAATGGTTATTTTCCCCAGGAACCTTCAGCAACACTTAGCTCACACTTGATCCAGCCATAACCTGGAATTTAGCAACGCAATTTTCACATCTCATTTTAGAATCATGTTTCTTTTCCACTGTAAAACCCTAAGCCTGCAACTGTCAGTTACACTGAGTCACCACCCTGAAATCAATTTCAAACAGAAGACCCTGTTGCTCAATAAAGAGAAATTAACATTGAAATGCAATTAAGTATAGATTTCATTCCAATGTCCATATTGCCTGATTATCCCCAAAAACCATGTAGATTTGTATTCCATTCCTGTAGCTTAGGTTGGACATTTTTCCTGATACAAGGAAATCAAAACACACTCCTGAATTAACCAAAACAACTTCAAACTCTACTCAATCCAACCATTTTTTACAGTAAAAACATTTTTTAAGTGCTTCAGCTCACATACGCTCCTCTGCAATGACTTGACAGCAGCTGCACTGCCACCATTCATGTTCACAAGAGGTATTTCCCCATTACTTTACAATAGGATAAAAATCTCAGGATAAACAAGGGTCCCTTTGAATTGCCCGTCTTCTTTCAGTTTTTGGTGCTGTCTACACGCAACAATGCAACTTTTGCATTTTTAGTGACCATTTGAATTTTGTATTCAAAGTCAGTCACAGAGAATGATGCCCTTCATTTTTCAGAACAGGAGGGGAAACTTCTCTATACAGGCTCAGTATATGTATCTGGTCTGATCTGGAAAGAGATTCTGCGAGACAGAGAAAACTGTATTTGCATCACAAAGGTGCATAACATAATAAATTTTAAGTCTCAGGAGTAGTTGGATATCTCACACTAGAAAACAGTCTACTGGTGGAGAAAGGGAAAATAGTAGTTTTGTGTCACTGTAGTCAATACTAGTATTGAGTCAGAGAAAACAGGTACCAGAAACCCAAGTACAAATCCTCCAAAAAATTTACATCACCCTGAATAAACTCACTGTCTATCAATGGCAAAGGTCTTTGTTGCACTGGAAGATATTCTGTCTAGAAACACATGGAGGAACAATTTTGTACTCTGACTCCCAGTTTCTGCACCACCCACGCATTTGTACACAGTGCTTTAACAAAGCAGCACACATGCATAAAAGGTATTTCACAGTCCTCTACCTGTGATCAAAATCCAATAAGTATCTGGCTATGAGTGAGGAAAAAATTTAAACTTTCTTTCCTGACCTCTTCTCTAAGATTGTCCTCTCAAGTATGTCCCTGTCATAGGGAATGACTCTGACTGATGATATTCCAATAGCCACAGAAGTTATGTCATATTTTTTAAAACCTCACTCCAAAGAAATACGAATGCTTGTTTATTAAAACAGAACTAAGAAATCTTTGTTCAATCCTTCAGTCTGTAACAGAACAACATGCAGAAAATTTAAGCCAGGGGAGGGCATTTTTTGCTTACGTTCCTCCTTTTTTATGTTTTTAGCATGTTTTTTTAGAGCCAGCATGTACCAGCTCACATGTTCTTCTTTGCCAACCAGGTGTCTTACCTGTGACAACGCTGGGGATTTTGGACAGAAAGCTCTTGACAGTGCGGATGGGAACTCCACCTGTTTTGTCATCCTGCATTCTTGTAACGATGTCTTCAATCTGTCAAAAAAAAGGAAAGACTTTGTGATTTATGCAAAATGGTGACTATAACATTTATATACCATGAGTGCTTTGGAGCCCTGCTGGTAGAATGAACTTCAAATATACCATGTGTATCACTGCCCAAACACAGAGGTAGAGACACAGCTACCTGCCCAAATTTAAACCCTGAGATCAGAAACCATGAGACAACACAGACAAGCTTTGAAGACAGTGGTTGGATACTGACAATCACACTGCGACTGTGCTTTATCTTTGTTTGCTGACCAGGGTGACAGATGTTGTTTGCTCCACAGATGAACTGGGTTACACTTCAACCAGTTTAATGAGGTTCACATCCAGTTCACTTTCCCCTCTGCTCCCACATTCATTTGAATCCTCAGTACTGTAACTTTGGGAGAGTTTTCATTTTCCAAAGGGTCCCAGACAGTCATCAACTGCCCATGGCTTGAGAAGAGCCTTAGAGGAACAGCTGCAGGGGGACTTCTCCTGCCTCATTTTATTGGCTACGATGGTACATGTCCATGGTCAGCACACCAAGTAAATAACCAGAAGTAAAATGATTGTAGAGGAGAATTCGGATGTTCACAGCCAAGCTACCTTTTAGTTCACAGGCACACACATAATCCATCACCTAGAGAAACAAACACAATCATCTTCAAAAGCATTGGCAATCAGAGGATCCAATTACTGGGGGAAGAAGCTTAATCCTCCTCCTGCACTCTAAAACGGGAAGGGATTTTTGCTCCTTTTAAGGCTACTCCCCATGCATTAACTTGAAGGCAACGCCAGGGAGAACAAAAAGCTGAACATAAGCACAGTGCAGAAATTCAGTAACTCCAAAAGCTCTCTTCAAGTTAATAAGGTCTCAGAAGCCCAACAAAAATAAACCCAAAGCTGTTGTCTCTATTAGTTCAAGCAGTCAACAGCACAGCCCCACCCGCTGTTGTTGACAGGTGGCCGAGGGCAGCCAGACAGGGAGCAGAGCTCTGATTTTACCTAAAGATTTCCTCCTCACAGATGCTACAAAATAGAACCACAGCAGAGAGGTTACATGATGGGAGCATGGCCCCTCTCTCCAAAAGGCAGCCTAAGAGCTCCACATGCTCTCTTCATCTCTGGAAAGCCACTTAATTTACATATGCAAGTGAGTTTTTTTCACAGATTGAACACCTACATTTCAAAACAAGTTTAATTTCAAGTCTTCCCGAGTGGTAAGACAATCTCCCTGCCAGCTTCAGGCACTGAATTTGATCACTGTGTTTTTAACCTCAGGTTACCACTTAACTGAACTGTTCACAGTTTGTTTATCTATTACTTTTAAATTAACACATCCTGAACAAATTCTCAGTGGGAATGAAGTCACAAAGATGAAAATATCCTGAAATATTCAATATATTACATGAGCTTTGGGTACTTACACAGTTAATTTGTGACAGAATAATGATACTTCCCCACAACTGAATCATTATGAAAATTAATACCACTTTTCCCCTTTACCAGAGCCTTATGCAAAGTTTTTTGCTGATCAAAGCATTGGGCTTTTTCCCTGTCTGAGGTTATCTGGAGAAGTAACTGCTCATCTCTCATACTTGGAGGGGTAACTGTTCTGCTAAAGGGTGGACAAAAAACATCTCATTTTGTTGAGAGGAGTGTGACAGCATCTCTTGTTATCAGCCCAGACCTACAAGGCTGCAGTGCTCCAACATCAGATCTACCAGCAACAGGGCAGCTCAGTCACCTGTGAAGGGTGGACCAAGAGCCACAGAATCCCAGAATGGGTCAGGCTGAAAGGGACCACTGTGAGTCAACTGGTCCAGTCTCCCTGCTCAGGCAGGGTCATCCTAGAGCACATGGCACAGAATTACATCCAGACAGTTCTTGAATATCTCCAGTGACAGAGTCTCCACAACCTCTCTGGGAAACCTTTTCCAGTGTATAGTCCCACACACAGTAAAAACGCTTTTCCTATTGCTTGGCACCACTGAAAACAGCCCGACTACATTCTAAGCCTTAGACTTCATCCAAGACGGTCAGCCAGACTAAAAACTGCTTCCGCAAGGCAATGAAAATAGACACCAGAGAATGATTTTTCCATGCATATTAGGAGGAAACTACTCTGAAATGTGTTACGAGTACCCCATGTCTCCAGGAACACTTAAGGGCTTCAAGAATCACAACAATAATGTTTGGTAAAATAGTTGTTTTCTCTTTTTCTATCTGAATAAAAAGTACAGAATGAAAAATGATCTAAAATAATTACTTCAATGCAGGAAAATAAACTTTTTACTCTTTTGCTCACCATAAGCTAAAGGAACACCAGGATGATTTATGTCATTAACACTCCAAGAAAAGTTCAATTTCAAGCAAAATAAAACTTTAATTATCTTTAAAGAAAGATACATTGTTTTTACCGAGACTCTTCCCTGTTTCAAGCAATCAAGCAGGCACTGGTGTATGAAATGGGGCCATTAATTTCAGTTTCAGTTACAATTACAAATACCACCTGCATTTTAAAATAAAAATTAAACAAAGCTACTCTAGAGTTAACTCCTTCCCCAAAAGGCTCCTTCTTACTCTTGTTTTCTAGCCTGACTACACTACTGGCACTTACTTGCTCTCCTTATTTCTGAGTGTTGGATGTTTCTTCTCTCCTTCTCTTTCTACTCAAATACCACATTTCCATTCTTTCCTGTCCTCTTATCTGATCCAGACATGATTACACATGTCATCCTCCATGTGAGCATGCCCACAATTGTCAGTCTGCTGCCCAAGAGCCCACAGGATTACATGCCCTTGGTTGTAAAGACTCTTTCCATTCCCAGCTCGTGCTCTCCAGCAAATTCTGCACTGCTCATAGAGGACAGCATGGCATACTCAAAGAAACATCTGATGAGACTTTTATCCTTTAAGTTAGAACAACATTTTAATTAAAATATTAAAAACATGTATCTAGCAACCTACGCTCAGTTTTTGTTCAGTTTGCTACAAAGAAAAGACCTGAGCCTTTGTACCAGCCTTCGTTTTGCACCCACCCAACGCCTGCAGATATTACCATCCAGGATCCAAATTCCTGCTGAGCTATAGAAATGTTTCACAAAATAAGTGATACAGTGGCAAAGTAGAAAAAAAAAAAGATCATTAGAGCTGCAAGCGTGGAGAAAAGCAAAGAGGGAACATGAAGTGTGAAGGTCACTTTCATCAAAGCTTTTAATCTTAACTTTTAAGAGAGCCACCTAGACACTAGAGTGCTAATGATTTTCCCTTCAGCTTCTGCATGTCATTAAATACCCCTGAGGCTTCCCTCTCTGGCAGACAGGGAGTGAGACTCCTTGGACAGCTCATTTCATCAGGCTAGGAGGCAGAAACAAATGTAACAAATGAAACAAAGCATTCCCCATATTTATCTCTCCTAAATGAGCAAGCTTTAGTGAATTAACTTCTCCCCAACAAAAGTCATGGTAAGAACAGGCAATGCTTTTTGGTTTGTTTTTTTTCCTATGATGGAGGTCACTGCTATTTCAATCTAGTCTGATTTTGCAAAGGGAATTGTTATTCTTCCCTCCAAGTGGATTCTGGGTCAGTATTTCCACAAGAAAGCCAGAGCAATTCATGTATCTGCTGTCACTGTTAGCTACACACTGTAACGTATGCCTAACAAACTAGATCTGCTCTTTCTCCTGACTGGTTGCTGACAACTCTGCTCCCTACATTTGTCCAGAATGTTTTTATTCCTCATTATCCCACTCTCAATGCATTGGAAAGGGCTTCTGGCTTCAGGAAGCCATTACTACTGCACGTAGTTTATGAGAGGTTACCAGCATATTCTGTTACACAGAATGCGTTGGGAATTTAATGCATATATTGCTAGTATTCATTAGACTTCTTTTCTACTATCAGCACTTCTGCTGGCCTAAGGAGGCTGAAGGCACAAAGCAGAAGGTTTTGAATCTGTGTCAGAGCTAAGAGGTCTATCATTGGAAGATGAGCAGTCCTTTTTCTGAGGCAGGAGAGAACAAAAGATTACATTTATTGATGCATTAGAATAACTAAGTCATAATACAACAACAAATGTAACAACCACAGCCTGTCAGCTTTGGGTCTGTGTCACTCAACATCCCATTACCGTTATAAGAAGGAAAATGACTCAACTTTGCAGTAGCTTTTCTTTCTCCCAGCACCAAAATAAAGCAGACACCTCTTCTGCTGCAAGTTAGCACACATAGCCTTGCTGAGCCCTGGTCAAGGCTGACTTTGAAGGTGACATGCTGAGGGAAGGGCAAATTACACATGGAAGAGAAAAGGTACCAGTTCCCAACTCCCACAGCCCCGCACCCGAACACCTCCAGCAGCTAATGGAGCTCCCTGGCCGAACATGTTCAATCGTGACTGAGTGATGACCACATAATGATGTCAGAGGCCGTCACAGGCCCATTTTATCAGTTTATTTTGTGAGTTAGTGAAAAAAACAGCGCCTTTTTAATATTCTAGCATCTGAGTTAGATGCACGTATTCCCTCAACGCTGCAGGAACGCTCCTGTTACCTATTTCTGAATATTTCGGTATGTGCCATATTCCTATCTGATTACTCACAGCAGCTACCCTACCCTTGGGGACTCATGTCACCAGTTAACTTGCAGCTGGAGAGCCTCCAAGCATCACTCATCAGTGCCAACATTAAATGCATAGGGTTAGAGAGAGCACTGTGCAGTTGCAAATACCATCTGTGACCTGGCCAATGACAGCTCTCATGCATATTGGGGGAGCTGGATGGTATGCGGAGCAAAGGCTTAGACTGTTATTGTTATCAGCTAGCATGATGGCACTGATTATGAGCACATTTGATCTTTTCCCTGAAACACAAGTTTAAAAGAGACTGTTTCTCACAGTGCCAACTTACTCCCGTAAGTGCCTCTGACACTACCAGTGTGTCTGCATTCTGCACCTGCTGACTCCTGCCACACAGCCCACACAGGCACAGACAAGGAAAGTTAATTTGACAAGATGTCTGAAGCCAACTTGCTTCACTGGTCCAGACAATTCCACTCTGCTCAAAAAACAGGAAAAAAAGGCTGAAAAATACACTTTCTTTTGGCACCCTCGAGGGAGAAAGGACAACCTTGCCTCTGTGCTGGAAAGCAGCAGAGCAGCACTGCCAGAGAATTGTGGTGTGGCCTTCAGCAATCAGCTTCATCTGCCTCTGTCCAAGTCTCCTCTCCTGCCTAACAGAGATAATACCAATCTACACAGGGGTGCTGGGACTTAATTCAAAGAAGGAGTTGGAATGCCTCAGACAGCAGATGCCACACAACTCCAAAAGATATGCTCCCCATCTCTGACAACCTTTCACAATCCCAGCAAAACCAAATGGCAGCAGAGCATGGATGCGTCAGACAGCAGGGTCATTTGGCTGCTTCCCACCTGACCAATGTCCAGTGACAGCTGAAGTCAGGCCACTGATGGAACATGTGCTATTCCTGATGGAGTTCTCTTCGCTTCTTTTTAAATTTCAGAGCTTATTTCAGATAAAGGCAAAGCATACCACATATCTCCCTCAATTTTGAGTGTATTTCAGGGAGCAAAGAAAATAACAACTGCGATCTTCAGATGTTTACTGGGATGGTGAAACAGAGCTAATAACGTCCCCTTGAAACCTGTAACATGCTTTAGCATTTATATATCTCTACTGTGAAAAGGAGGGCACCAGTGAGGAACAACCACCAAGGCATTTGGCATGATTACTTGTATGCTGTTGCTAATCCAGCCAGAGCTTCACAAAAGTGAGCATCTACTCACAAGTCAGCACATGGAGGGACAGGTTTCACCACATTGATTGGATTAAACAAAACAATGCTTAGTGAAAAACTGTGACACTTACTCAACTGCTGAGGTGCAACACCAGAGTCTGGAAAGTACCAGGCAGCAGTTTTTTGATCAGACCATGCCTCCCGTAGCACAGCCTACAGTGTCAGCTCTGCACAGCACCCCCAGCTCAGGCCTGGGCTGCGTTACAAGAAAATGTAGTCACAGAACATGAGAGCTGGAGCCATTCCCCTCAGGCACTATATGCACAGTTGGAAAACAGGGCTTAATACTCAGCAGAAAAACAAAGCATAGCAAATTAATTCAGCAAACAGACATTCTCCAAACGAGCTGAACTAATGCAATTTTCTCCCTCCCCAAAAATCAAGCTTTTTAGCCCATCAGTGTCAACAGTTAGAAGCAAAAGACATCAATGTGTCAGTGTTATGCAAACTCAATTTTTCATTAAAAACATTTTGACAGACAACTCCCGATGAGCTCAAATTCTACACGAGCTATAATTGCTTAAAAGAGGAAGCTATTTTGGCATGTTAGAAAGCCATGTAAAAATAAAAAGTAAACTCTTGCTTATTGATCATGCTACTGTAATTACAGTAGCAAATGCTTGGGACCCTGTTTCACTATACATCATAACAGAAGTGTCTTGTGAACAGTAGTGCATTTTTTCCCCATGCTTGCTATATTTATGGCAAAGATGCCACATATATGCACATAATCAGCTTGAGAGATGTTACACCATTTAAAGAACAACTGCTCTAATTAGAAACCTTATAAGGCTAGCTCCAAAATAGACCAAATATTTACTTTGTTCCATAAGCAGAAGTGTTAAGCTTTTTAAAACCGTAGGAAAGCATCATAAATATCCAACGAAAAGATAATATGAATTTTCAATAAAACTCCAATGGAAACAAAATGACCACAGAATTATGACAGGGGTGTGACGAAAGTCACACTTTTGTAAAAAAAAAAAAAATACACCACCTCTCCCACACAGTATTTATTGAATAGATGTGACTTTTGTGTAACTTATGAACTATGCAAATCTATGCACAGATAAACACATAAATGCAAAGACTATTTCAGCTAGGAAACCTGTAGGATGGAATGATCTACACACTGTTTCTCAGCATGTGATCTGAATTGAACGAACCAGCACTTTGGGTAGAAAAGAAGTAGTTAGTCCCTCTATGCCTTTAACAGTGCTGCTAAGGGAAGGCTCTGGTGCTGACACCATTTATGCTGTTGGTATCTTCCAGTTAGTGACAGAATGGAGCCTCCCAGACCATTGTTCACAGGTCAGCAATCACCCAGTACAAACTGCATCTGACTATGCCATCCTCAGCAAGATTTGAATGGATGATCCTGAGGTGCTCTGCAATGACTATCTGCTGAAAGAATGCTGAATCAAAACAAAGCAGCAGCATGGGTTGAAATATGAAGAAGTAAAGTTACAACAGGAAATCTAGAGCTGCACTTCTGGTACGAGATGCACCACAGTCCCCATATGCTAATAACAAGGTTTTTAGGGGGAGCATAGGAGTAGAAGCTTTCCTTTGATGTGGTTTTACTGAAGTCACCAACTGCAGGGACTGACAACATCCTGCTGCCTCGCTCCAGCCAGGGTCCAACACACAAGTTGCCATGGAAACAGTAGAGATTTTCTCTTCTGTTGCATCACTGCACTGAATGTAAAACCATGCAGGTCTCCAGATTGCTCATACGGTGATGAACGAGGAGTGGAGCAGACGTGCCTACCACAGCCCACATGGGGACTTACTGCAGAAGGGCTGAATGCTGAATGTGACGTGGCTGGGCTCCTTTGCCCACCTGCTCCCATGCACACAAACACATTTGGGCCCCCAGTTGATCCCACCACAAGCTGGACAGTGGGTGAAGACCATTAACCGAACCTCAGGAATGCTCAGAAGCAACTCTGTGACCCTGCTGCCATCTAAAATAACCCTGCACAAGCCACCTGAATTCGTAGATTCCAGAAGTGAGTGAGTTTACTTCAACAGCTTTGATTTTGCTAGTGCTTCTTTTGGGGATTAGCTCCCATACCCTGAATTTCAATTTGAGTTCTGGCCATCAACTAATCATTCTCATGCAAGACAAAACTATGCTGAAACTTGTGCGATTTTTATTCTGAAACAATTGAGAAAGCTGCAGAAATCTTAAATCTTCCAGCAACATTGGGTTGAGTCTCCAATTTGTAACATTATTCAAAGACATTTTTTCAAGCTGGTTAAAAAGCAGCATTGTGGTCTGTGCCTGACCTGGCACAAGAAAGCAGCACCTCTCTCCCCCTGTGATGCTGAACCAAAGATTTATAAACACAGTCCTTGAAGAGGAAGTTCACTTTCCTCTAGAGCATCAAATGTAAGGCATTTCCAGACAGAAAAATACCAGACAATGATGGGTCACTAATCTGTTAAGGCACTTGCAGCTCCCTCAATCTTGATAAAGTGAAGAGCTGATTAGGACTGTATCCCAATCACTTCAAACCAAACCCACAACCCCAAGCAAACTCACATTCACACCTTCCAAAGCTGGGAATTGGACAATATTCTCAAGGCCCATCATCCTTCTCCAGAGCTGGAACCACAGAGCTGCCCACCTCCCACCCCGCCTGCTTCAATGCAAGGCAGGGGAGGAAACGACTACCCAGCCACCTTCTTCCCAGCACCACTGGCATGTCACAGTGAGCCTTTCAGTGCAACGGGGGGGGAAGGCCATCCCTGGGTCTGGCAAAAATTACTTTAAACAATGGGTTTAAAAACAGGGGTAAAAAAAAAAAGTTCCTCATGAGTGTTTTCCTCCTTTGCTACAAAATGCAGCAACTGCTACCTAACTGACATGAAGTATTTCATTACATATATTTATTGAAATGAAATACAGAGGCATGAATATTAAGCAGATAAGAAGTTGGGATGCAGTTGGTGGATGCTCAATCAGGGTTTTGGCATTGCTACTGCTGTCTTTAAAAATCTGAATAATGATGAGCAGGTAATGTCATTGTATCACCTCAAACACTCAGGGAGGGCTGTGTCATTCTCTGGGTCTCACTTTCAAAAAGCAAAATAGATTTTCGACACCACTAACAAATCTTTAACAGCAAGCAAACTCTGCAGCTGAGGGAGAGAAGAAGTTATCTTCTGCATTCCTGACCTTGTTCTGCAAAGGGGAAGAAAACAATGAAACCAAGTCCAACTTAAAGTGATTATTTTCTGCTTAAAATGGTAAGGTTTGAATTTGCACTTTGATTAAGGCCCTACAGCTGAGGGAAGATCTGTGTCCATATCCTTGTGAAAGGGCAGAAAGGTATCTGTAGTGAAAAGGAGGACACATAAATGATCAGACAAGACTTTTACACTGTGGACTTCCTGATTCAATCTGAGCTTCATCAAAGCACTCAGCTGCAGGCAAGAGAAGATGAAACTACGTAGGACAAACTTGAGAATATTATTATTTAATAAGAAATGCAGTATACCATAATTTTCTGTTCTTTTTGCAAGCTTCATAAGGATGTTCCTAACTTCTCCCACAGTAGTGAAGATACTTGGAGCCATTCAGAAAATAGTTCATAAGTTATTTCCATCATGAGATGCCACAGTTGGGTTTTGTTGTTCCCTGCAGGGACGTTGTAGCACCAGCACCAAATCTCCATCTTTAGCTTTCCTAATGAACTGATGAGGGAAACTATCCAGCATCTCTCTTCTTTCTGTTTTGGTAGTTGATGGGCTTCTGCGGCCTAGCTAAAATAAATAATGCAGAAATATATATCCATGCTCACAGACCAAATGTTTTTCTTCAAAACAATAACAAAGTGGGGCTTTAGGATTTTTTCTACCTTTTTTTAAGCATTCCTCTGTGTATGCTATACTGTGACACATAATACATTGTGACAGGTCATTTCATGCATCATTTAATTCTTTACACTGCAAAGTGCCCTACCACAATGAATATTAGCTATATCACTCTTGCCCCCAAATGCTGTTGCAGATGCAAAAGCAGAGAAGTTCATAAATTACAGGAAACCAGCATCAAAAGGTTGTATGTTTCTCTTCCTCTCCTTGTGATAGTATCACCTTGTAATTTCTAATATTGTCTTTACATATAAAAATAATAAAATTTCTTCAAACAAACAAAAAGCAAAGACACAGAAAAACCCACCAAAGTTTCCACTCAGGATGAAAAGCTACCATTACAAAAGAAAATGTAATTTTCTTTTGAATTTCAGAATAGAGGGAAAATAGAGGCTTTGTGAAGATTTGTTAGTAAGAGAGTAAAAGAATGTAGATATAATTATTTTTCATACCCCTAAACCCATGTATTTTCTTCATATTGCTTTTTAATGCCTTTTAAATACATTTATTTAAAAAGACAGATTGGTTTATGACCACAAATATGTACAAGATAACCAGCGTTGGAAACTGAACACCTTGGTTTAGCCCACAAAGAGACAATGTTGAAGTGCTTAGCACTGTGAGACTTTTTGTACTAGCTCTGGGAAGGAGTTCCAGACAAAAAGCAGTGACAGGCAGGGCTGTCCACCCACACCATGGCTAAACACTCTGCAAGGTACGGATGCAATCTTCTTAGGGAGGTGATAACATTTGGGCAGTTAGCAATTATTGAAGAAACATTTTTCAAGTACTCTACTTCACTCTCTGATATGTCAATGAGCAGCATTAAAGTGAAAAATATTAGATAAAATTTAAAATCTGAGCATTAATCAAAACAGATTGGATACTATCTGACAAAGGTTATCTTAATTTGGCAAATCATTTATTCAAATATGCTAAATTATGCTGATAGGCCAGTTTGCATAACATAGGACTCACAGAGGTTCTTTAACTGAGCCCCTCAAGTACTTTGGTCCTTGACTTTGATAGCAGCTATTACTAGAATGAAAACCCCAAACCTAACAGATTACTCAGTAGAACACATGAATTAAAAATGCACAATTCTCCTAACACGACCATCACTACTGGATTTGTTAATAATTTCATGCACTGAAACTACCATTTATTATTCCAAGATTCACTTGTGCTTTCCCTTTGGCAAAGCAAATGTTGCAAATCAAACAGTAGTTATGAGTTCTGCCACAACTCAATTACATGGATGAAGTTATTTACTTCAGCACAAATTTTATGATTTATTTAGTGGTTCCATTGCTGTTAGCTCTGAACTTTTTAGTAATAATATTGCCAGTTTACTAAGAGGAATATTTAAAAAAATGTATAACGCCTTAGAAAAAGAATAATTTTCCTTCTTTATAGAAAGAGATGTAAATTCCACCTCCCTACCCCCAAAGTTTTCCTTCCAAATTCCTGCTAATAATGACTCAAGGAACACATGGCAGTAAACTCATGGCAGTTAAAAATTATGCTGCGTCGGTTTTGTTTTCAAATCTCAGCATCAAACTGATTCTGTTTGATTCAACTCTGGGATTTAATGCAGCTAATGCACAAATGAGGCTCTGCTGTTCCTTTTAACCCCCTATTTTATAATACTTGTTGACAATTTTCCAAAGGGAATCATAGATGTCCCAGCTCTGCAGAACACTCATGCACTTTCATTGAGCAGAAATGGCTGAAAATGAACTCCGCCAAAGACACTGATTTTAAAGACTTTTACCTCTTGACACCTAACTATTATTTTTCTTAATTCGAGGGGAGGATGGGGAAGAACTACCTGTGAGCTGAAAGTTAGAAACTTTACAAAGAAAGATACTACTTACTTTTGGTAATTTATTGCTATCCTGCCTCCAGGGAACTGTGTTAAGAGACAACTGAAGACACAGCTCACAGCACAGAATTGCCCAGCAAGAACACAAGGTGCTCTCACCTGCCTCTCCTGCCAGCAGACTCGAACACAAAAGCCCATCTCTAGCCGTGTAATGCCAGCTTGCTGTTTTATTCACTGAGAAAGGACAGGACAGATAGAATAAAAAGAGCAGACACTGTATCCTGTGGCTACAGGTTGGTGGCTGTTCCAACACGTGAACATGTCAAATGAGGGAGGGCGAGCTGCCTCCAGAATATGAAACAGCTACTCTTACCCTGTTTTATATCACTGTCATGAAATATCTGTACCTATACATGGGTAGATTTTCTTCCTTTCAAAAGCAGTAGCTCCAAAACATATACAGTAAATAATCCTTTTGCACGACACACGTAATTTTTTCTCATGGATTTTGTGTTCAATTAGCCCTGTTTTCACATTGTGGAAGGAAAACATCTGCCACAGGTAATAACACCATAAACATAATAAATTTTATTATGCAGGAACAACTAGTTCTACAAGACACTTCTGATTTCAACTCTGCCTTACTTTCCCAACCAATGGCTTCTGCACTAGTATACTTTGCTTGTAGAATATTGCTTGATTAAAGAAAAAAGTTAAACACCTATACATCTCAGCTGTGTAAGTGTACAACAATGGTTAGCCAGAATATGCTTTTCACTACATTTTTAATGTTAATGCTTGATGCCAAAAATTGGAATTGTTAAATACATAACTATGTTACAAGCGTTGATTTTTTTAAATTACAGAATGGCAGCTGAGGGACAGATGGGGTATTTGGTTCACATGGATTTAATTACTGAAACAGAGTAACATGCTAAGCACAACACATAAATAACATGAGTTTAAAACATCTAGAATTACAATATAAATCACAGATCACATTAAAATTATTTTCCTTCCCCATTCCATGATGGAATAAAAGTAATTGCACACACAGATAGGGAATACATTTTATGATTTTCTAAATATACTGGGATCACTGTTTTACGATGCTTAAATTGTTTTTCCATTCCAGCTTGTCCAATCAACACACTTAGGATACTCAGAAATATGACTTTGACTTTTACATCCAATGGAATTACAGGTTAGCATGCCTGACTTGTACCCCTATGCTGTTAAATCTTATTAGTGCCAACTCTGACACTAGTATTTCATGGTAAATTATTAACAAAAGAGTATAAGGGGGTTTCACTTTGCTATAAAATCATTTTCTTACCAGCTAAGGTCATTACTAATGTCACTGAAGTATTGATTTATTCACTATTGAAGCAGATTCAAAGACTCCCTATTCTATAATTTCCTTTTTCTAAGCAATTAGCTCTCAAGTTTTTTTTTCTCTGTACAACTACAAAGCAACAAAACTAGCTCTAAAACAGAATTTGAAGATATCTAACATACTTTCCAGCACCTCATGTTTCAGTGGACTAACTTTCATAGCAATACAGCTACAGGTCTATCAAAAAAAGAACAGAGACAAAAGTATGATAATGATTTTTGTTGGTGAGAACAAACCTTGCAGAAAGAAATTTATTTAGTGCCTCCTTGTCTTGCAAAGAATAATATATTTTTAACCATAAATTCTACCTTAAAATAAAACTATGTAGTTCTGCAGCAGTCTGTTGGGGTTTTTTAACCTTTTTTTTTTTTTTGTACTTTTGCCTTCATGTTCCTCCCTCCTCAGCAACCTATTGTACCCTTTATCCGTCCTGGCTTGATCTTCCATCCAACTGCCAGATTTTGTCCCTGAGCCCCCACTACCTCCCTCCTTCATTTGTGCAGTTGTCCAAGGACCTGAGGACATGCAACTCTAAAGGGATAAGTGCTGTATGCATTGAATTATGGTGCCACATTTCAGTCTCATCCATTTTTCCAAATATGAAAACTAGATAAGCAGCTCAGGACCCTTCTATCTGAAACATTTCAAACTGAAAGCCAAACGTGGCAGCTCACACCAGTGCTGCAGCTGATAACTGCTCCCTTCTGGATTGCAGTTCTCAGGGTGAAGATGGTGTTGTGACAGGAAATGGTAGGTGGAGAAAACACTCCTGCAGAACCAAAGGTGCAGGCGCTTTACCATCAGTCACAGGGAAAGAGAAGTGACTTGGGCTGTCTGTGTTCAACACTGGGCAGCAGAAAAAAAAATGGCTGGGCTCTGAGCTCAGTGCTGCTGTACACTCTGCTTACTAGCTTTTTGAAGCTTATGACGGCATTAGTCTTTGCCTATTAGCAGAGGACATTGGCACAAATAAATAATCAAAAACTTTTTTGGTATTTGTCCCTTTAATTAGCTGAACACCATAAATAGATGTTTCATGTTTAAACATCCTAGTTACAGACTTCTGAGGGGCTTTGGTTCTTAACCTGCTAGCAGAGAACAGATAAAGATGTTTAAGCTACAACCTAGCTTTGATGAATAATTTTCATTTTGACCTGCTCCTGAACCCAAAAATTTATTATATTTTTCAGTTGGTTTGAGTAATGAGCTTTTCAGTAAGCTTCAGTAACTCTTCAGAGCAACTCAGCTACTCTCCTCTCTTGCCCCTTGTTTTCTACAAACTGAGCAGTTTCTTGCTCTGACATGTCACTTTTTTGTTAAGATGGAAAGACCAAATATGTATCCTATTAATACATGAACCCTGCAACTTTCATAAAGCTAAGAATACTTACTTGAAGTAAAACGCTTCTCTAAGGACAGATGCACATAACCCTCACCTGTGTGAGCATCCTTGGCTAATGAGAAATACATGCATGTATGCACACATACACTGCAAAAAAAAAAATCAAACTTCAAATACGAATGAGCATGAGTGAACTGAAATTTCTTTTTACTCAACCACAGTTGAATGCTGGGTCTATTCACGCTTTCACAACCATGACTAAATGCAAAGGGTATACAGTGAACTACTTCTCTTCACTATTTTTGATACAGAGCATTCCTTTAAAAGTGATGTTTTATGTTCTATGTAAATGTGACTAACTAAGAAAGTAAAGAAATCCTCTGAAATAAGTAGTGTTGACAGATTTTTTTGCTGCTTACTTCACCATAAGTCAAACTAAGTTAGTGAGCAGGATTAAGTACTTAATGCTAAGAACTTCATTTAAATAAACAAACTAAATCAACACTAGTGAAAAATCAACAGGAATTCCACACTTAACCTCCACCAAACATCTCACAACACAAGCTGTGAAACATGTTCCAAAGGCAGGAAACACAAGACTGCATAAATCTGTTATTTAACTAGGGTGGTGGAGTAACAGTATTCTTATACCTGGAGTCAACTCAGCAAGACACAGCTCTGCATTTCTCACCGACCAGTAAGACATTAAAAAGAAAATTAGTAATGACTGAATAACTGAATAAAGAAGTTTAAGGAAAAAAAGATTCTCTGCAAGCCCTCTTCAGTTTTGTACCAATATCAAGTGGTCCCTATTAGTGCTAGGAAGTATGCATGAAAAGAAACAAGACCCGACAGCCTGGAGATCAGCAGCTCAGGCTCCATGCTGGCCTCTGCACCTGCTTCAGCTCAGCAGTGCACAAGAGCTCTGTGGGAGCAGGGCGGGAGAGGAGGGTGGAAGGCCATCAATAATACATGGCTGAACAGCCAGACAGAAGGCGACGGGACTGCACACTGCATGGTGATTTCAAAGCTGGCGTTCCTGAGAGTGTTCAAGGCTGTTAATGTGAGCATGGCCAGCAGGTATTTACTGGTGACTTCCAGCACATAAATGAGCTGCTGGAATGGGCTTACTCCAGACTGCATCCCAGACCTGAGCCGCTCTCCACTATGCATACAGAAATGGGACAACCTCTACCAGAAATTCAACACCAAATGCTTCCTTTCACACTTAGGAATCCAGTTCATATGCAGAGAGGTCTGACTGCTTTCTCACATTTAACACTGTTATCAGAATTAGGCTTCTGATATATAGGTTCCTAACAGGTTTTCAGGTCAGGCAACTAATGGTGTAAAAAATCATATGTCTCTATTCTCTGTTCATAGTCCTTATTCAGACAAAAGATTCACCACCAACTTCCACGTGTCATTTATCTGGTCGCTTCTGTTGCTATCCTGAATCCATGGAGTCAGCAACAGACTTTTCAATTTAATATCAACTTCAGTATACCTGGGTGCAAAGCTTTGTGTCACTCAATCTCTGCACTGTCAGCCTCTGAATTCCAGGTCGCCGGAGAGTTTAATGCTCATTTACTTGGTATTTGCTGTTTCCCATCTTATCTAGATTTCTGTCCTTCCCACTATCTTGTTATTAGAAACAAGTGATTATCACAAGCATTTTGCCTTTGCTTTCCAGATGTAGTAAGAGTAATTTGGATTCTCTTACTTCAGAACATGCAGCTCCTCTTTACTGGTTCCCTGGACTTCAGAGAAGGTTACTTCCCACCTTGCTGCATCTTTACCTCCAAGTGCCTCAGTCTCCTCATCTCCTTTGCCATCCTGCTCCCAACTACACATCTGTTCCCCTGAAAGTACGAGAACTCGTCACTCTCTTATCCCAAGCTTGGAGAGTTCTCTGGACAGTACTGAACATGCTCAGGAGGGAGAGGGCTCCAAAAACCTCTGCTTATTTAGTCTTGCTCTATGTATTTGATGTTCCCTCTGAAACAAAATGTTTGTACAGCTTTTTGAACCCACTGTCGCACCCACATTTGGTGGGGAGGGGAGACACCAGATACAATTACAATTCTACAGGGTCTACAAAAACAAGTGGTTACCTAATAGAAAGAGTTCATCCTTCCTGTCAGAGCCACGGTTATGGGAATTCCTGCAGAGAGCACTCAACACCTATTTGCCTTCAGACAACACACACACGAACTGAGACCTTATGTACAACCCATATATGGGAACAGCTCCTGCTAAAACTTGCAGTCAATTTGGAGATGCAAACCTGAGAGAAGCTGTGTTTCTGGTACTTACCAAACCATCTAACAGGCCTTTCCTCTCTCAGCAGTCTACAGTGCACCCAGTTTTAAGACCAGCATGAGTTACATGCCTCCATCCCAACTCAGGGCTATTTGTTCTTGCCTCTGATTCAGAGCTTGCTGCCCTTGCCAAGGTTCCAACACAACTAGTTACAAACCAGGAGACAGGAAAAACTCTACTTGGTTATAGTGTACAGAGTTGGAAGACAACTGCTTCTAAACATCTGGGGTGCAGGGGAGGGCAAATTCTTGAACAAAAAGACAAACAGCCCAGAGTTCATTATTTAAAACATATTTGGTTACCTGTTCAGAAATTCACAGGAAGCTTTTCCTCAACTTCAGACAATAGCAAAAGTTACATTGTTTTCAATATGAACAATACATGTTTCATACCTCAATTACAATGAAAAAGGAACTCTCACCTTAGTAGATAAGTGCCACTGAGTACCTCCAAGTTAATGATGGCTTATTGTTAAGGGACCAGTACTAGGAACTTCAAACACTGCAGGAATCCATATTTTCAGTATTACTCAGTATCTACTGAAATGCCCATTCACACAGCACAAACACAGCTGTACACCCCATATTCACCCTCACTTCTCACACCATCTTTTAATGTGGTAGATTTAAGAATAAATGACACTAAATTTGTGACACCTCCAACAGCTCCTCCCTGTTATTAGAAATTAAATTGCTCAGTTACTACAGTGTCTTTCAGTGGTTCTCTAATTCTGAGAGGGTTTTCATGTTCATGGGAGGTTCAATAGGCATTTGGCCCTGAAGTTTTTCTCCATAATATACCATAACATATTTAATTTGTTATTCCTTTATTATTAAAACCTCCTCTTAATGATGACCATCTCAGGTTTTCCATATGTTTTTACATTCACAGCTCCAAGTATTTTCTGACAATATTCAGTGATACATTTGTATTTCTTTCATGTTTATGAGCATTTATGTGGAAGTGTATTAACTCATACCACTGGAGTTGTGTGCACAGTTTGTTCACTCCTCACAGCACTGCTCCTACATATGTCAATCTTATATATACAGAAAATTTCAGGTCACTTCTGCACCAATTTATTGAGAACATACTGACAAATTATTAAATAGATATTTACAGTATACTGAGTATTACCTGGTTGAACAGAACAGTTTAAAAGATCTGTGATGAGTAGGAGGCAGGAATACATTCATGTCAAACCACTGAACTAGACTGGTTGCCACTGCCAACAGCTATGCTTTGGCTGATGAAAGTCTTCCAGCAAGGGCGATTGCTATATGCTCTGCACAAGGAAGTACAAAAATCAATTATCCACAAGTAGTATTATTCTGCATTGCTGTTGGATTTTTCTTTACTACAGCCTTCCCCAGATCTCTCGTGTTATTTAAAACTAATGATGTTTCAGTCATTCAAAAATGTTACATGTAACCTGGTGCATTTGCTTCATCTGAATGATGCTAAAGGCAACTTTTGGCATGCCCTAGTTGCTGAGCTCAAAACAATTTTTTTAGTGATGTATGCATGAACAGGGGTTTGCTGCTGTATAGCTCTGTCCTAAATGGAAATATCAAAAAAGCCTATATTTTTAGATTGAGACCTCTGGGAACTGAAAACTAGCATAAAATATCCTACTCTCCCCTTCTTTGAGGTAAGACATCTGATCAGTGGCTGCAGACTCTGAGATCTGCAGGCAGAGGCGAGCAGTGGGACACTGGAAGAGACCTGGCATCACAAATCTGGGACAATATATTTCAAAGCCTGCACTTGGTCTCCTGTACTTGTATTCCTATCCTTGTTGCTATTGCTTTACCTGCTAATTCTTTATCAGAATTTCCTCCCATGGAAATCAAAATGAGAAATCTCTCCCTTTCCTGCAGTTTATTCAAACAACCAGCCTTAGTGGCTGAGGTCAGATGGGGATAGAGCCACAGCTCCTCTGCCAGCCCCCCCTCCATGGCCTCCTTTGCCCTCCACAGCAGGTCAAACGGGGCTGTGCAAGCAGCAGCTGGACTTGAGATGCTGTCTCTTAAAGCATGCTGTTGAGGGATCAATCTTATGCTCCATTTTCTTGCACAGTCTCAGGTCAATCTGGCCTCTTAAACCAGTAGCAGTCCTTCTACAACTTTTTATTTTCCTCAATAAGGATCTCAAGAAATTGTACAAACACGTGACGTGGATGTTTTTCTCCTTTAAAACAGAAATTTAGGAAAAGTATGTTCTGTTTTTTCAGCTTTATCTGTCTGCACAATTTTAAAAATAATTTGTGACTGTGCACGTTAGAGAATGCTGTTTCTTACAAACTTTTAGTGCTTATATTACACTAAATCACATTTATGAATTGGGTCTTATCATTACTGAGTTATAAGCAAGCTATAAATACAACACCAACTGCTATTACTATTAGCTCTGGGAGTCCAAAATTCAGTCCAGAGACATTTCTAATTGCAACTGACATGAACCTTTGATTTTTGCTCTAATTAACTGAATGAGAAGTGAGCATAAAATTGTATTGTGGAAGAAAAAAATTGCCTTACAAACCTGTTCTTTACCTGACTGGCAACAGTTCAGTGACCTTCACAGATGGGTGAGGAGTTACAGAAAAGAAAACTCCAAGTAGATAGAGAGCCTCCCTGAATTAGACATAGGCCAGGGAATTAAACATGGTGTTTGCTTCAAGTCACAGACAGCAATCAGAGATGAAGAGGAGAGTTACTTGCTCATCTACTCTTGGATTTTAAAGATACTTCCCCAACACAATTAAAATTGAATGCCCAAATATCATTCAAACATGTAAAAGCTGGAGCAAACCCTGGGCTTCCACCATCCCTGCTCCTTCCTTGCCCCAGCCAGCCTCAGGGGGACAGGCCACCACCATTCCAGCAGCTCCCCAAAACTGGTGGCTTTTTGCCAGTGAGCATTTCCAATCTCTAAAAAAGAAAAGCACTTGTTTCTAGATAAGGACAAGGTGGACCCCATTTCTTGCCACAGGCATAGAGGGCCCCTGGGTACAGGCTGTACCTCCTCAGTCCTGTTCGAACCTGCTGCATGTATTAAAGTGGATTAATCCAGTTTGACTCACCCATCCATGCGTGTGGGACAGCTAATAAAAACGGATGCAGCTTCCTGCACAGACACAGCACATATAATGACTCTTACATAACCAAGCTAAGTATCGTTAATTAGAAACACACCTTCATTAGAGGCTTTAAAAGGAAAATTCAATTTGCACCTAATTTGAAAGCTTTTTACAATCTTTAATTAGCAGCAACTATATTAGCTAATAAGATAGCTAAATACCTTCAGCGCATGCTGTTACCTAAGAGGGCATGAGGTACAGCTGCTCAAGCAATCAGCCTGTCACAAGAGCACTCTGGAGACAGCAATAATGAGGAAACCTGGAGCTCTTCAAGGGCCCATGCTACCACTGCAGCAGCTTCTTGCAGGGTGCTCGGCCAAGTTCTCTGTTCAGCTCCACTCCCTGGAGGACTCTGCTTTTCACAACTCCTTTGACAGGCTCTTCCAACAAATGAAGAAATAGCGTTTCTCTTTCAAGGAATGTCCCAGCTGAAAGAGGCAGGTTGCCCTAGCCATAGCACTGTATGGCAAAGGAAAAGCTATTGCATTGCCTTGCCCTGTCTCCATCCCACCAAGCTGAGCAGCTGCTCAATATTTCCAAGCTCATGATCTTCCCTGACCAAAGAGGAACATTCACAGATAATATGGGGTTGCTGCAGCCGCTTAGGATATCAGTGCCCTCAGCTCTGTGACATAGGATTTGCAAATTCACCCCAGAAAAGTCTGCAGAAGCAAATTATACTTATACTGCAGATTGTATTCTGATGTCTTAGAGCAAGCATCACTTCAGAGCAGCTTTAGTGTATTACACTGGGCTGTGAAGCAGTGCAGCCAAGGCTTAGACCACATACTCTTTCCAGTCTCTTGTGCAGGGGGTAACACACAGAGTAATAACACCTGAAGCCACTCTAACAAGCTTCCCTTCAAGCCTAGGCTATGGCAAGGTGAGTGTGCAAGATGTACAGTGGACACTTGCAGACACAGCATTTTTGTTTGCTCATCCTCTGCTCCTCCTTGAGGTCTGACCTCTAGCACTGCAGTGGTGTTTTAGAGGAGGATAACAGTTTACCAGCTAAACCTCTAGCTCTCCTGTTTTCTAGCTGTGAATCAGACTGCAATCAGACTGTGGCAGGTGTGGCTGTCAGCATCCCTCTTGTTGTGCAGGTGACTCTGGAAACACCACTCTAAGGAAGGAGTCACAGTACTCAGGTAACTTCGGTTTCCCAGTGGTACAACCCCCAAATTTAGTAACTTGAAAGCCTCAGCAGGGCTGGGTAGATCAAAGCAGAGCAAGTGTGTTTGCATTGTGGGACCCTTCACTTACCTTCTCCCTCAGGAGAAAGCCAAACAGCTGAGAGCAGACTTACAAAAAACCCAAACGGTGGCACATGTCTAGGATCTTCTTGTATCACAGAGAGCACATCTCCTGCACAGTGATTGGAAAAAACCAAACACTTCACGGTTGTCAGTGTCTCAGCCTCCTTTAGGGCCTATAGCCACCTGAACTTTGAGCTACACAACTTTTGCAATTTTCTCAAGTACAAGTCTTTAACTCAGCAATATGTTCAGTTCATCCATAGAAGTGTGCATTAGTAAAAATCGTTTCCTTAGAACACCCATTTCAGAGGATTTGCTCATTTTTTTAGCTGTGTATTTTGTGGAGAATGTATGAACTGCCTTTGTCAAAGATCTGCAAGTGGAGTCTATGACAGCATTCTGAGAAGCAACTTGTTATCTGATTACAGCAAGACTGCTGGTCACATCTCTTCCCTGACAGCTCAGATGATGAAAAATGTGTGGTATTTTGTTATGCATTTTGTTTTTGTTTTTATTTTCATTGTCACTACTCCATACCTGTCAGCTTCTTCCCACTCTAAACAGTTTTGGGTTTTGTTTTTTTTTACTGTAAGTGTTCATTTTAACAGTGAGAGCAAAGAAAGCAGTTACATATGCATTATATTACCCTGAACACTCTTGTTTTATTCAACACCTAGATAACAGGCATTTCCTCATTCAAAGCAGCATCTGAAAATTGCATGCTTATTTTAAAAGATACCTCAAACTATTGAAATGTACACTAGAACAGAGTTTGCAATCAAACTCTGGTCCATTTGACAATAGCATATATTTTAACTACTTAAAAATTTAATGGAAAATTGTAGAGTTAAAGAAGTACCTTTGAAGCTCTAAACACATTTGCATGAAAGTACTGACAATTTAAAAAGCACTCAACCTCCTGTAGCAGCACTGACCTAAGAAAGCATATTTGTTGAATCTATTACTACTGGCAACATTCAGCACACCAGAGTAAAGCAAAGCAAAATCAAGATCTTGCTCTCTGCTAGAATTTTACCCAGCGTCTCAGCAAGCCCTGGAAAGCCCAAAGCCAGCCCATGCTTCCTTTCACTACAGAGGTGAAAGACAGCTGGTTCTACCAGGATTTCTCCCGTCCTTCAGTTAGAACTGAACCATGCATGCATACATAACAGTGAATTCTCAAGGTTTCAGAACAGAAAACTAAAATCACACCAAATTTACTCTGGCTGTTCAACAGCACTTTCCTTAGCGCTGTATTGATTGCTGATCATTGATCACTGTAAATGATCAATGTTACCCTTCTTCATTTTCTGTGCTACAGTCACTGATCATAAATAACATAACAAACATGTGAGCACACAGTTTAAAGAGGGCTACCTTGCTTCATTTTGTTATCAGCATAAATTTCAGCATTGTATTTTTCCTGGACATCTCTTACCCCAAGAGCAGTGCCCTGTCATTCCTGATTAAAATTTTGTTGCAACTTTAGGAAATAAGTGTATATTTAAGCTAGTTTAGGCTATTAAAACCTTTTCCTCTCTACGTTAATCTACATTGTGTCCTCTGCCAGAGTATTACAGACCTGAACACAAGCACTGATTTATGACCAGCAATAAGTTGTGCTGCAGATCATATCCGACTTTGGATCTGATCAGTTTAGAAGCCTGGGCTGGAAAAAAAATGAGTCATGTACATGTATGCCCGTTTACATGCCTGGTAACAGCCATAATGGGGAGGAGGTCCAAGGCTGAAATTGCACAGGAAATTTATAAAAATCAGGATTAAGATGCATTGCCGGGGCTATGAAGGAAACCTTGTACATAGGCTGCCCACACTGTGCCTGACTTGGAGCTCTTAGTCACATTTCTGTGAATAACATCAAATGCAACTTACATGGAACAGTATCTGTGTCACTGGGCTTATTCAAACAATGTAAGCAACCCTCCCTTCTCCAAGTCATTCACAATGAACGTTGGCATTTGCAAAACCTGCAGTTTCAGATATTGCAGGAGGCATCAGAGAAGTATTAGGACACACATTATTATCATCCTTTAACTGCTACACCTAAATAAAAATAAACCATGGGTGGAAGCATGGGGAGAAGTGCAGGTAAAAATGCAGCAGAGGCCCAAGCTGTTCTGCACAGCATGCTCCCCCCTGATCTACACTATTCTCCAGGATCACTTACAAACCTTTTCTATTGATACGGAAAATTCACATTTATTAATGAGCCCCGAATACACGTCAGCAGTAAAGAGAAGAAAAGATCTCACTGGGAAGTAACCAAATGAAAAGGGTATGGTGAGAGTGAGGCAGACACTGGCAAAGAAGGTAAAGGCTGCCCTGGGAGCCCACCACCCCATGGCTTCAGGCAAGGCTGCAGACAGCCTGGGAATAAAGGTGAGAGGCCAGGCTCTCAACAAGGTAAAGGTCAGTAGGTGCTGGAGGTATGGTGTGGGCCCAGATACTAAACCACCAGTCCACATAAATACTCAAACACATTAACAGAGCTGCTGAGGCTTCCTTTGTTCCCATGTGTCACATTTACCAGCTAAACTTCTAGCTCTCCTGTTTTCTAGCTGTGAATCAGACTGCAATCAGACTGTGGCAGGTGTGGCTGTCAGCATCCCTCTTGTTGTGCAGGTGACTCTGGAAACACCAGACTGTTTATGCAGAGCTGCCTGTTTATGCAGAGCACTTAAATTTTTTGATCGGAGATCAGACTCTTCAAGCAAACAGTGCTCAGTCCCAGTGACTTATCTGGTGGGACCCTATATGCCTTGGCTCCTCCAAATTTCTACTTCTGACAAAAATCTTATCTTCTTTCTCTGAAAGGCAGTCCCAAGGCAGGTGACTCTTCCTCACCTTTAAAATAGATTACTTGTCAAGCTATTTTAACTCCAATCAAAGAACTCATCCTATTTTTGTAACTCCAGTCCCTGTTACTGAGCACTATGAATCTGAAGCAATAGCCTTGCTCTGCCCCACATATGAATGCGAATACTTGACACAGGATTTTTGTTTACTTTTTAACCACAGACCAGGATTCAGCTTAGTTCTTCAAGATCCTAGCAGGGGGTGATGAGAGGACAAGCAAATGTCTGAAAAGCTTATACCAGCAGTCTTTTAGCGGTGACAGCACTCAGCTGCATAGCTTTTTCAAGTAATAATAACTAAGATGTTTTATAATAGCTACTGTACAAGATGATTCCAGGGAATACATCTACTTCAGAGTAATCAATCCCATAGGATTATAAGTTGTCTTCTGAGCCTAATGCCTGTTAAGGCATCTGAGAATTATTCATCTTATGATAAACATATTTTCTCTAATGTATTATTACTTATATGTTAATGGCACCCTTACAACATTTAAAAGCCTATTGCACCCAGCACCACGCTGCCATTTATTTCCTGTATATGTACCACTTGCTGTCATCAATGTCTCTTCTCAAGCCTTTTTAGCTGTTGACCCAATTTAATGCCTTCCTGGAGATTGCCATCCTAGCTGTAATTATAGTAAAAAAGGACTTCACAATACATGCATTTCTCTAGCATCCACAGCATCTTTTAACTCTTCTCTTAGTGTATGTGCCTGCCTGCCAGGCACATTCCAAAAAGATACACATTCTGAAGCATAAACTCTGTGTCTTCCCTGAAAAATTCACCTAAGAATAAATATTTAGATACTACTAATGAAAACCAAGCTAATGCTTTAGTTAGCATTTTGCAGCGCTATACAGGCTTAGAAAAGAATTTGGATATTGTAGCAATTTGTGGTGTTTTACTCATGACACTGCAACCCAGCTTTACCTCAGTGGTAATGACAGCCTGGCCATCAGTCAATTTAACCTACTCTGGGGGCTCTTTCTCTGACACCTTGACACTGAGATTGCAGTAAGTCCTATCTACAACAAGATAATTGTAACACACATTAGAGTAAGACAGATCATACACTATATTACCAACCTCTAAGATTACTTGAGCTGAATGACCTTCAGGTATAGCCTAACTCTATAAAGTAATATATGCTTGGTGTTTATGCACATTTTCCTGTAATTTTCCAGTATTCTTCCCTCTCTGCAACTCAGATCTGCACTGGAAGTAGTTAATATGCTGACAACTTGTTGAATGATCCTGGTAATGTATCGTTCATAGTATCAGACCAGGAATCCCTGAATGTTTAAAAAAAATAAAATCAAATGAACAGGCCACTACTATTTATTGCCCACCACTCCCTACAGAAGAAACAAGGAAAGAAAACTGCATTGAAGTTGCCCTTGTGGATCTTCTCTTCTTGTGCTGTTTCCATGTAGCAGGGCATCATCCACTCTGTGTCTCTCTTAACAGAAAAATATTTCCATGCCCATATGAACCTAGTGGAGCTTAGAAAATAATTGGCACAATTTCCCAGTCAGCAGAAGGATTTCCAAAGTTGGGGCACAGAGCTGGTGGGGCTGTGCTCCCCTGTGCAGGTGAGGTACCAGCTTCGAACACAGTGTGATTGCAGCCAGACGGGCTCACGCATCTCACATACAGACTCACTTCACCCATAAGCAGGCAACTGACAGAGATGTCAATCCCAACAAGTGAAATCCTGAAATCAGGACACCCAGAATAGGAGGATGCAGAACCTCCTAGGCATCCATAATTGCTCATCAGATGTGGACACATAACACTCAAACAAAACTTGAGAGAGATGAGGAAAGGAAACAGGGTTAGACACCAGCACGGGGTGATGAAAACAAACCAGCCATATCAATCCCCACAGCCTAGACTGAAGTGTTATTCTCTATTAACTATTAATTAACTAATGATTATGAAACACTGGCAAGTAAGAAACAAACATGACAAATGAAAATTCACCAAAAGACAGAAAGCTTGTGCCAGTCTTGCACTAGGCTTTACATTTACCCCAAACTCCAATAGAAGACCCAAGAGCTGCTATGCCTGTTCAAAACATCTCGGCTGTGTCTCTCCTGCATCACAACATCAGGACTTAGCAGATCTCTGAGTCACTAGGTAAGAGATATTAAACTGCATTCAGGCACTAAAGAAAGCAATTACCACTATACAGTAAAATTTGCAGCTATGCAGTCTTATACAATGTGACAGGTTAATCATGCTCCCAAGGCACAACTTGATTGCCTAGAGGATGTGGAAAGCACTTCTTGCCCATAGTATTTTATGAACAGTTGTTCTTACCTCTCTCCAAAACAGGAAGAGAAATAGGTGTTACAAATATGGCCAAATCAAATTATGTCAAATCATATGTAGGGCACAAATTTGCACAAAAGAACTATCAGAACCTTTTTATCATTTCTATTTGCTTCTCTTTTAGTAAAAAGCGATTTATGGAAAAGGCTGAAGTTCTCTGAAATAGTAGGAGAATAGTAGGAAAAACTTGATTAAAAATGTTCTAGCTTGTGCCTTCTCTATTTTTAACATTCACTTAACCTGAGTTCGTTCACAGTCTGTTGATTAAAACTATTTACATGCAGGTTTTGTTTCACCTCCCATTAAAAGACTGATTGTAGCTATGGCACAACTAAAAAAAATATCCTCCTCTGCTGAAAGAACAAGCACGAAATATACAATGAAAATTTATCGGATTTTCATAATAGTTAACAGATAAAATTCATAAGGGAAACATCCCCTGAAGAATGAATTTTACTTCTCAAACATAATATGAATAATACATGATACAAAAGTGGAGCAGAAAAATATACCTGTTTCTTTATGGCAATATCACTGCACAGATGGCAAGGAGCTCTTATTTTAACCACAATAACAATATTCCGTTATTTTCACAGTAATCTAAAACGTTAAAAGCAAGACTTTAATGCCAACATTGTTTACTATCCAGGTATTGCTTAACTTGCCAGCCAACCTGTAATATGATCATTTTAGTTTTGTAGAAAAAAAATCCCATCAAAAATGAAAAGTATAAAAAACACACTGAATAGAGCTGTTCTAGAGTGTTTGTTAGCACCATGTCATACAAACTGTCATAAGGTTTGCATGAATAAATCAAAGTTAAGACTAGTGATGAAATTCCTAGAAAAAATAAGAATCATTTATCAAATTAGCTTAGAGGACTTTCATGGTGGATGGCAAGATTATGCTATTCTCCAGTCCCTTTCCATTCACTGACATGAGGGACTGAAATGAGAGAGTATGGGGAATATAGTTCTTATGAATACCCGACTTTTGCTTGTATCCTGACTAAAACCAGGTGGTTACCCATGGTAGGTACGAAGAGCTAATACAATAGCATAAGATTTTTTTTTTTTTTTTTTTTGTCTGTATAGATAATCCAGACACTTATTCTGAAAAGAAAAAAGCACAGACCTGTCAGCTAAGTAGAGTCCAAGAGACCAGAGAACAATTTTTAAAGTCTGCCAGCACTGAAACCTGTAACAGAAACATTCATATTTTTTACGTTCTGGAGAGAGTGCACTTGTAAGAATTCCTGTCAAAGCTCTCAGAGCACATCTCTTGGGTACAGCTGACATTAAGGCTTTTTCTTCTGAGTTTCTGAAATTAGGTCATTTTTTTACTACTGTCACCCCTTAGCAGAGGGAAATTTCTTTTATCAAAGCCGTATCTTCTCACAAATGCACTTCAGAGAAAACTTTCTATCAATGTTTTTTCAGCTTGGATTTTGTAGGGAAACTTGCACAACTACTGAAAAATTTTCCAAACGTAGTTGCCATATTAAAAAATCAATTTTTATCTGACTTACTGTGCTTTGAATCAATATATTTTTCTTCAGGAGCTCAAAATTAAAAAAAAAAGTACCTCGCAGAGCAAGCTCTTCACACAATCTGCACCATTCTCATTAGAAATTGCTGGTACCACACTTCCAAAAAGTGCTGCAACAGTAGGAATTATTCTGCCATATTCATGGCACATCACTAGTATTTTATTGCCTTACACCAAAGTATACCAAACTTGCATTAGCACAGGTAAGCTAAAACTCAGGACACATGCACCAAGTGGATACAGGGATACCTGGGCTCATCATGCAGTAAGATTTCTAGGATTTTTACCTGAAGTCAGCTGCGCATGAACCGGAGGCACTCTGTCCTGCTGAACAGGTACAGAGCCCTGCAGCACTGACCATATCCTGCTGCCTCAGCTTCCCACTTGTGGGTGGACGCCCAACCCTCTCCATTATGTACCATAAGCATTCCATGTCCATGGTCCTTGCACTGATTAAATATCACAGGTTGTGATTTAGAAGCATATGACTTCTACTTCCTGTTGATCAAATCCTGTTGGTTTTATTGGAGAAATGCACAACTTCTGCAGTGTGCAATTCTTCAGGGAGAACAGGCTCTGGTCTACATGAGAAGCAACATAAAAAGAAAAGTTCTCCATCTCCTAACTGTATGCTGTTCACATTTCACAGTTCTTGATAGTCTCCACAAAATCCTGCTCTGACTTTGAGGGATGTGAAGAGGAGTTAGGACTGTTAGGACATAGAACTGAATGCACAGTAAGAGGCAGAGGTCTGGAAAGAGTCAATGTAGGGACTATATGATTTTAGAGACTTTTCAGTGGAATTAGGTACTGTACCTTGCACATAGTAGGCTGAACTATGGAAAAATATTTAGAGCCATACGAGGAGCCATAAGAAATTAGCAGTTGTTTTTGAGTTGCCAACACTTGCCAACACTTAACTGAGGAGTAGGAACTTTTTGGCAGAAATGGTGCTTGTTTCAGGTGCACACAGCAAAGCACAGTTGGGAGCAATGTCACTCGGCTCCAGATCAGCTCTAAAAAGGAGCTGGGAGTTTTCAAAACTGGAGTTTGGGCCATAAATATGCCCGTGTGTTATTCAATATAATTCCTCTAGAATTAGAGCAACTATGTAAGTGACAGTAGGGACCAGATTACCTTTTCCACCCAATCATTTCCTGCACAGGAAGAAAGAGAAGCGCAGAGGCCAGAGGCTATGAAGGGATCAGATTGAATGCTGCTGTGCTCCTGTACCCAGGGGTTACAGGAGACTGCCGCACTGCCATAGGCCACAGGGTCGTCTCCAGTTGAGACCTAGATGAAGAAGGGGAACTCATGGATGACTTCTCTTCCCTTTTAAGCAGTGAAACATGAAATGCAAGAAAACAAAGCAGTGGTGCAGGGTCTGACCAGAAATCTACCCACTCCTGCACTCTCTGAAACACTGATCAATACACATGTCTAGACAAAAGTGCAAGAACTAGGTGACTGCGAAGATAGTAATTCTAAATCTATTTGGTACTCAGGCTTGAGGGATTTCAATTATTTTATTTTAAGGGACTCCTTTCATTGACTGCAAAAGAGTATGTTTAAAGGTATGGACATGACAGAGCAAGAATTATCCTTGCACCAACTGCCCCTTGTAACACAATAATGTTACAGCTGATAGTTTCATGCCACTTCATATTTAAGGTATGTCTTCCAGCACTCAAATTCCAGCACTATTTAAGGTATGTCTTCCACACTTCATAAAGCTGGAGGGAGAGGAAATCACCTGCCCACAGCTATGAGAAAAGCTAGCAAGAAAGTTAGAAGACAGTCCATAGCTTCAGTTTTAATTCTGCTTTTAAACCACAGTCTTTCCTTACTTTTACAGTTCACCATGAAGCCTTCAAAGAAAAGCTAGAGAAACTAAAGACTGTTATTGCTTTCACATTATGCCTGACAGTGCCATTTTCATGGCTGCACGGGCAATGACATTACAGATGGTGACAAATTCAAGGTAATGGTTTGTGAAGTGTCGAGTACTGTCTATTTAACTGCCCAGTGACTAAGTAATCATTAAGATCTTCATTCAGAAAAGCATGGAAGCATGTACCTTCACCACTCCTATTAAGTAGAGGATTTAAGTAGGCATTTAACTTCAAGCACCTGTTTATGTTCTGAATCACTTATTTGGGGACTAGGTGTACATTAACAGACCTTTCAAAGACAGGTGGTTTGCAGATGTGCTAACTACATAAGATCATAAAATGTAACCACAATGGAAAACAATTCAGGGTCTTTGGTGAATACCATCTGACCACACAAGCTAATGGGCAGGGCCTTCTGCTGAACCAGTAGAGGGAACCCAAATGCCACACACTCTGGCTGCCTCCCTGCAGAAGCAACGTTACTCACAGAAACACACAGGGTTGAGAGCTCCAGCTTTTAGGCTGCACTATGCCTGCTTCTGCTACAACCACCTAGAAAAACACACCATTCTTCATTACCTCATGGGCTATTATGGATATACTTCTCAGACCACATACATTGAGTTTCATAAAACAATTTTTGAAGGACAAATATATTAAATGTATTGTGTTTGTACAGCCTAAGCTAGCCAATTTATATTTTCCAACTTTACTACTTCATTCACATTATGCCTGTCTTCTATTATACCACATAATCTAATGATCACAGCATGCACAATAATAAAGAACACCTGAAAAGGAGGAAGACATGTAAGGATTCAATCCACAACTTTGCTATCTTAGGGGATTTTAATATATATTTAACTGTTTGGTAGCACATTTGTACCATTTTCTCACTGTATATATTGGTTTGGGGGTGAGGGTAGTTGCCCTTGATACAGATTTTTCTGGCACAAAAAAACCTTACAAGTGGGAGTTCTTTCCCCACTGCCTGAGAATTTCTTCTGCTTAAGTGTTCTGGAAAAGCTACAGTGTTTCCCATGCATTTTCTGGCAGCCTACATGAATCCCTTTTCAGCATCTTGAACTGAATTTGCATGTGAAAACAGATTACCCTAAGACAATTACAATGTCAACTGATTAAGAAACTCCTGCACTGCTAGGATTGTGGAATTTATTTTAAAAGGACAACGAAGACTTTGTTGAAAAGTGAACACACTTGAAAGACTTCAGGAAACTTGAAAATGGTTTTTCTCTTTTAGCATCACATTCTGTGGGAGAGAGCTATTGGCTTCTCCATAAGTTAAATTCACTCAACACATCATTTCTTTCCTGTTTAATTGTCCAGAGCAAACTTTCACATACACTTCTTAAAAACAAGTGCATCTGCATCTGTTCCTACCGAGGATGCAAGCACTAATAGATAATCCGGAGTGATAAAGGCAGCAGAGCCACATGAAAAGACCACAGAGAGTTGGATCAATGCAGATCCTAATAATAAATCTGCACTCATTTTATCCACTATCTTCATGGCTTCATCAAACATGACCAATCCTCTTTCAACCTTTTCTCCAAACTGAGGACTCTTAGACAATTCAGCATCAACTTATAAGACAGCTGCTTTAGGTCCTTGATTATTTGAGTTGCTCTTCTCCCTATGTTCTTGACCTCCACTAACCTTGAGATGTGGATGCCACAAACATTAGCTTTTATAGCATTCATTTGAGGAGCAAAAGTATTTGCCAGGTTCCCTATTGTTAGGCTTCGCTATTGTCATCTCTATCAAAAATCTGTAATTCCCTCCAGCTCTGTTTCCTCTGCAAGAATAATCTGCTCCTGACACCTGTTGTCAGCAGGGAGGGTAGTTCTGCAGGGAGTGAACACTACCTAGTGAAAATACTCTCAAGACCACACTGCATGCAGCTGGATTTCAGAAACTGCAACTGGGTTATGCCCTCCCCCTCTCCAAGAAAAATAAAAGGAACACTGGGGGAAAACAAGGCTTTTTGCATAGATGCAAATGCAGCATATTTGTCACAGTTGCTATTTGCCCAACTCCCCGATTTGCCTGGGAACAAAGGATGAACTCAAAGGGCTGGGAACCGTGAAGTGGGAAGTTCATTCTTGTAATCTTTACACGGAGAAAGAAAAGTACAACCCTCTTGTATCTTTAGATCACAAACTTGAGACCATAATTCGTTATGTCAAGCACTGATGTAGGTTTGGGGAGGAAAAAAAAAGTAGGTTCTGCCTTAATTTGTAAGCACACTGGATGAATTCAAAAGCAGCTCTGAGCTTATGTGATGTGTAATAGAATATTGTGATAGCTGGACAGAAGTAGATTTACATGGCCTGTGTGTAATTTAGATCCGAAAGGAGAAGCAGTGTTATTTACCATGAAACTTAACTGTGAGGTATGTCCCCCATTCTCTTGCTTGTCAGGCATTTCAGTTATCTCTGGTACTTTTTTAAAATTAGAGCTGCAAGGAGATGTTCTAATCCAGGCTGCCTGGAAAAACCAAGGGCACAGAGGAGCCAGGATTCATTTAACTCTGAACTACCCAAACTTGTGATTAAATTTATACACAGAAAAACCCCAAAGTGTTTTACTACCACAAAAGTACAGTTGTATTTATCCAATCAGTGATACTCAACAGACAGTTTAGGAGACATATTACCAGCATGGGTCATGAGCTGGTAAATCCAGGTGACATTCATGGTAGATATTCTTTATTTTATTTGTTGAGTGCAAATAATAAGCAGTGGTTCAGCCTTTTTAAAGTGAAGTATAATTTTTGTGAACAGTAGCACTCTTGAAAAATACTTTTACAACCATGAAATGGGTTGCACCTTTTTTGTGAGGTATCTGCCAGTGACTCCATGGAGCTATTCTAATAAAGACATTTTCCTAAAAGCCCCTTTTTTGGGTCCTGACCTGGCCTTAGCTCAGTGACTTGCCACTTGGAGACACACTTTGGTTTAATAATTCTCAGCTTTGTGTGAACATCTTCCTCCAGTGTTCAACCACTCCCAGGACATTTCAGGATTGCATTTTAGAGGTAGATGTGGCTGTCTGAACAGTTTAAAATTATCTGCACTTCATGCTTCCTGGTTGGCTACCTAGAGTCACCATCTCTAGGAAGGTTCCTGGAAAGCAACTGCTGAGGTGAAATCAGTGCAGGTTGATTAACCACACACCGTTTCAAGGTGTGGTTAAGATTGGGTATTTACTCCCCTCTACTCCTTGCCCATTTTTTTGTTAGGCATGCTCTGTGTATGAGCTGTTGGTATGAGCTGTGTTTCCTGGGATCTCAGTGGTCTGGATGGATGTGTAGGTGAGAAGATAGTAGTCTTGTCAGTTCAAGAATTGCCTTTCAGACTTTATATGCTGCAGTTAAAATTTTGAAAAAGATTTTTAAGAAACAAAAGATAATTGTACAACAAAAGATGTTGTACTTCAGTCCAGTACAACATTTCTACATGTACATAATATTGCTAATTTTGTGACTGCCATGCTAGAAGAGACAGGAAAACGGAGCTCCCCCATCCTTTTTTGAGTTTGGAACACATTTTGGAGTTGTGCTAAGCCATGAAAGCATAGGGATAGGTACTTAAAGGATCTAAAGGAATTGGTTGTACTTGCTTGGTTGGTACTTCCAGGTCCCCTGGAACTTCCACAAGTGATGAGCAAGTACATACACACACAGACATACATGTGTACAGCTACATGAAGGCTGTGCCCCTCTTTAAAGATGGCTTTGCAAAGAGGGCGGGAAGCAGACAGTTTGCAATTATTCTATTTTAAAGCATCTGCCTAAAAACATTTTAATTGATTACCAGCTGCAAATAAATGTATTGCAAATGGACATAAATATAGATTAATTTTGAGACATTTTGCATGATTACTTCCTTTAAGTGACGAAAATTACTATGTAAACCAAAGTCATAAACTGAGTGAAAGGATTGACTCTCAAACCACCATCCAAGCATTAAAACCTCCAAATTGATAGTGAAACTCTTTTGTATGCAAGTATTTTTTTCCCTCTACTGAGGTTCAGACCTTGTAATTCTTGGTGGATATAGATAGCACTAGAACTTCTTATCAACAGAATTAATAATGAAAAAACCATCAGAAATAACTGCTAATTATTATGCTATAAATTTAATTAGCAGCAATGAAAAATGTGTCATTTTAATTGACTCAAGTGTCATAAACAAGTGAAATATAGGATAGTCAGGAAACCATGTGACTATAATAATACCTGTGATAATAATAAAATGCTAAGTCAGAGGGTAATGGATCACTTTTTTTTTTTCCTAAATCATATAAATACCAGAATGTCATCTATATTATTACTTATTTTTATGATGGCAAGTTAAAGTTTGATTAAGTGTTTGGAAGACATATTAAAAACACTTCATAAAAGTATAGAAAGTATAACACTAATCTAAAAGATGCTGAAACCTCCCTAAAGTCATCCTAAAAGAGAAACTATGGGAACTGTAAGAGCAAAGAGCCACACATGGTAGAAATTGTTAGTGCTTCTAAAACTGCATTTATGGAATTTAAAATATTCAGAGAATTTGTGTAGAAGAAATACAAGAGAGAGTGAGGAAAGAGTTTCTATCTTTCATAAATGTAGTGAGGCTGAATTTTCCCAGAGAGAGGTCAGGAGGATAAAGCACCTCTTAACTTGAAAATGGGAGCTTCCCAACCCACAACCTGTATTGCTACTGGAGCAGCTGGAGGGAGCTGTCTTTCAGCACTACCCAGAATTTCCACTGTGTGTTTTAGATTTTCCTTGTGTAATATTGACTGGAGCTTTGCATGCAAAAATAGCAATCATGTTTCTAGATTATATCTCTCTTTTTTTTTAAGTTTGCTTGACAATATTATCGCTGCCAGGTAACTTGAAGCAGTGATGTGTAACTCTGGGAGCAACACATCACCACAGTAAAGCAGCATGTTTTCTGCTGCAGTCTGATTTTACATAGTACTTACAATGGCACAGAACTGCCAATGTCATTATTATAAAAATGTGGGGGGTTTGCATGAATTAGACTTTAAAACAGTGTAATTCATTGCCATGCTCCATGGTTGGCACGATTTAAGGAGCAGCCCTCCTGAACTCTGCCTGCACTTCTCCCTCCTTACACTTCTCCAGAGGTGAAGTTTGGATACAAATGTGTCTGCTCTGCCTGGGTTTGAGTTGTGATGTCCCCTGCCCAGCACTCCACTGGCCAGGGACATGTGCTACACAAATGCCAGGGATAGCCTTTATCCAGGGTCCTCACTCAGGCTGTTGCTCCACCCCATCACCAGTCCTTTCTGTTAAGGACTATCAATACATTTATTGTAAGTATGGCTCCACACTTGATTGTGGAGATGTCGTGGTTTAGCTTGGCCCAGGTTTTTCTAGTTGCGGGGGGGGGCCCACAAAGATGGCTCCTAGGTGAAGCTTCTCGAAGCCTTCACCATCTCCAGCTCTGAGGTGATGGACATGCTGCTGACCAAGGCTGGGCCAATTAGAGATGTTGGTTACGCCTCTGTGAAAACATAATTAAGAAGAAACCAAAACAATGGCTGCACACACTTCCTTTTGGTCAGAGGAGGAGGAGTAGGTGAGAGTATGTGAGGGAAAACAACATGGAGAGACCAAGGTCAGTGGAGAAGGGGGGGGAGGGGTAGCTCCAGGCGCCGGAGCTCTGCAGCCTCTGCAGGCCGTGGTGAGGCCATGGTGAAGCAGGGGGTGCCCCTGCAGCCCATGGGGCCCCACGGGAAATGCTGAGATCCACTTGCCCCAAAGCGAGTGGATACCCTGAAAGTGGCCGTGGTCCAGAGGGAGTCCTAGTGGAGAAACAGGCCTTGACTTGCACCCTGAGACTGAACTGAGTGTCCCACATGGAGTGGGTGGGTGCCCGAGAGAGAGAGAGAGAGAGAGAGAGAAGCCCAGCAGAAGTCCGGTAAAGAGAAGAAGCCTTGCTCCCGAGATGGAAACGGCCCGGCTCAGAGGTCTGTACCCCGTGGAAGATGGACCCCACGCCGTAGCAGTTTTGGGGAGACTGCTTGCCTGTGTGGGGACCAGTGTCACTGCAGCAGTGTCGGGCGGGCTGCCGACGGTGAGACCCATGGCTACGCAGAGGAAAAGAGCCTCTCCCCGGACAGGGGAAGAAGATCTGGGTGATGAACTGACCTAACCCCCTCCATGCCTTGTTCCCTTGTGCAGCTGCTGGGAAGGAGGGAGGGGGGTAAGTGGAGAAACGGTGGCCTTGAAGGGTTTATTTTACCTCTCATTTACTCCTCTGATTCTGTTAGCAATAAATTAGATCACTTTGCAACCTAAGTTAGTCCTGTTTTGCCTATTTGAGTGCATCTTCTCCCGAGTTTCCTTATCTCAACTCATGAGCCCTGGGTGTGGGTGTGTAAATTTGTGGGTACCTGGCATTTGGCCAGGCTCAAACCACGACAGGAGACTTGCTGTAAAACCCAGGATTTTGAGCTTGCTACCATATTCACGGTGTGATCCTGCACACCAGGGTCTGGGTACCAGGTTACTCTCTCTGCCTTCTCTGGAAAAGAAAGCCCTGATGCCTTCTGTCTTGTGAAGTAGGAAATTTTTGCTCAGCCTCCTCTGTCATACTTATCTGGATTTCTAACTTGTAAATTCTCTACTGTTTAATTAAAAGGAAGCTGTCGAACTAAAGTTTAACCCTTGGAATTATTTCTTTACAGCAGTTTATTTATCTGCTGATTTAAATCACATGCCTGATATGTGCCTTCCAGCTAATCAGCAACCCAGAAGTTTGTAGTAACAATGCTGTCTTCCCATGCTGAAGAAAGCAACCCATTCTGAGGTTTTATTTTTCTAAATTGTCATGTCACCAATTCCTGATGAAAAGGTAGCTGTTTACCTCCTTCACACAAAATAGAGGTGGTTACTCTGGGTCTGTCAGAAACAGGCTCAGATAAGAGGGTTTTTTCCAGGTTCCCTTTCTGAGGGCTGAGTGTGTTGCTAAGCCTTATAAAGCTCTCAGTTACTCCAAAGACTGACACCTTACAAAAACCATCTAATAGCCATAATGACCTGAGAGACAGAGCTAAGTGAGGTGCTATCAATAGTAAGCAAGGATTTGTCCATTTTACTTCCAGAATTAGAAAAATTCTGATATTTTGATACAAAGAAGGGATGTCTTGACTGAAGAATAACTGTTCTCACAACAGTTTAATTTCTTATACTGTTCACTTGCTAAAATATTATTGCACCTTCTGACACAATACTATGTTTCAGTGCATTTGGTTCACCAAACACAAGCAGTTCACTGGTGGGAAAAGTAAGCTATTAGACCTGGGTTTATATCTCTTTTTAACAGTGGACACTGAGGCACTTCAGCAAAAATCCTGAGGGGACAAAGAAACCTCAAAACAAAAATGATAGAAGCATAACTAGGTTTATACAACAGAGAGAAAATACTGCCATGTAAACATTATTTGTTCGAATATCTTTTGCTGCTTTCCTGTTAATGAAACAATTTGCATTATCTCTGTAAAGATGCAATAGTGAAGCTAAATAAATTTATCAGGATTCAAATATGTCAAACTTCAGACCCTGGCAACTGGATACTGTACATATTTCTAGAAGCATTAAGAGCAATATTAATTAACCTTCCTTTAGCAAGCATAAAATGTTTCATGTTGAAAAAGCTTGCCTTTCAAATCCTCTGATTTAGCTGAAGCCCCCTCCTGACCCACTCTGCATCAAGTAAGTGGCGTTCAGACCAGAGACAGCTCTGCACCTGCTCAATGGCAGCTCTGCACATTGTGCTCTCAGGTGGTCAGAAAATGGCCCACCAGGCACAGCAGCTGTTTGCACTTAGCTGGAGTGCTTGTATGTAATTTATCCAGGTATGTGTACATTGATAAAACCTGACTGTGCACAGGCAGAAATAGTGGGAATAGTTCAAGTTCTTGTAGGAGCACGGACAGTAACACCACCAACCACCTGTAACAGGGTCCCAGCTGAAATTCCTCACTCCCCCAGCCATGGGGACATGCTCGGTGCTCATAACAAGGGCAGATTGCATGCAGGTAGCCCCACCTTCCACAAGAGCTTTATTTTTAGTCAGTGGAACCCTGAAATTCTTGGACTCTGTTATTTTAAAAAACTCTTCTGAGCAAGAAGAAACAGCATAAAGGACAGTGCTTGGGGTTTGAAGTGTTTAGTCACTCCTTTCCTCAGAAAATTATTGTGAACATGGCAAGCTGCTGAACACAAGCTGGCCACCATGGGCTTCAGGCTTGTTACTTCTGTTATGGCAACCTCCCACGGGAAGGCAGGAGAAATACTCTCAAATAAAGCTCTTCCTCCCATAACACTGGTGTACTTCTGTTGCTTAGACAGTAAGAAAGGGGGAAGAAGCAGTGAGGCACTAGCCAGCTACCACTGGCTAAGCCTAAGCAGTATGCATCTGGCACTGCCACCTCTGTAGCAGTGTAGCAGCAGTGCTACAAGGTGCTGTTGGTGTTTAGCTGCAGTTCACAGGTTAAGAAGAGTCCCGCAGATAGCAGACTGCAGCGCCTGAGGCATTTGCATGCATCCAGGAGGAGCCATGGGGCTGCACTGCCCTCCAGCAGTCCCAGAACTTGAGCTGCTCCAGCATTAGCCAGACTCCAGTGGGACCAAGACTGAGAAAGAGAATTCAGGCTAAAGAGCCCTGCCTCAGGTTACAAAATCAGCAATGTCTCCAGAGGAACAGAAGCTGGCTTGCAGTAACTTGGATTATCTCCTTTCCCAAACTGAGGTCTGACACCACCAAAACAGGCAGGTAGATCCTAGTTTCAAAGTGCACAAACTGGGTAGGTGTTCTCAAGTGATTCATCCCAGTCAAATACAGTCTACAATTTATTGTAGAACGCCCCCACCCTGAAGCTGGTATATTTTTTTTTCAGCAAATTGATCTTAGTTTTAAATTAAACCAAATTTTGCAAATATTTATTGCTTTAAGTACTTGCTGCCCTCACTGCACTTTCCCTTCATTTCCCTGCAGGCTGGATATCTTCATCAAGTAAGAGTCTCTTCAAGTAAGCAAGAGCATTTTGGGTTGATATGCAATTTGAGGACATCTAAATAGAATCTTTCAAAAATCTCTAGTGTCCAAGTCTCTTGCTGTCACAGGGCTGTCCCCCCACCTGTACCAATTCCCGTCTTCTAGTCCATCCACCACGGAAACTAGAAAAAGCCAAAACATTCCCATATGTAATAAGTCCTACCTACACTGATCTCACAGCTCCAACATAGTAATTAACACAATCTTTTCTGGCAAAAAGGAAATCTTTTGGCCAACAGCAGTCATATATCAATAGTTTCTAGGGCTGGCAGCTCACAAAAAACACACCTCACTATACCCATTTCCCCTTAAAAGCTGGGGAAAAATACACATTAATCACAAGAATCTACAAGAAAATGTTCAGAAAATAATGTACTAAACTGCTGTGATTTTCTTGTGTTACACCTGTTTTGTGGTCAGGTGTGACTTCTGGGTTTGGAAGACTCAAGGAGAAAGGGAAATTTATGTTACACAATATCCATGGACAGGAACCTCAATCATAGAATATGCTCAGTGGAATTTCCCTTTCATAAATATTACCTGCTACTTATTATAATAATTCAAACTATAAACCAAAATATTAGTCTCTAAAGGTTATTTTTTGGCTGTAGTTACAATCTCAATCAAAAGACCAGAACCCTGCCTGGAATATAACGAGAGGCAAGGGAACCAACAAAGTCACATTATTTCTGTGAAGTGACAAAATGTGAGGCACAACAGATTTTGCTTCTCTTCATGCTTCTTATTTAGGACTCTTGCTTTTCTATAGCTTTAGAATCTGTGATTATGCAGGAATTAAAATTCAAATGAGATTTTTCTAAGCGCATCCGTATAACACAAGTTTAGCAAAAATGTATTAAAACATTGTTCTTTAAATGCAGCATCTACTGTCCAAAAACCTTTGCAGAGAACAAGCTAGATGATTTTTTTCTCACATCCAGTTTCCCACTTGATATATTAAAATATAAAACCTGAACTACAGTGTAAAGATAAAGAAGCAACTTGATAAAACATGGGAAGAATTTAAATAAACTCATTACACAAATGATTGTATTAGATTTACAGAGGCCAATCTTTTGTTTAAAGGAAAGGACACTTATATTTAGTAAATCGCAAAGACACAGAAGCAGAAAAGATTTGCTGTAACAGACAGCATGCACAGTTATTAGACAAAATGTAACTGTGCAAAGAGCTGTAATGTAAGCCCTTAGCCTTCCTCTCCAGAGGTACAGCAATCCCACACTGAAGCTAAAAGCTTCTGCAGCCCAAAGCAGCACACATTTCCTCATCCTCCCTTGTGACCCTCTCTGGCTGGGAGGCACTCACAAAACTTGATCCTTGCTGTTTCCTTTTCAGGGGAGCCAGTGGATGTCTCCAGCACCTGAAGAGACTCTGAGACCACTGCTAGAAGCATTTCTCTCCTTTACACCTTCTAATTCATTTGTACGCATACATACCCCTGTCCCCACGCAGCCAGCCATGCACATGTGGACACTGCGGCAATTCCTGCTCCGACTGCGGGAGCCAGCTTCATGCTCCTGGCATAAACAGGCTGGATTTATGAGCTAACTGCTAAAACAGGCACAGGAGGCTTCTGTGAATTGGGGGTATATGACTATGGTATTTTTATTCATGTTCATCTACAATCCATCATTAACGTGGGACTCTGAGCACTCTAGGTGTCAGACTTTCCCACCCCCAGTGCACCTTTCTCTCATTCTTTCTCATATCACAAGAACAAGGGACAAAAATCACTCACCCACCAAGCCCACCAAATTTGACACAGCTCAGAGCTGTCTTCAAGCTTGTAATTTCCTACACTCTCCTGCAACCAAACAATTCTTATTTATAAGAGATGTTAATTATTGTTTCCTTATCATCAGGGTTACATGCAATCTGATTTATGCATCTGTAAGACTCATGGTGGTATCTCTTTCTTTTTTTTTGTTAGTGACTAATTTTAAATGTTTCATTAAGCCTCAAACAAAAGAGCTGAGGCAGGAGGTTAAAGCATCACTGCAGGATTTCTCTGCTCTTTGACTGCTATTGGTATTTGAAAAGGACCAAGAATCCTTTGGATGCTGCAGATGTAGTCAGGCAGCCCAGCCTCTTCACCACACGGAATTTACAACTGCAAGTTGTAGCCTTTACAGTCTGACATCCCTCCAATCCCTTTGCATAACAGAACTCTCATGTATGGTTCATGCTCTCCAAAAGCAAGTCATGTATTCCCACTTAATATAACAGAATTATACTGTGTTATCTTCTGGCTGAGCAGGGCCACACATTGCCTTGGCCAAAACCTACACTGAGGCAAGACAGGATTTGTTTGAAAGGAACAGCTTTGCTTTGGCATCTTACAGCCTTCAAAAATCTAGATTGTTTCATAGACACCATCCTCCAGGTGTCCTTGAGTCCTGGTTCTAGTGTTATCTATCCCAGATGCTTCAACTCCATATTCTACTAATAAAAGCATTTTTATAGATTTAATTTTGTGTTTCGACAAACCTCCGTATTCTGTGAAAGTGCATTTGAATGAGTGCAGGTATACAGAAAGATGGCAGGAGATCCACTCTATTACTGAGTGACTTGTATATTAAGCAACCTTTTTGGGGGGGGAAGGGATGGGCAAGGAGGCATGCAAAAGGGAAGAGAAACCTCTCTTTTCTCATTATTTTGCTTTCCAACTGCCTTCTTTCACAAAATGCAAAAAGACAATAAAAAAAGAATAAAATATTTATGCAATTGGAAAGCTTTAATTAGTGTTTCTTTAAGGGAAGGAAAATGTGAGAACTCTCATCTGCTGATGTGCCAACAACATTGAACTTGTTACTCTCTGTAACTCTCTGTTACAGAGGTTTTACACCAAGGTTTATAAGTAGCAGCAATGGAAATGCTGTTGATTCTACTGGTGGGACAGTGGAACCAGTCTTGCTGAGGGCCTAGCCTCAAAGGTGACCTTGATCTATGACCAACCTTGACTCCTGAGCTGGGAGAGGGATAGATGAATGCTGAAGCCAGCAATGGGCACTGCAGCTGAGGAAATCAAAGTGTTTTATTAGTTTCCTGCTCCCTTAAGATCTGTTAATTTTAAGTCAACAGAGGAAGGGAATTTATGCTCCCACTACAGGCCAAGAGATGTAGTTCTAGCAACATCAAGTGTTTCTTTCAATTAATATGATTAAAATGCAATTTCTATCTAAAAATAAATTGAATATTCAGAGTTTAATAAGTGGAAGGACAATGCATTTTCTGTCTACAAAGAAACTCAATATTCCGAGTTTAATAACTAGAAGGATAATGCATGCTCTAAAAGCCTTCCAGGAAGGCCTTGAGAGCTTACTGAACCTAGTTTCCTTAAAAGGTACTTCCTCGCTCTTACTAGAATTAATACACTATGATGCGGAATCCATGAATTCTCCCTCCTACACCTCTGTCCCATGCCTCTTTCTCAGACAGATGTCAGCTTTCTGTGGAGGCATGAATCCCTGTACAATGTTGCTTTCAAGTGATAAAAAATCAACTCTGGTGGTCCTTATACAATACAAAATGTATCTAAATATTAAACGCTGTCAAGGCTTTCCCATTTTCAGAACAACATATAAAAGTAATTTTTCTGTGAATGACCTGTATCTGAAGTCACAGTTAAACACACACATACACAAATTCATACAAGCACAACACTAAGGATTGTTTTTTCCCCTGAAGGCAGAAAAAAAGCGAGGGAACCTGGCAAGTACTGTTATGACTGGCAGTTGCCATCTTGCAGCATTAATGTAGGTAGTCACTGCTCCACTCTTCTCTTGGTCTTCAGGAAAAGGAACGCAATGACAAATAGTTGCTTTTTAAATACTTGTGGGGGAATTCAGGCACAACCATGGCGAATGCTATATGTAGTGATGCAGCTCTTAGCATCCCTGCAGTACCTGCCTTTTGCTACTGCAGTGGGGCACAGGGAAGTGAAGTGTTTTACCCATCTTCACAGAGGGAATCAGTGTCACAGGTAAGAATCAAGAACCACAAATACTGGACCATACCTGTAACCACTGAGAATTTATTTATTCCCTGCATCTCCACTGTGCTTTCATACTCAAAAATCCTTTTATTTCACTGCTACAAGCTACCTGCGAACAGTGACACCACTTAAACAGCAAATAAAAAATATTCTCACTGACTCATTTTCCTTAATGAGACAATCAGTCTTATTCAGAGCAGTACACCCAAGCTAAATAAACACACACTTATTGACTGCAACCAAATAATGGCAAACATCATGAACAGATATATTTTCTTCCAGATTCTTCTTATAAATACAAAACCAGTTGTCACTTTTCACGATGAGGTCTGACTGCCTCCGTCACTGTGTTGCGCTGCATGACGCACATGCAGATGCTGTTTTCATTGCCCTCATTAGGATGCTCACAGGTAAGCCTGGTTGGCAACTCTGTCAGCCCTTATAGCAACTGCAGGGAATAAATGTTCTGAGTGGTTTTTCAGCTTTTTGAGAATGTTTCTTAATCTACATGACCCATCACACAGTGGAAACTGCATTTATGCAGAAAGAAAATTTAACTCCACCTCAGTAAGCAATTTCATGACAGCAAAGAGGCATCCCTTAGAGAGCAACAAATTCATTAAGCAGTTCAGATTTTAAAACAAAATTACAATTCATCATGCTGTTTTCTTGGGGGTGGCATCCTTTGGCAGGGAAGAGAGAAGGAACCAGTGCGTCACATAAGACCATATATTGTTTGGACAAAACGAGGAACATGATTTACTGAGCAACCTACATTCCCCAATTAATGCTAATTACACCCAACATTTTACTAGCTCCAGGTATAGGGAGCAGGGCAGGAGGAATAGCTTGCACCCACTTCCAGAACATATTGTGGGAGGTGGGCTGAGGAATGGGTATTGTGCAATGCTATTCTGTCTGTCCTAGAGGATTCTTCATCTTTGGAAAAGAGAAAAAAGAAGTGTTCTCACACCACTCAAGATCCTCAGCACAACTAACATGAAAGAGAACAACAACAACTATACTAAATAGTGTGGAAATAACAAAAAAAAGCCTTTCCTTGAAGCCCACTTTATGTGCTTAGCCAAAACTCAGCAGCAGGGATGTGGTTCATTCCCCTGAGAAGTCCATGTCCATGGACAAAGAGCTTCCTACAGCAGCCCTCAGGAGAAAGACTTGGGAGTATTGGTCGATACAACGCTGGACATGACCCAACAGTGTTACAGTCCAGAAAGCCAGCTGCAAACTGGGCTGCACCAAAAGCAGCACGGCCAGCAGGGAGAGGGACGTGAGACACCACCTGCAGTGCTGTGTCCAGCTCTAGGGCCCAGTGTAAGAAGGACATGGACCTGCTGAAGCAAGTCCAAAGGAGAGCTGTGAAGATGATCAGAGGACTGCACTACTTCTCCTATGAAGATAGGCTGAGAGAACTGGACAAGAGAAGGCTCTGGGGAGACCTTATAACAGCACTCCTGTATCTAAAGGGGGCCTATAGGACAGATGGAGAGGGATTCTTTGTCAGGGAGTATAGCAAGAAGGCGAGGGGTAGAGATTTCAAATTGAAATAGCGTAGGTTTAAATTAGCTATTGGGGAGAAATTCTTTACTGTGAGAGTGGTGGGACACTGGAATGGGTTGCCAGAGAAGCTGTGGATGCCCCATCCCTGGAAGCTGTTCAAGGCCAGCTTCGACAGAACTTTGAGTAACTTGGTCTAGTGAAAGGTGTCCCTGCCCATGGCAGGAGGGTTGGAACGAGATGATCTTCAAGGTACCTTCCAACCCAAAGCATTCTGTGGTTATATGGATTCTGTGATTCGCATCAATCACACTTTCGGAATTGTTTACTTTTTACCAGCCTTTTAAAGAAATTTAAACATCAGTATAGCTGTTAGATAATGATGAGAGGATATTTACCTTTCTATGGCATTTGAAATACACAAGACAGCATGCTGCAGATGGGAACTACATCTTAAACGCTTGAGAGAAAACAACGAACTCCTGAGACCAATTCATCTGCGTTCAATGGACTGAATTCAAACCCTCAGCTATTTTGAACAGGACTCTTTTATAACTCTTGATAATAATAGTTTGTCAAGCAAACTAGACTAGCTATATGGGACACAGACATTTAGGTTTCATCCTGATGGTAATTCTGAGAGCCAGGAGAGATGATATAATAAGTACTTGTGTAGTTGCAGATTACATGTCCCCAGGGCCTGGAGCTCTTAGATCACATGGACTGAGAGAATGGATATCACTGTACTTTGACCTCTGGTCCTATGAGCAGTTGGACTGAAATAATTCACAGAATTACAGACAATTCATGCCCACATGCTAAAAATTATTTTTTTCAGTAAGGAAGCATTTGTTTAACGTCAGGCAGATGGGCTTGTTCTGTAATTTGCCACATAGAAGAGGAAATCCCCAACTGATCCATTTCCAGTTTTCCACTACCCTCACACCACGGGCTTCCTCATTAAGATGAAGATGCTGAATCTCTGCTACAGGTGGAGAAAGTGGCATGAGCTATTCTGCTTTTCAGTGAATCAAGGCTATTGAATTGCCTAATTAAAGTAGCATTAACAATACAGAAGCAGAGCACTTTACTGTGCAGAAACCAAAACGCTTCATGGAGATGTAGGTTAAAAATTCCTGCCTCCATATGAGCCTGGGAATAAATTAGCATATTTCTGATCAAATGCTCTTGTGGATTTTGGCTGACTTTCAGCCTAAAATTTAAAAAATTGTAGCTCACAGCTACAACTTCTGTGAGGTCATCTTCGTTTTGCTTTCTTGACCTCTGAGTAAAAAGGGTCTTTGTTTCTTCATTTAGTCAAGTAAAGGGAATGTAGTGTATTAGTGAAATATGAATTACCTAGCAACATCCTGGTCAACTGTGGTAATGAGCTCAGGCATCTCTGATACCCCAACTATATTGCATATGAGCAACATTTAGAGTTAGTCACAAACCAGCAGCATAACGACCCATTTGCTCATGAGGAGGAGGACAGGAGTGGCAAGAACAACACTGACTGTGTGGATCAGAATCTCTGAACCACTGAACAGCCCAAGTTGGAAGGGATCTGGAAATAGCATCTGTTCCATTCTGGAGGTTTTAAACAACAATTTAGACAAGCTTCTGCCAAAATTTCCTGAGCTGATTTCATTTTGGAGTTTAGTGTATCTTGGAGACCTTCCCTGTCTTCAATTTCCTACATTTCAGGAAAAGGAAGCAAAGGGAAGCAATGGAGTGGTAACAAGAAAGTATAAGCAGAGAGACGCTCCTGCAGAGAGTAACTGGAGGAGAACAGCATCAATGGCTACATTTCCTTGCACTGCCGCTTGAGTCAAGGACTAGATTTTAATCTATGTTTGTGCTGTGCTTAGCACAACAGGCTCCGAGTCCACTACTGCTCTCCTCAGCAGATACTCCAGCTCAAATTTCAAACAGATGACACACGATCCAGATATTCCCCTATTTTTCTACTCCCACAGTCCTCACCTCTATCTCCCACCCCATAACGGAGTTGTATTGCTTCCTTACCACATTTCTGTACTTAGGTGTTTTACACACACCTCCCTACCCTTCAAACCCTTGCCCCTTGGAGTCAATCAAGTCTCCAGCTCATGGATTTGTGTGAAGTTCCTAGTACAGTAAAGCCACAGTGTTAATTACAGTCTTTAAAGGCTCACATAACTTTTACTCCTCTTATTACTACTAACAATAACTAAATGTAATGGATTCTTTTCTCAGTTGTCCCACTGACAAGTCACTTACATACAAGCTACTTCAGCCAAATGCAAAAAAAAAGGAGAATAGTTCTGCCTTATCATTACAAAACATTTCTCTTCTACCAAAATCTCAAAAAAGAAAAACAGCTGGTTTACAGCTCAGTGGTAATAATTTCCACAAAAGAATAAAGGAGTATGAAGAGAGAAGAAAACTATTTTCTGTTGGTTTACTCTCCTTTGTCATTACAAGAAGCTTTCCAATATCTGGTTTTAAGCACGTGCCTGCAGTCATACCTGTACAAAGTGCTTCTTTGGCAGAGGTTCTTCAGAGCCTCCCACTCTTTACACATACTGACAGGAAGGACGGAATTATGGTTGGTTTGAGTCATAATGGCAAATGCAACTGAACACTAATTTTATAATGAAATTTTAAATATGACAATTACAGTATACTTGAACAACTTCTTAAAACAATAAAGCACACAATGTATAACATCCATATTTTGAACCAATTCTTTCCAAGCATATTTTCTAAACAATGAAGTCTAATCTTGTAGATTGGCAAGTTCTGCAATTACACCTGGAAATGAGCAGGCAGTGCTCACCCCAAAGAAGTAGCACAGTAGCTAAGGAGCACAGCTCTCAGGAGGTATCATCCAAAGTGCTCTAATGGCGAGATGCCCTGGGCTCTGCTGCCACCTCCCAAGGGGAGCAGCAAAATTCCAGACGTGATGCATTCAGGATGAGACTACATAAAATAGAGGCAAACAAGACTGCAGGGAACAAAATGAGGGGACTTGGTAAGATGGCTTAGTGGATTTGTCTAATTTTTAGCCTCTACTGTTCTGAATCATTGCGTGACTATACAGAAGCTTTGCTTTTCATGTCCTGCAGCACTGTGCACAGTACAAAAAGTCATAGCATATCTGATTTGAGTGGCTCAGGGCATATATTAATAAATGCTCCCACAGCAGACCAGCACTTCTTTTCACATCAACCTATCACCATAAAAGTGATCTAGGAAAGACCTGGTATGGTCTGACATACTGCTGAATAGGTTTTATTCTAGCCAAACAGAGAATGTGAGAACAAAAGCAATATAATTTTTAAAAAGAGTACAGAGATAAACAGCTACTCTGTTGGCAGATGACAGCAATAAACAGTGAAGCACTAGAGATTGTAATCTCCCTTTCAATTAGCAAAGGGAACAAATGCCATTGACGTGGCTCTCCAATCCCAGCCCCATTTCCTGTGGCATGAGCTGTAAGCTGTTTCACTGAAGAACCAAAACTTGTACACAAATAAGGGATCTGAATGCTTGGTATGGGGATGATTGCACAGTTCTCAAAGCAAAACATATGACGAAACATATGGTACCTGAAATAAGTGAAAACTCCTAAACTGGCATACAAGCAATGCTGATGGCCACTGACCATGAAAGTAGTATTAATGTATCTTTTGTAACTATGGCACAAATTGTTATGGAGGTAATTTTATTACAGACAATAATGAACACACATACAAAAAAACCCCAACCAAACAACCAAAAAACCCACTCACCAAAACCCAAACACCTCAGTTCCATTTTCAGATCCCAGACTGAATATGAGAATCTGACAGGTAAAAACATTATCTTACGGATGGGCACACTTACAACAAAATATTGAGGAGAGGAAAAAAAGTATAAAATCATACTGTGTCATTTTTATTGGTTTTTTTAACAGATGGAAGGAGCAGATCTGAAGGCACTTATTCAAGATGCTGATTAAGACAGATGCTAAGACCCACCCTAGTCCTAGACTGAGAACTATTATAATCTAGGACTTGTTCTGCTGTTCTTTCATTTTTCTTTGCTGTTACTGAATTGTGCTGGATCTTAGATAAAATGGGTTCCAAGCCAATATTTCCATCTCCTCTTTAATAAAATTATTCACACAACCTTGTCATCTTTGACTGCTCACTGCTCTCTTGCAACACTTTACTACCAGCTGGGCTGCTCCCTGCATCTTAGCAGCAGTGACCACCTGAGAGAATGGGTATTTTTCTGGCTCAGACTGTATGGGACAAGCTATCACAGTGTTTCCCTGGGGCACAGTGAAGGAGTATGTCTGGTATGATGGAGACCAGGGAATAAATGGTGGAAGGCTGCAAGAAACACCTCCTGGCTTTTCCATGGCACCCTTCCCCACAAGCCTCCATAAAAGAGATGGAGAGACACACAAACTGCAAACAGTAAGAGCAGTAACAAGGAATCACATTGCTGGATGACATCTCACCAGTATTTCTGCCTTAGAACATGGCAAGGAAATGCATATAAATATACCCAATTATACAGGTAATTATTTAAAGAAATCAGGAGGAATCCATGATCTTACTTTGGAAGCCTCACTATACCTTGTTAAATAACTTATGTTTTGTCTAAACACTGAAATAAGCATAGGATTTATGTGTTATGAACAAAACTTTGATACGAGCCACCCCATCTTCCAACTGCTTGCAAAACAGTACCTGCATGGACCACTAACAAATGCTTAGCTCCAAGTCCATGTTGCTGAGAGGGAGGTCACTTCTCCCCCTCCATGCAGGAGAAGAACCTCTCAGATAAATGTGAAAATGCATCACCTCCATTTTTTTATTTCCAACTCAGAATTAAGAACTAGTACATGGAACAACATCAGACATGTCTTGTTGTTAATGGTTCAGACTGTGGAGCATCAAATAGAAGGTGAAATACAGCCACTTGATTCTTTGTAAAGGTGTCATCAGCTCTTCCAGCAACTGTTGGTGCCATTAAGAGGAAAACCTTTTCTGCTTCCTAACTGCTAGGTTAGGTAGCTGGATATGATAAATAAACACTACGACAGAATTCACTGAATAACGCTAGCAAATATGTGAATTTACATCTGCATTTAAACCTGAAGGCAAACAGAGACATTGCTATTACCAGGAAAATAAAAAGCTCAGATTCGATGATAATACCCAAGACTTAACAAAAAGAAACAGGGGCAGATGGATTTTTCTATTTACTTGGAAAGTGGTCATTATACTTTTTGACACTGGCTGTGAACCATGTGAAAAAAAAATATTGGATGAGTAGTGATTTTAAGCAAGACTACAGCATTAAAGGACACATGCTGAGCAAGTGATGGATTTTATTGCTAAAAAGATTGGAGGCTCTTAATGGATTGTTAAAATGCTATTATGAAAATTGTTCAGAGGTCCACACTCTAGAGATGTAAAGTCATTACTTCTACATACCAATGCATCTCAAGGGTGTGCATACATGTGCATAGAGTACTTTAATATCGTGGTGGTTTGCTGTGGTGAACACAGAGTGTAAGCCCACTTAAAAGCAATAAAAGCCTATTCAGTACCTTGTGTGAAACAAGTCGTACCTACATGGACGTGACTTTAAATAAACAAGTTTGATTTCAGTCTTGGAATGGGATTGCACACACAAAACTGTGCAAACCTGATATCCTGCCCTGCATGGCACCAGGAATCTTCTAGTGTTAACCGTCCACTTTCTTTTCTGTCTCCCATCTCTACAGCAAAATGCTGACAGGCCTTGCTAATGGGCCTTCCTGACGATCCTTAAGAACAGGAAAGAATATGTAGATGTATAAAATTCAAAGATAAGAAACCCCTAGGGAAAAAAAAGGTGCATTCACTATGTGCATGATTGAGAAAAGTTCTCACCCAGTGCCAGACATCTGGTTTCAGCTGCTATCCTGTGTTCCCAAAGGGGTTGGTCACAAATGCCAGATACAAGGCATCAAACCTCTTCTTGTGGATGCAACCTATTTTTAGTTGCACTTTAAAGTTCAAGAACAGTGATATGATTCTGAATCTATCTCCATGTTTGGTCTGACTGTCAGCTTCTGCAGGGTAGTGAAATATGGAGTGGTCTAAACATGCTGACATCTCTGCCACCCCTTGAAGTGGTCACGGACAAGTGAAAAAGGAAGGACAGCTTGGGGAAACGTGGTATCTGTCTAGTGATATTGTCAGCAAAACTGTGAATTAATTTCCCCATTAAAGTCCTCTGTTTTGCATGACTCAAAATTGCTTTTTTTTCCTGTAACACCAAGTTTTATTCCAGCTTCAGTTTTATTTGTCAGCCTCACCATTAGAAGTCTCCCATTCCAAAAGCAGATTCCCTGACTGGCTGTAATACTAGTGAATCAGGACAGGATATTGGTTTTTACAGATCTTATCAAATGTGTTACAATTATCACAGAGGTATGTCATCTGAATAGCTATGCAAATAAAACTCTCCTCGAGGGAGTAATTTTACAGACCTCTTCAATCAGTTGGCCTGTTTCAATCTGTTTCAAACCAGTTAAACACACTGGTAAGAGCCCAAAAATGCCACGCTTATAGATGTGTTTGGAAAATACAAGTGACCAGGTGCAAGGGAAACTCCACTAGCTGCACACTGAGGGAAAGGCAAGGAGTGGAATGGAAAACTTAGCATCATCAGCATCAACACACGCTTTGTGGGTTCTGTCTCACATAACTATTACTTAGTTATCCTCTTTAAGAAGGATCAAACTTTGAAGTGCTATATTAAAATTGAACCATGACCATACATTGCAGGTATTCAACCCAATGATAACTGATGTTCCTTCTCCTTTTTCCCTACCATAGTAAGGTGGTAGTTTCCTACTACTCACATAGTATTTACCTTATACTGAGCCTTAGCAGCTCCATCTCACCAAAGACACAGTAATTATATAAATCTACTCAAGAATAAAATTAGATCAGACCTGTGCAACCTCTGAAAGCCAACACCTTGAAAAAAATCAGGAAAATATTCTAGCAAAAGAAACATGCAATGTCAATGATAATACAAGCAATCTTTGCTGCTTATTTTTCTTCTGTCCTAAATGTGGAAGATTAAAAAAAACAACAGTGCCATCTGCCAAAGCTAATACTAACCCCCCAAGACAACCTTGTGGTTGACAGCTTGTCAGTGAAGGGGGAGTAATTTGCAATAGCAATCAGTATCAGGAGGCTCTCCTCTGGGCAAAATACATTACCTGGGAAAAGACCCACAGTCTGCAGCTGTCTGCAGGCAGAGATTAGAGGAAGCAGAAACTGCTCTGCCTGCCTGGCATCTTCATGTAGCACTTTCTGACAGCAGAATTACTCCTGCCAAGCTCTTCAGAAACTGGCTACCAGGAGTTTGGAGAGCAAGGTTACAAAACGGACAGATCCTCAGCACAGGAAGGACATGGACCTGCTGGAATGAGCCCAGAAGAGGGCCATGAAGATGATCAGAGGACTGGAACACCTCTCTTATGAAGAAGGACTGACAGAGCTGGGGCTATTCAGCCTGGAGAAGACTCCAGAGAGACCTTATTGCGACCTTTCAGTAGTTAAAATGGGCTCATTAGAAAGAAGAGAATAAACTTTTTACCAAAGCCTGTAGCAACAGGACAAAGGTTAATGGTTTTAAACTAAAAGAAGGTAGATTCAGACTAGATATAAGGAAGAAGTTTTTTACTATGAGGGTAGTGAGACACTGGCCCAGGCTGCCCAGAGAGGTGGTGGATGTTCCATCCCTGAAAACATTAATGCTCTGGTTGGATGGGGCTCTGAGCAACTTTCTAGTTGAGGATGTCCCTGCTTACTGCAGGGTGATTAGACTAAATAAGCTTTAAAGTCCCTTCCAGATGAAACTGTTCCATCATTCTGTGAAAATATTTGTCTACCTGCCGGATACTTTCAAGTTAAAGAGATAAATAACCACAAAATTCATGTCACTGAAGATCAGGGATGCCATAGAAGTACAAAATATTCACTCTTAGTCACTTGTTTCCACATATTTTTCTGAAATGAAAATACTGCAGTACTTCTCAATAAAATACAAAAAGTCTCAATCTCTGCTCCCCTATGCTTTCAGGACTGCCTTGCCTTTTTCTTCCATGAAAAACAGTGCCATGAAACTAAGTTTAGGTTTAGCTTGTGGCCTCCAGCCCACTCAAACACCCTAGGTTGCTGCAGAAAAGAACTGATACTGAGATGCCCATCTGCCTCCCCCAAGATTGTACACAGATTGACACCAGGAAGCACAGCAGTTGGCTGAAACTGGTCCTCTCATCTCCACAATTGTTTTAAAAGTGCAGAAACAGAGACAGAGAAGAAAACAACCTAAGAACACTTAAGAAACTGCCCAATGAGCTCGAAAAAGAGAGATATTCATAATACAGGGGAAGACTTTATACAGTGAAGATCCTACCTGCAACCCTTGAACTTCTACTGGGTTGTATATACAATCCTCCCATGAGGAGGGGAAGGAGGGCTGTAAAAACACAGGACTGAAAGATGGGATACCCTTTGGGCATGTTCAGTAGTTAAAAGGTTGCTAAGTCATGCTCAGGACACCTTTGATAGTAGTGACACAGATAAACTGGCCAAATCCTTGGTATACATGGCAATGAATCAAGAGACAGCAGAAAGTAGACCCAAAACTCCCATTTAGTTTTAGTCTGTTGTTAATGGATTGACATTTTGTGGCTTTAATTTAAGCAAAACCTTTTGTATCTTTCAATAAGTTGTCAACAGACCTAATTTTAATTCCACATTATACAATATTGCTATAGTTTTTTGTTTGTTTTGCCTCCAATCAAATACATAAGTCATTTTATAGTCCACAGACACACAAATGGAAATTGCCTTCCATCATAACAGCTTTAGTGAAGGAAATAATAGACCAGGTTTTCAGATTATTAATACATCTACAGAACTGGTCCTTCCTGCTCCCACCTCAGTACTGTCTTGGCGCCCTGGTACTGTTCTAGCGCTGTTTAACAGCTTCAGCAATACCTGCTGGATCATACCCAAGTAGAGGCACAGAAAAAGATGAGAGTCATAGGTGTAAGAGAGGGGAAGGCATCCCCCACTCCCTTCTTCTGTTTACTTTCATTCTCCTAGAGTTAGAAATGCCCATGTTTCCAGTGAAGCTCCTCAAATTATCATTGCTCCTCAAGTGCTATAAACAAGCTGGAGCATTGCATATGGGCCAGGAAGGTCCCAACGGGACGTACAGGGAGCCCTGGATCTTCCCAAGAGGCAGGGAGGAGTATGAAATGTTCCCATCCCATGTCTAACCCCGGTCAAGGTGCAAATACACCCTGTGCATCAGAATTCCGGCCAGGCACCATTTGCTGCCCAAACCCAGCTCTGATCCCAAGGCAAGGCACATAACAATCATATTCTGAGTCACACTGGCAGTTTTTATGGCTCACTGAAGTTTTCTGACTGTGTTCATCACCACAATCTTTGGAGGAAGGAGCTGAAGTCCCCCAGTTGCAGTTCTACACAGAAGCAGCTTAAAACAAAAAGGAATGGAGATTTCACTGCATGCTTGGTTAAAAGCCTGCTCTAGGAAATGAAAAGCACACCTGCCTCTCCTACTGTACAGCCACTGAGACTACCATAAAAAACTTATGACAGTGTAAACTTTCTTTCTTACTTTATGGATCTTCAAATGGGCATATATCTGTATGCATTTATATGTGTGTTCATATATAGGTATAAATATATAGAGGCGTATACAAATGTTTTCATCTCAGTCAGGTTGGAATATTGCTGTAACATATTTATGATGGAAAGGTCTCTGGATATTAATCACCCAGCTCTGTTGGCAGGCAAGTGGGTTTCCTCAGTTATTTGTGCAGTTTCACTTATGTCATGCCCTACACCTTATCCTGTTAGAAGAGAAAGATCAAAGCAGAGACCTGCAATGGTCCCAGGACTCTGTTCCTCAGACTGCAAACTTGATAGCACTTCTGTAACATTTTGCTGATACATGCTTAAATGAAATGTGTTTGAAATGAGAGCTCCTTAAGGATCCACTCAGCTTCCCATAAGGGCCATTACTGGGAAATAGAAATATGTGCTGATCTACCTGCAGAATGGAGGATAAATGCTTTGTGAAACAGTACAGAAAGCAGTAAGCTTCACTTCCGTGTCAGGCCAAAATCGTTGGCAACAACTTCATTAACATCTAATTCATGCAAAGCATCCAGGAACATATGCAGGGCACGGTATGTAACGCTGGCCTCATTGTGAGATCTGTGTTATGAAAAGTTATCTTATTATGTTTCTTCACTACGGTACAAACTGTTAGCGGACTTGCAGTGAACTTTTGCTGCTATCTCAAAGCATGCTACAGTGGTTCTTTTCTTATCTCTCAAAGGACATTTAGGTTTACTAATTGCTTTTCAAAAGGCCAGTTCGCTCCTGAACAAAACCACTAATCGTAAAGAACACAATCACACACTACTTTTAGCATGATCATCTCACTGAAGTTATCGTTTTACTAATTTCATTCACCAAATATGAAACACAAGCAGTTTATGCACTTATGCATCTTTGATTTTGTGTGAAGAAAAGTGTTCGCATCACCAACAACTTGTAGATGTTGTGGATTTCAAGGCTTCTTTGTTCCCTTTTATCATTTGCTTTAATTAAAGGAGCTTCTTTGAGTACAAGCTTTCAGCTTTGGGGCGATTTCTGGAAGAACAAAAATGATTTAAAAGCACAAACAGGACCACCTGGCAAGGACAGATAAAAATTAACACGGGGAGTTTGGCCCAACATGGCCCTGAAAACAACGGTCACATAATGGACCATCCCTTAGTAAGACATAAATGGTTCATAAATGTGAAATTGAAAGTATCGAAATAGACTTAAAACAAGGGAAGCATTAGAAAAAATAGAGACTACTCCAAATGGCAGAGTCTGTTAGCTTTAAAATATGTTTCAACTGTCTGCTTGATAAATGGGGTTTGCAGGTGAGAAGGACATGGCTCACAGGTAAGGCACAAAAAGCTACAGCAAATTGGGTTACATCAAGTTGACTCCCTCAAAGGCAGAGCAGCCCTGCAGAGAGATCTTGACAGATTGGAGGGCTGGGAAAACACCAAGCTGTGTCAGGGGAGGTTTAGGTTGGATATCAGGAGAAGGTTCTTCACCCAGAGGGTGGTTGGGCACCAGAACAGGCTCCCAGGGAAGTGGTCACAGCACCAGCCTGACAAGAGTTCAAGAAATGTTAGGACAACCCTCTCAGGCACGTGGTGTGATTCCAGGTGCTGTCTTGTGCAGGGCCAGGAACTGAATTCAAGGTTCCTTGTGGGTCCCTTTCAACTCAGGATATTCTATAATTCTACGGATTTTTCCCCCTTTCCCTGCTTTAAACAGAAAAGTCAGCAGCCCACCTCTGCTCCAAATGCTCTCCTAAACAAGGTTAAATCCAGCTACTATTAAAATCTGTTTCATGGCAACTTCTCTTACCTGACTTTTTGAAGTCATTACAGGACAAATCACTATGCCCTGCCAACTGACCAGTACAAATCAGGCACTTTGTAATGTGCCAACTGCTTTCAGTGTTAAAAGTCAATCTTCAGGTCTTGCTTTGCAAAGCTGATGTAGAATGCAATCGATACACAGTTTTACTGAAGTTGCAGTTTTGAGCTGTTACATGAGTTAGAGATAAATTTTTCAGTTCATGAACATTACACACATCCGTTCCTAAGTAGACATTGTTTTCATTTACTTTGAAGAACTTCATAGAATCCCAGGAAAATTCAGGTTGGAAGGGACCTTGGAAAGTCTCAAGCTCAATCTTCTCAAGCTAGATTTGGCTGTGAGGTGAGACCAGGTTACTTAGGACTTTGCCCCCTTGGGGGTCAAAAACCTCTAAGGATGGAGACATGGCATGATCTCTTTGGGCAATCTGTTCCCTGCCTGATTGTCCTCACAGGGAAAAAGTTTTTAGCAAAATAATGAGAAATACTGCTAAATGTATGAAGCCTGTAGCAGAAGGTATTTGTGTAGATTTGCTTCATGATGGCTGGGTTTCTCTTCATTTATTTATTCATTAGTGTAGTTGCACTATTAAGGAGCTCTGCCAGGTTAAAATGAGGTCAGACTGATGATGAGCACATGGCTGAAATGGTCCTGTGCTGCAGTTAGGAACAGATCATCTCAGAATACCTTCCCATTTTTATCTCAGCTAAAATGAAACAAAAGTTTGTCAACATTTCAAAGGCTGAGTTTTCCTGAACATGTTATTATATAGAGTAAGCTGACAAACAGGGCAGGAAAGAGGTGGTTATCGTGAAATTTGAGCCAAGCTTTTCCCTGTTAGAGGTTGGCCTATGCAGGCTGTGAAATCCACCTTCTTTCTGGAAATGAAGGGATGGGAACCTGGTGGATCAGGAGTACTTGTATGTTCAGTCACCAAACACGTGCTTAACTCCACAGGATAGTTTTAAGTTGCCATGTTGTGATGACTGCAAGTTCATTGATGGATTGTTTTTTTCCTCCACCACACACTAGAGCATAGACACTGTGCCAAAGCAAGTGAATCCACCATGCAACAGGGATTAACATTTGTACTGGGGACAAGGACTTCAACCACCTCCACGACAGTGGGCTCAACATTCCCGTGTTGTTCAACATTTCAGATAGACCATAAAGTAAAACTTTACACCAAACACATGATCAGTTACAGTTGCTGATTTCATACCCCACAGTTTAGGTACAAGTAGTGCAGAAGGACTTTACCAAGTATAGTTCTTTCAATATAATTTCACAGAAAACTGTCTAAAACCCACTTGGACTTAAGTTTGGTTCATCACTGAATATATCAGCATTTAAATGATCCAATAGTTCAGAGAAAGGCCTTTTACAGCAGTGAATATTATCATTGCTTATTATTGAGCACCGGCATATGCTCTCAAACATCAGACTGGCACCAATCATGCGGCCTGCTGAAATAGTATCTCCATGTTAGGCATCACTATCACTTAAGGAAAGACACAGGGCATCAGTTAATCTGCGTTATGGTCTTCCTGCACATACAGCTCAGGAGCAAAATGTGTCCTGAATGATATCTGTTCCCTCTCTTCCTCAGTAACATTAGGAGCATGGGTTTGTTTCAATGGATGGATACAGGGAAACAAATGAGCCCACAGATTGTCCTTTCTGACAGCACTTCTGTCATGGATACAGGGGAATTTACTAGAGACAAAGTTCTTGTTCAAACCAACAACTTTTTCTTCCCCCAGGAGACCACATGTTGGCATCTACTGCATTTAAAACTTCAGCAGGTCACGGTGGAGATAACACAACGCCTTTCAATAAGTAAGCAGATAGAATAAATGTGTTGTTGGAGTTTGTTATGCCAGTAGCACCAGACATTTGTCCCACTAGTAGCTAAAGAAGGGGCAGGAGGGTAATGTTTCCTTAATAACATCTTATGTAAAATGCATTCATCATCTTGTTTCTCACTACTGACACTGCAGTCATGTGTTTAGCAAACTCATAAAAAAACCTACAGTTTCAGAGGTACAAAACTTGGCCACAAACAACAGCTTCTCAACCACAATTTTTGTAGACAGGCCATTAAAGACAAGTTAAAACATTCCCTTTTTAGATCTGACCATGTTTTGGCAAAATGCATGAATATCATACATTCTTTTGTTCTGCATATCATAGAAGTATGTATAAAAGCCTTTTTTTTACATTTATAATTGGTTCTTGTCAGCTGTTACTCTGTAATGTGGTGAGCACTCCTGGGAGGGCAGAGGATGTGAAATCAATCATGATTCTTCACGGTGCCGGCAGTGAAAATTCCTGTCATCTCTATGAACTCCTCAGGCTTTTCATTTTCTTTGTTGTGTCTTTTAGAAATGATTACAAACTCTGCAAGGCACAGAACTGAAACACACAGAGCTTACATCTAGGCAGAGCAGGGGGGAAGAAGGAAGAAGCATGCTCTCCATATCAGTGCAAAGGCCATATATTTCAGACTATTTATTGCTGTAATGATCTGGTTTTATTTTTAAAATTTTTCATTAGATTACTCATATTCTTTAAACTACCTTTTTTCCCTTACAGAATTATAAATTGATGTACTACTTACATGTCAATGGTGAACAGCATATTGTGCCTTTGGCAGGAACCATATTTCATAATTGTTCCTCAAGAAATGAGTGATAAAACACTGCTGTTACCGAATAACATAAAAATGCAGTTTATTACCAGCCTTACTACCTACAACTATTTCTGCTAGTAGTGTGATAGTAACTTACAGACCAGTGCTGGCAGTTATAGGCCAGATCACTGGCCAGTTACTAAGCCAAATACACAAGAAAATTGACAGATAATAATGACTTCACATTTTGATCTAAGCTAGACATGAATGCACAGTTCAGACATATAAGATGAAACAGTTCTGAGGGCAGCAGAAATTCATATGGATCCAGATACCAAAACAAATGAACAGAAGGAAAGACCAGAGATAGTGCAAATACTGCCATAGCACAACATTTTCATCTGCACATTTTCTATCTGATGGTATTAAAATGGTACCTCTGCCTTTCAGCCCTTTGTCATATATAACTTTGTCTCTGTGCTCCTGCTAATGTGCATACACAAATGTAGGAAGATGGACAGGGGAAATCACTCACCTTCCAGCCCTAGACAACTGTAGAAAATGCAGCCCTTGCCTTGGCCCCAACATTACTACACAAATATTTTGAGAGATCTGCAGATGTTAGAAGACAACTTCCATTAGATTGGTATGGCATTTCATTACTTCACACATACCTGTGTCTTTCAAACCCCTGAATCTTCTGACTACAATGAGTAAACAGCTATGTCAAGAAGGCGGGAAAGGGCTGAGACCACTGCTCCATTCAGTGGCTGCATCAGATACCAGGGTTTGGAAAACAAAATAAACTTTCAAATTATGTGCATGACCACCTTCAGCCTCTCTTATGACTTTTGAAGACAAAGGTACGTAGATTAATTGAAAGGTAAACTGAAAAACTCCTAGAAGTCTTGATACAAAAGGCCACTATTTTTTCCTACACTTTTATGCTTGCAACTCTATCTTAAGGTCTTGGACTTCACCTTTACCATCACCCTCTTTTTCTCCCTTGATTCCACCTCCCCTTTCAGATTTCAGCTTGCTGAACTCATAATCATTTATACCTTTCATTCTTTTTTTTTGCACAGAAGCATGACCATGGTGCACTACTCTCAAACTGATCACAACTGACAGTGAAGTCACACACCAATTCCAAGCTGTAGCTCATGACTGTTTGTACATTCAGCATCTCCAATCTCTCTGCCCTCCATTTGGATTTAATGTTTGGTTCTTGTTGGCCCATACAAGTTAATCCTGTTGCTGTTAAATGCAGTAGCATCTCTCTCTGTAAATCCTGCCATCTGGAATAGTTCTTTATTTATGTTTCAGCAAATAACTTGCTTTTAAAAATCTGGAAGCATATCTTGTCTCCCTTTGCTTGAAACTAAATTCCTTTCTTTATCATTGAGAAAGTGATACCACTCCACGTAGGACTGGTTTCTCCCTCACAGCCAAATGTGCACCTAAACTGCTGTCATGAACCACCCTCTTCAAAATTACAGACACATAAACCAAAACCCAGGTCTTTCAGAATGGGTTCGCCTCTTCTTGGTGTTTAGTTTGTTTTTTTATAAAAAGACCATATGACACAACCACAAGGCATCTGGGGATACAGTCTGCATGAAAGCTTTGACACAAAATAAAGCTGTTTTACTCTCTTAACCGTCCAGTACTGGGTGTTTCTGGAATTACTTGAGATGAAAGAAACAGAGCCCAAATAAACAGCAAAAGTCACTTATTTGTGTGATCTACTTTGAAAACATTTTCTTGAAATAGAGCAATTAGTAATCTGTCAAACAAACTGTGACACCTGATAACTGCTGCTGATATCCTACCTGGCATTACTCTCCTGTTTTAGAATAAAAAATAGACAGTACATATATAACATATGTTTCTGTTCTTTGTGTGTTAGTAGCTGTCTCTTTCAGGGCTCAATATGCTATCAGAATTTTATTTGAACAGCTCTCACTCTAACATCATTATTCTGTATATAAACATGACATTATGATAATCCAGAATACAGCATTAGCCCTGGCTTTGGATAGCAAACAACATAACCTTAGAATGGCAATGAGGGATACAGACAAAGGCCTGTTGTCAAGATTTTCAAGAGGTGAAGCCTCTGTGCATTAGGCCAAAGATTTTTACTCAGTCATAAGATGAAGAGTTAATTTCGAAGAGCGTATCCACTGTCCTGATGAATCATGAACTGAGAGCCACGAAACATGTTTGATACAGGTATGACCAGCTGTCACAGGGAAACTACAGCAGCTTTAAGCAAGTCATGGAAAGGTATGGGATTCCAAGCCCTTCTCCCAGCTTCCACAGAAATTTTTTTCATCATATGCCATTTTTCTCCAGTTAACCTGGCCTTCAACTGGGGTGTGACTTCAAATCTTCGCCATGGAGATGAGTCCATGTGTGAGTTATCACACTGCACAGGTACAGTGAGACAAAGAGAAAGAACCACAGTAAGAGAAAGATCTTTTTCTTTAAGGCGGCATCTCCTGCCCCAGGTGCTGAGGTGCACAGCACAGCTAGCAGTCAGATCTTTTCTGGAGAACTGCTTCATCCGGCTTGGTGACCTTGTCAAGGTCAAGCACCTTGTGCGAGTGTGTGTGGCCCTGGCTGCGATCTTATGTAGGACTTCAGGCGCTTCCAGCTCTTACCATAGAGTCTTTAGGGCAGGCTGAACTTGTTTTTCTCTTCCGTGCTTTTAAGAGATGCATTCATTTTTAGAAGCTAAAATGTTAACTTGATTTCTCTTGCAGTTATGGTACCATAACAATGGCTAAGATACTATATTAAGAGATACATTTTCTAATTTAGTTTATCTCATTTTCTTACATTTTATCTTATCTCTGTAAATCACAGAACATATGAATCACTTAGCAGAATATGACTATCCCCAGTCTTAAATACAAGAAGTAGAAGTAGGAAAATAAGTTTCTTTTTGCTACGGTTGCAAAACTTCATTTAGAAGAATGCCAGCCAATGGAATAAAGCTGCTATTTTTGCCCTTTGGGCACACAAAATTTATCATTAAAACCTAGAATTAGATAAAGGATCTGAAAGCAATATAGATTTTAAGACGAAAAATTCTTCTCAGGGAAAAAGCCACAGCATCAATTTAAAGCTAATCACAGCCTGAGATCTGATAGAAAGAGAAAAATACAAAGGACGGCAGCAAAATAAATTAAGAATCCTGGTCCAGGACTCTTGTACGTGTACAGGACAGCACTGTGATTTTTATTAACACCTGATCTAGACCACTGCCTATAGGATATGTGAACATCTATACTGCAACAGACTCTTTTTGCATAGCCACAAAAGTTTGGCCGGTCACCTTTGGAAATCTCAGCCTGGAATACACTACAAAGTGCAAACAATAAGCTTTCTCTAGAAATCCATACAGCAGGTATGTGCAAACAGTATTACATGTATTTCGCCTTGATTCTAAGTTTCTTTGACATTACAAGAAGATCTCTTCTGGGAGTTATACTTCTATGTTTGGCATGCTTGTACTTGCTTTAGAAATTAACTTGAAAAATACATTTTTACAAATAAAGCAATTTTTAATTGCTGTTTATAGAAAAAAAAAAAATTGTCACTATCTGAGAGTCAGAAACTATCCTTTCCCTTATTTTTAAGTACTATCCTGACCAATTACACAGCTATTCTTCCCAAGGAAGAAAGTCCCAGCTCCTCAACTCCATCTCGACATTGGAAAGAGTAGTCTTTAATCAGATATGAAATGGGAAAAGGAATGAATTGATATCACTCGAACTGCACAGACAAGAGATATTAATTAAGATGGTAGGTATTTGCTGCTCTCAAGGCAGTAAATTGCAGGCTGGCTGAACACAAATAAAGACAACGCATTACAAAAAATGTCTGATTGTTTATTCTCCACTGCCAAAAACCTGCTCAGGATGCACCGAGAGACAATTTCTGCAGCCAGAAAAATTATTTCTGATGATGACAAGAGGAAAAGAACAGAATCACTCCACCCCTATCCTAGACAGCCCAAGCTTAAAAATACTTAAATGTTCTGATCTTAAAAACAAAGAAGAAAAAACATTGAAACCCACTAAAGACAGATTAAATTAGTAAATTTCATGTATTTTTTGATGGAAAAGATGGTATTTGGTTACTTGGGAATAACTTTAAAATGCATATTTTAAAATATTTTGTTTGTTCTTTCTAATATCTTGCTTATGCTTCTGCCCAAGCATCAGAACAACAGTGTTTAAGTTAGGGTTTTGTTCATGTGCTGCATGTAAAAGTTTATTTCAATAACCTCACTGAAAAAACACTGCAGCCTTTTTGTTAGGAACACATCAGAGGAGAGCAATTTCTTTTACTGCAGCCAAAGAGAATGTTTTAAGTTATTCTTTTTTTTAATCTATTTGAAAGAAACACTACAAATTTTACCGGAGTCTTCTACCCACAGTGAAGCATTAGAAGCTGCCTGACAGGGGCTCCACATTTGATTCTGAAAACCTTCTATGAAAAGAAGGAGACCAGAAAAAATGAGAAGAATCCTGCATCCCCATGAAACTCTGGCTCTAAGCCTTGCATTCACTCCTACCAAAGCCTGAAGAAAACCACGAATTTCTCCTTTAAGCTTGTTATTCTCGGCTTCTCTTTACAAATACGTGGAAATATTTAGGCATTCAAATAACTTTAGGAGACCAACACACCTTATGCAGGGCACTTCCACTGCACACGTGTGTTCTTGGCATGTTCAGCAGTGATTGTACACTGGGTGACTAAATGGAGCTGGCTAGCAGGACCCCAAGCAGTGCCAACCCACTTGAGCTAAGTGCAACATGACAGTGCCCAGACCCATCATGGCTCTTGGCAGAACAGCGAACTCAGCCTTGCAGCAATCCAATTCTGACAAACAGTGTCTTCAAAGCACATAAATAAACTTTGCTAGTAATTATACATGTATGTATAATGCATCCTTCCTCCAGAAATCACAAAGTGCTTCATGAATATCAGCCCATTCTCTGTAAGAGACTTCTTGTTTAGCAATCCCAGGATTGCCAGTAAAATTGGCAAATAATATTTCACTTGAATGAGAAGTACTTCAGTGGCATCATCACTTGCTGGTTTAACAGAACCATCTTTCTTCAAACTAGCATTAAGACACAATCCCTGTGCTTTTTGAATGAACAGAGCAACTGAAGTCTCATCTCTGGCTTACAGGCTGTTGGCTAGGTTGAATGAAAAGACTGTTTTGCTAGAATTGATAACAGCTGGGAATAAGCGTTATCTCACAATAGCATCTGGGAACACACAAATACTCTGGACTTCATCCTGTTCTTTCGGTGGTAAATTCAGCTGAAGCTATATGGCTATAAATCTGAGTAGAATAATTGGATTGTGTTACCATACATATTTATTCTCTTAAGGATACTTAAGATTTAAAGCTAAAGGGACATCTGCATCATGATTCAATGAAATCATAGCTGATTTCTGCAGAGTGATTAAGACTTCAGAATTATTTGTACAGTAAGACGGTTGCTATTGCCTGTTCTAATACCCAGAAGATACAATTTGCTCTCAGTTATTTTTCCCCATGCTCAAAGAGTGTCTGATCTAAACAAAGAGATTTTTTTCCATTATCTCAATGACTGGTATGTTTTCTAGCCAGCCACCACAGGCACAAAAGCCAGTATTTTCTTTATGACCAACACTTGATGACCTTGAAAAAACCTGCAACCAGAGCCTGTGGGAAGTGTATGGAGATCAAAGAAACAATTCAAGTTCATATTCATTTGAGTGCCATTCTATGTCTAGTACTGTCTGGAGTGATGCTACAAGAGCTGCGTATTACTAGTGTGCTCTGCAAGCACAGTGACATAGCTGCAGAGGCCACTAAACAAAATGCACTGTGCTGCACTGAGTGCTCCATCTCTGTCAGCAAATTGCCAGAAATCCTCAGAGAACAAGAATCATACTGTGTACATCTAGGTAAGTTATATCCACTACCTCAGATGTTCTAAAAATATTACACCAGTGCATATTTGAGATAGCTTGGCGGTCTGGGGGACCTGTGTAGGTACCACATCACTTACCATTCAAAATAAATTACTTCCAGGATGGCATTACACAGAGCACTGTTACGTAGCTGCTTAAGATCAGATTTGTTAATTAATATGAAACCGAAGTCAAACCCACCTATAGTTTTAAAATTTTCTTATTTACAAGCTTCTTTAATGAGACCTGATATCCAAGACCTCAGCTTTATGTTTCAGGCAGGAGAGTCTGCCTTTTGCAACAAAAGGTCTCTGGCCCACCCAGACTGTCCTGTCTGGAGAGACGAAGAAAGAGAAGCCAGGCACATTGATATATCTCAACACTGACTGCTTTAAAAGTCAGCAGTAATGAATAATTAACTGTGTAGCATTTATATTGCTCAGGGGGTGTTTAAGTATTTGCCTACTCCCATCTACCCACGCAGGGCAGCAGACAAGCACCTTGGTGAACAGAAGGAACTTGGGGAGGACAGCTGGGATGCAATTCACAATTATATGGGTTCTCCAGTGGAAAACAGCTAAAATCCATGACTGGGAATCAGGAATTCCAGTCAGAAGTGTTAATTCTCTAGTGCAAGGACAGAGAGTTTGCACTTTGCTTAGTGCAATCAGTTCTGCAACAGTCAAATAGTACTTCAAAAGTGTATCTGGAAAAATTCCCAGATTCCAGATTTGATCCTTTAATTTAAACCTCCAAGAACGAGGGCGGTCACAGAAGCAATGAGAAGGATTAAAGCACTGGTTTCCTTCTGCTTCTCCAGCTCTGCTAGAAGAGCGTGAGTCACGTACATCTTTTCTTAATCACTGAGCTACAACCCACCTCCCCCCTTTTCTTCTCCTACCTCTCCAAGCCTCCGCTCCCAAACATGCCTGCTCTCACCAGGCAAATACCAGAGCAGCCCTTCCACTATAGATGTGTACAGCCATCAGTACACAGCAGCACTAAAATAAGCTACAGTTTCCATTTTCCATGACAGATCTTGTAACTCTTTCTGTGCTAGGCAGTTACACAATCCAGTATCTCTCATGGAAAGGAAGTTAATTCACCCAATTAAAACAGGAGGTGAATAAATGATACCACTATCACAGGTGAAACATGGCCACGATACCAAAATGAGCATTCTTATTGTCATGCTGAAGGAATGCCTGTGTCGTTTCTTATGTTCAGGACATAAAGGGATGCATTTGCAATGGCTTTGGTTAATTTGCCAGCTCCTTCTCTTGTCACGGAAGAGAGGGAGGCTGCTCCAAGGAGAAATTCAGAACAACAAAAGTTAAACTCTTTCTCTGAATTGCCTTTTCTAGGAACACCTCGTGTCCTTACTGACAGGTAAAGTCATACCTATCACCCAAGTCTCAAGCTATCCCTTGTACATATTCCTTTGAGAAAGACTACACCATTTCTGATTTTCTACGTAAAACCTAGGGGAGCTTGTTTTTCCATATTTCAGGCCTCTCAAAATACCAATCCCCTATTTTAACCTTTAATGTTTTGAAAACTCTTCATGCTGAAATTTCACAAGCAGCCTGTAGATCCACTGGACACTTTTTGGACTGAGAACAAAAAATATTAAAAATCACTACTCTAGCCAAAGATCTGAGGGCTATAAAACAATCAAGCCTTGAAAAACAGGGTGCACAAGACAGAGTAAAAAGCTCATTGTCAAACACTCATGGGAAAAGTGCATGTGATCTCGTAGCTATTATAGGTTAAATGAACACACATTCTCTGGCCCCCAAAGCTTCTGCCTAGCAAAATGAAACTGGTAATTCCATTATCACCAGAGCTAAGCAATGCGGTGTACCACATCCAGCATAGGGTATCTTCTATGCTTTGTAATAGCTCAGAAAATAATTGTCGATGTCCAGAAATAACTGCCCCAATATAATAAGTATCCCATTTTCTAATGCACTAAATACGCATCACTGGTGTACAGAACCTCCAAGCAAGATAATCCTGATGCATTTAAAACATGCCCACATATGGATATGTCATCAAATCCAGACTCCTTAGCCTCCTCATTTTCAGCACCATGTCAATTTTAAATGATTCTGGCTGAGTGAGATGGCAGGATGCTGAAATCCCTGTCAGCAACTGGCAGGCTCACTCCATTAAAGTACTCAATATTGCTAGCATTGGTTCAACAGGACTTAAAAATTACTCCCCAGTGAAAGCAAATTCATCAGGTCCTCCCTCACACTGCCCGTAGCACAGATTTCAATCCACAAAAGCACAGGGCCTAAATGGTCCCCTGACCATGGGTCATTTTGCATTCAGGGTTCAAACAAAAATAAAACTGCAAATGGAAAAATTACTGGAACCACTGAGGATATAATTTTGAGCATTAATCAAGAATCTGTGTAAGTTCATACAGAACACAAGGTGATTCAGATATCAGCTTTGCAATGATATCCACAGTGAAGCCAAGGAAAAGGGGGTACCAGGTTTTAATGAAAGGTCTTTGTTGAGCTATGGCAATGTCAGCCTTCTTTACATTAAAAGCAGTTTTAAGGCTCAGAATTACACTCTCAACTCCACAGAGGGTTGCAGGAGATTATGCCACCCAGAGACTAGGGTCTGTGTTTGAATGTCTTTAATCGCTGAATTTCATTCGGCTCCTAAGTACAAAAATGTCTTCCTGATGCTGGTAAAAATCCACTTAAAAAACCCATGCATTCTCTAAAAATAGCAATTCTGAAATTACCAGTTCTGAGTTTTTAAGGACATCTTATCCTATCTCTAAAACCAGAAAGGCTCCACATTGTGTGGCCTTGAAAGAGTGCACAAATGTGCAGAGGTGGACTACCGAATCATTCTGACCTCCTGCCTCTATCTCCATCTCTGAAATCAAATGAAACCACAAATTCTCTATTTGGTTCCTCTACAGGAAGCTTTAAGGCCTGTGACATGTACACGCTGGAACTGACAGTGTTAATGGCCCAGCTTTTAAACCTACTTACTTGAGCTTGAAAACTGCACAAGGCAAACATTTCCTTTTACATCATTTCACAGAGTATGTGGCTCTGGGCGCCCTAAACCCCTCGGAGGTGCTGTCCTCACTGCTCATGTCAGCTGCAGGAATATTATGCCTAATTTATCTCTGTATTGTTAGATCAATAACATCAGCAATCTACTTCAAGCAAGCCTGTCTGCAGCTTGGTAAGCAACCTTAGACTGTCTTTATTCCTCCAAAACATTTTGCATTCTGCTGGTGTTTCGGCTAGACTCAAATACTTAGCTTTTCAGTGGGATTGCTCTCTTCTGTATGATAAGAGCTCCTTGAAGAAGAAAAACAATTAACCTCTGTGGAATCTTAGGAACATACAAATCTCTGACATCTTCGTTTTGAATTTATATATATACAAGTGTAAATGGCAAAGTCACAACAAGAACCTTATGAGAAAGAAGACAATTTCTTTTGCAGAATTATTCTGTTCAATATGTATGTGAACATCTGAATAGGGTCTTATAAGTCAGCAAAGAGAACAAGCAGAGTATATGTCATTTAGTATCAATGTATTCTACTGAGAAAGAATAAAATTAACATGCAAAATACAGACCATCCACATACTACCTCACCTAAAAACTTACAGCTTTGGAAGATTACAGATTTTTCTCTTCTTTACTTCTTTTCTATTTTGATAGCATGATCACTTTCACAATGAATTAATTGTTCTGTACACATTTCATCTAATTTACTTGTTGGAAGGTGGAGCCAATTGTGCAAGAAATAACTCCATTTTCCTGGCAATCTGTTTTTGTGAGCAAATATCCAAGGCAGATTAGCAAGTACTTCAGAAAAGTTTGGTTTGTAATGTTGGGGTAGAACGTGCAAATGCCCTTCTAGGTTCTAGGTAGATTCATGTGGACATTACAAGGTAAACAGATTTACTGAATTAAGTAAGGCTTATCTCAAATACTGATAAAAACAAGCTGCACAGCCGCACAACATCAACACACAGGAGAACTGAAATGATAATGGTTCATCTATGTCATCATTCAAGAACACAACACTAAATTTGGTCACTTTGTGATGATGAAACAAACTCAATCCGTCTTCACACTCAGGTGTGAATAATTTTCCAAGTAAAGGTGAGATGGTAAGTCATTGCTACTGCAACCTCCATCCCACCTACCATCATTCCCCAGAAGGGTAAACAGGCCCTGCAGTTAGGATCCCAATTTGTTCTTCATCTGTAACATCATCTTGGCCTGTCATTTTGTTTGGAAACAAGAAAATTCTTACTAGCGCTGTAGAAAGAAAGACATTTCATTCTGGAACAGATGAAGAAGTCTTATTACCCATTTCTGAAGCAGAACTAGAGCAAGTAATTTACTACTTAATAGCAAGAAGTTAGCTACTCACTGCCTGGCAGCAGTTTTCTGAACACGACCCTGTCCCAAAGCAGCATCCCACCTGGCAGTACTTACTCAGAATCCAGTAACTCCCTTGTCAGAGCCTCATCATCTCTCTTCTTTGGCTCCCAAATGTGTATTATACCCTGCTTATCCCTCTGAGACTATCTGGGCTTCTCAACCGAGCACCCCCATTGCTCAAAGCCCTTTACTCACCAAAATACTTCGTACCCCAGACATCTCAGCTCTTGTCCTAGACACCCTCATGCCTCCAGTCCTCTCTCAAGTCTCTCCATCCCTGGCCTCCTCCAGCTGGTCCAATTGGCCATACAAGCCCACCTTGATCTTCTGTGGAGTGCTTTTAGGGGTGGTCCAAATAGTCAGAGCCAATCTGCTGCTATGAAAAACCCACTAAGCACAATTTAGAGAGCTGAAAAACACAACAGGCAGCCCCACCTGAGAAGAATTCTCCAGTGACTGATGCCACTGCAGCCCAGAGAACCAGGCCAGGAAGAAAGAAGAAGGTGCACAGCTGCAGATTGAATTAGAGGTATTACACTTGCAAGACCACAAGCTGGAATATGACTAATGCATGTAAGGAAGTTGATGGATGTCCTGGAGGCAGCTTATATTTTATATTCTACCCTTTAGCAAAAAAGTAGGCGGCAGAGGGAAAGAATGATCACAGCCACCTGTTCTCCTTTATCATGGCAGCCCCTTTTATTTCCGTAGGGCACTTTTACACCAGCACAAGAGTTCCCCCCATTCTATAGCCTGGGGATTAGAGAGCAGCCAGGCAGCTTAAACAAATGCCTTATTTTGATAGCAAGTCTCCACAGCTTCAGCATACTTTATTACCTTTGTCCTTTTTCTTTCCTTCTCTTCAGTTCTGATGAATTATTTTCTTAATGACAGTCAGCAAAGAATTAAAAGTCATTAGCAGAAGACAGAGATAACATCTGGAAAGTGGTATACATCATATTAAACAAGCTTTGCAACAGATTCCTGCACTACTCATCTTGATTTACTTGTATATATTTGATCAGACAAGTGTATTTTATTCTGTATCCAGGCCAAAGTTTTAACATGATGTATGAAGATAGGTAGCTAGCTAGGTGTTCATCAAACCTCAAAAATAAAATTGGTGAAATCATGCCAAATGCAGTTGAGTCAGAGGAAGCTGGAACCAAAATCTGCATAGTGGCAGAGCAGTGTTCATGTTCTTCTGAGTCACACAACCCAAAAGGCATTTAAAATTTAGTAAGACTTCATCATTTGCAAGATGGAAGGCAGTCAGGTTTGTTGGTTTTTTTTTTTTAATTGTGCAAGCTTTGTAATACATTCGCAATGAAAATTGACAGTTTCCTGACCTGTGAATTTTGTGTCACAGTAAGTAACGCCTTTTGCATTACTGTAAAATAAGTGTGGTCTAGTTTCAAGAGCTCTAAAAAGCAGCTGGTTGTGTTTTCAGGATGAAGCACATAGCAGCTATATGGAAACTCCCTTCCATGAGCAATACGCCCAAAAATCTGGAGTCTCTATAGATGTGTGTACATAGAGACTTCAGTGGCAATAGTATCTGCAGGTAAATGGCTGGATCCATAGGAGGCAAGGCAATAAATGCAAACATAGTTCTTTTTCTCTTTTGAATGTGAAGGAAGATTCACAGATTTCAGAGAGGCAGCTCTTTTCTGTTGCTGAAGCTGTGTCAGTGGACACTTTGGTAGATACATGCCAAACAGGGAAGTCCAAGTGCACTGCACTTCCTAAGCTTCCCATCTCCCGCAGTCCCTGCAACCCTGTGGCTGCCCCTTCTCCAAAGGACCTTCTTTCCTCAAGCACTTACACTTGATCACACCAGCATCCTTATCACCTTGTACCCACAGCCACTCTGCAAACAAACCAATACCCCAAGACACTCATTTGGAGGCACTGTCAGAAATAGAAACAGATTTTTAACCAGAATCATAGGTTTATCCAGTCTCCAGATCTGCAACAGAAATGTAATCTAACACATTATAACAGGAGTAGTAAAACAGTAGAGTTATCTCTTCAACAGCTGAAAACTTTGATGAGAGAAGCTCTACTGTGCCCACCCTTCTGGCCACGATCCATAGTTTTGGATACTTGAGTCTGTATACCTGTTTGGACTAAAATGTCAACAAGTTACTTTCTCCAGGAGAAAGTGGAAAATTGTTTTTATCCCAAAACAAATACCCCTGGTACAGACAGGCACTGTTGGGAAGTCATGTCAGCAGAGAATTTTTTAAAAGCAGCATTACCAACTATTTCTCATCCTCCATTCTGTGAAAAGCTGCCATAATCAGAACAGCTTGAAATAAAACTCTCGAAGGAACTGCACTAATTAACCATCCTAATTCTCCAGTGCCCCACACTTCTCCATGTTGTGAGATGTGGCTTGATACCTCTGCATTTGGATAGTGAAATGTTCCTTAGTTTCCCATGTATGCATAATTTTTCTTGGGTAAAAGAGCACTAGAAGTTTGGATCCAGAATTTTCATGAAGGAAGGAAATTTATTTCTATCAAACCCCTTACACTACTGTTGGCAGGACTCCTTATTAGCCAGTTCTGCTAGCTGTCAGGCAAACACTTCTGATTGAGACTTGAGTGTAAAATAAAGTTTTAGATCAACTTCCTTTTTGCTGTTGATCATGACTGTCTTCCCAGAGTAACCCAGCACTTACAGCCTAGCAGTGTTCTCATCAGGATAAGTGGGCTTGACCCTTGAAGTCTCAGGGAAAAGAAATTCCTGATGGTGAATAAGCTCTCTTTAGCAAGACACCAGCATGATTCTGAGGAAGAGTACCAAAAACCCCCAAAAAACAAGCACTGTTTACTAATAGCAACTTCTTTTAGTGCAATTCACTTCCCAGTGAGCCTGTGTTGCACAGATGCAGCCACAGCCCCAAACTTGCAGAAGCACACTTCCAAGTGCAGGCAGATCAGACAGATAAGGGTCCAACCACACAGTATAACCAGATCTCCACAGGCTTCTTTTGCAGCAGTGGCAATGCTACAGACAGAAGTGCCCATGGCACAGCAGAAACGGTGCCCATCTCATACAGCAGAGCACTTCTTGTCTCATCTGGATGAGAACATAAAGAACAGCCACTCAATTCCCCATGCTTTCACCAGTGCCACTTCACTGAGTCTGCTCCGTGAGCCAGCCATGGGCCAGTCACACACTGTGCTCCATATTCATGTGTATTTCCACATGAATAAAACAGACCTTACACTGCAAGTGGCACATTTTCAGCTAGGATGTTCTTATTTTCTAATAATATTTAAAGACATAGGTACATGTTTCTGTTTAAGACAGATTTTTCAGCTATGGGTCTGGTCAGGTGAGCAGATTGGTCCTAATTTTAAAATAAGCACAGGCTTTTCTCTTCTACAGAAACTTCATAAAGTTTCCCAGCTAACACATCAGTACTTATTTTATATTTTCTTTGACACAATAGCTTTAGTACTCACCTGAACAATTACTGAGAATCAGTGAACTTTTCTGATTCAGATTTCAATACAACTTCACCAGAAATTAACCTGTAACTTCTACAGTAATTAATTATTTAAGTTATATATTGGGTTTTGTACTCTACTTTATATCGTTACCTCATTCCTACCCTACCTGATGCATGTGTGCAAGAACAGGGGCTAGTGACTAGAGAAATAGAGATCATCTTTCTTGTGAAGAAAAATACACCAGAGGCTGAAATATTTCAAGGCTCTGCATGCACAGTTAATGAAATAATTAGACACATTTTCTGTTCAGAAATTCCTACCTCATATCAGTGCTCAGTTCCCACGGAGGGACTCTATGTTAACAGTTCAGTGTGACTGCAGACTATGGCCGGCCCCGAGACTTCCTCCAAACTTCCCCACACAGCCAGCATGTTCTGAATAGCTACAGGCTGAAAATGCTCTTCCAAGATTGAACTTTCCTCCACGAGAAGGGAAGGGACTTGGTATGCCATACTAACACAAGCTGATGATTCTTGGCACGCCATACTGGCTGGGCCATACAGGTGACCACCTGTGCTGAACAAGTTCCCACAAATGGTGTGAGAGGCCAGAGAACTGAAGAAAATGGAACAAGAAGATACTTAGGTCTGAGCTCCCCAACAATCTAAATGCCCTCGAGAAAGAAAAAAAAAGTTAAATGAGGAAAGAAAGAAAGAAAATAAAGAGTCTGGGTGGACCCTGGTTAATGTTACAGTCTCTTTTGACTGGCTTCTATTTTTCAAATTTCTTTAGGGCTGTAGTTTTTTAGTGCCAGTCTAATGCATTCAAGGAACTAAAACTGATTAACAATATGAACTGCTTTCCATCACCACCTCTTATGCAAACAAAACCTTTTTTAATGAGGGCAAGCTAAGTAATATAACTCCAACTTTGTAAGTCAGAAACAGAAGCAGAGCAGTGATTTATTCAGGAGTCAAGGCAGGGAGATAGGCTTGAACAGTGTGGGACTGTCTCCATCCCTAAGCAGAAGATAATTATGCATAGTGTGAAACAAGGGCCATTCCTCTCTTTCTAGTCAACAAACTTCTGATGATATTCCAAGCACAAGCTAAAATTTGCACCCCGCTTCAAAGTACTTGAACAAAATTTATAGAGACAGGCAGTGAAATGGACCTGTGAAAGAAGCTAGCTTGCTAACTGTTCTAAAATGAAAAAAGGAGCCCATCTCCTGTTACAGCAAGTCCAATATTTTAGTCCAATATTTTATTTCAAGTGCTTGATGGAGCATCCCGAAGAGCACTGCTGGCAGGGGAAGCATAAACAAACTCTGCATGTAAATCACATTCAGCAAAATTACATATTTTGTGCTAGAATATGGAACCTGATTCCGTGTAGCCTTGTATCTTCTGCAGTAATTGACATCAGCATAAAGTAATATACTGATGGCCTATAGAACTATTTCTTCAATGTAGTAGCATTTTACCCACATGACACAGCCATCTGCTGTAATTGTCTCAGAGTGTAAAGCTCCTGTGTTGTGGAAGTAACAGTATATTCAATCTGTTGGACAACACACAGGCATACATATATTAAAAAAAAAAAAAAAAAAACAACCAAGTATTGATATTAAAAATCTGACTATATATTAAAAAGAAAGTTAGTATGGGAAGAAGACAACTAGTCTGGACACAATTATTCTTTACTAAGACTGTTTTATAAAGTTCACAACTAACACCTTAACACATGGAACAACTTAAAAGAACTCTACATTATAAGACCGTGCAAGTTTAAGGCTTGCAACTTAAAGCCTGCATTTTAAAGCTTTAAATACATGTCTGAATTGCAGTTGCTTCAGCAGCCTAAATCCAGCTATCAAACATACTTTGGAATAGAGACTTTGAATGCTCAGTAAGTTTTTTTCCAAAGGCTCCTTCCCTCAATTAGTGCATAGAAGTTATAGCTTCTGTAGCTTCTAGACAACTATTAAGTGTGACTGCTTTCTCATCATACTTCTACATTTACCCGTAGGTCTTGCACACCGTGCATTATTCACATTCTGCTCAGAAGCCTGAAGAACTAATTTCCTGCTGACTGTATCTGTGTTATGATCACAACTGAGCCCAACTGCTTCACAAATATTAGGGTTTTTTTTTGCACTGTGTCATCCATGTCTTACATATTTGTAACTGATTTACAGAGAGATCATGGTAAAAACTATATCTGCTGACTTTCAGGAACCCCGGTGAGAAGCATGCAACACAAACCCTCTGGTTTAGGTATAACTTAATTTGTGGCTGCGGTGCTTAACCTTCCTGCAAACCAGGACCCAAGTCTCATTCAGCAAAAGGGAATTTTATAACTACAAGCAAGGAAGTTTGGTTTAAGGCACTTTAGGTAAATGATGCAACAGGCAGAAACAGGATGCAGCTCTCCAGGGCAGCACAGCTCTCAGCTGCCTTGCACTGTACCATTTCTTCCTGCAGTCTCTTGCTTCAGTTGTTATACATTTCTCAGCATCTCTTCTGTCCTATAAATGAGACTTAAGTATTGTGGAAAACTCAGAGTGCAATCATCGAGTTAGAAAGACTCTATCACAATTTAGAAAAAGCAGGGGGGAATGCAGAGTCATGGAGATAACCCTTCTTCTAGCATTTCACCGTTTTTTGAGCACTGGCCTTTATAGCCCTAATAATATTCTCTGAAGCTTCCTAGTTACCTGCATAGCAATCCAGGAAGTTCTGTGGGTTTTTTAATTGAGTAATTTTTTTTAAAGCACAAAGATTCTGTCATGAGGCATAAAATCAATACCCAAATCTGTTTTAAATCTTGTGATATTTGCAGTTTAGTTAGCGAAACTTTTCCTAGACACTGCATGGGAATCCAGAGAGCTTAGGAATAAAACAGGCTTCATCTCAGTGCTGGTTTTAGACTCAGTGAGAGACTAAGTGCCAGAAGAAGGGACAGTGATGGTCAGTGTTGTGAAATTTTAGTTATTTAAAGAATTTAAAGCATAGTGTATGGATTTTCATCCAGCTGACAGGAAAACCAAGACCTCAGCTGGAAGTCATATTCTTGCTCCAAAGCACAGGATTGCTAGTTCTTAAAATGAAAGTTCATGAAAATATTTGCACTGGGGAGAGAAGCTATTCTTAAATTGTGTAAAGATTGATAAAAATTTTAAACACCTGAAAACAGGGTCTTAATAGTTAGGAAACACTGATAGTACATCGATGATTTCCAGTCCTTAATGTGTTTATATGCTATTGTTTCTTTGGTCTCTTCTGATAAATCTGATCGAACTAAGACATCAGTTCTGCTCTGAATATGAAGCTGGACTAGATAACTTCTGGAGGTCCTTTCCAGCTTTGCAAGGGGAGTTTTCAGTACACAGCTCTTTTCAGGCAGAGAAGAATTCAGCATTTTTTAGAAGACCAAGTGACATCAACACAAAGTCAAATATTACAAGTAATGATTCCAAAATCTAAACATGGGATGTCACCAAATAAAACATTGACATGCTTGAGCTCATTGATGGCATTAATTTTCAAAAATGGCTTTTCACTGAAGGCAGTTTTAGATAGGAATTAATCTAATTAATTCATTTCTCAATACCACCTTGCTAGCTAGCAACTACAGGTAAAAGTAACTCACCAAGCTTTTATGTTCACTCTGTGCACTGAATTACTGTCTGAGAAAAACAGAGCTGTCTAGCATCTCAGTCAATTTATTCGAAAGACAAAACAATCCAGGAGGCACCAGACTGACTATTTCAGTGCTGGTTCCCTAAATGCACTGAAGGTGCAATGTGGTTTGCTAAGCCATCATTTGATCCCCTGTGTGCCCTTAGAGGCAAAATGCACTTATTCTACATGTAACTGCAACCTTAAGCTTGACTGAAATGTGGTTATCATCAGACATCCTGAAGAGAGTGTCAACTTAGCTGCTTTCATTGATAAAAGCACCTATGCAGCTAGAAATTCAGATCAAGCCCCTGAAGCATTGGAAATCACTATTCTCTCCTTGGGCTTGCTGTAAACAAGCAGATCATAAGGAAATTGATGGAAAGAAGAGGGATGATAAAGAAGTGGAGGATGAATTAATAATATACCTTCCTCACATAAAAAGGCCTTTCTGTGCTCCAAAGTATGTTGGCAGATCTAGAGTTTATCTGCAGTATGAGCTAGACTCTTTAAGTTATTTTCAGAATATGAAAAACTTCTGATTTTTAGCTTTAAGTATACCGTACATTTTCTGTAAATCAGCAAGATAACAGAACAAGGGAAGAAATGCTTTTTCAACAACCAAAAATGCTCATCAGTTATAAGAGATATGTTTCATTATATTCTGTATATTGATGAGAGGAACTTACATAAAGAAATAGGAGAACAGTGAGGATGTACTCTGAATTTTGAATCTGGACTGCTGTTTACCTCACTCACTTTATTATCAGAATCTTAAACTATGCCTCCTTGCTGCAATTCTCTTCTCCTAATGTTTCCATACACAGGCAAGACTGAAATAGACTAAACTCTAATCTTGGAATACCATGGACTGTAGCTTTCCCCAGTGCTTTTAACTCTTCCTAAACAGAAAAATATTTAATTACATCAATGCAAGTGAGAGAGTGGGAGAGAGAAGAGAATACTCCCTCAGAAAAAATCTGGAGATAATGAATGAGAGGGGAAATGTCACAGTGAGGAAGCTCATCTCAAAAAAAAAAATGCCGCACATGCCAAAGACAGGATCCTCTTAGGAGGACAACTTCAAATGAAGAAAGTAGATCTGAAATGAGTGACTGACAAGCATGATGGGATACGCAAGTACCAAGACTTGGCACTATTAATGCAAAAAATGTTGAGCTCTGACTGCTATCATGCATTGCATATAACTCCTGAAGAAGGAAAGCACAATCTCTGCTAGGTAAAGGAGAATAGGCAGGGAAAGGGTGAAGGATGCTTTGAACAAAAGGTGGAGAGACATACAGTAAGAACAATATAGGATGATGATATGCTAAACAGCAGCTCTCAATAATCTAGCAAGGTTTTTGAGGGTAGGATAAGAAAAATGAATATCTTAAAATCTTAAAATGTATTTAAAAACAAAACAGCAGAGAAGCCATGCATGAATAAGATATGGAGAAACCCATCTCTGATCTCTCCACTGACAAGCAGAAAGATTCTGGCCTGAGGAATAATGCTCTAGGCATTATCATAATGAATTTCTGTCTAACATTAGAAGGAAGATTCTTTACTACTGTTACATGACTAATATATTCAAGCACTGTTAAAACAAGCTACAGGACCGGCATCCTTTCTGCTTCTTCATATTCATCATGTAATGTGTACAGTTCTCATTGTGAGTTGGGTTGCAGAAGGTGTTTGACTTCACCATAAGCGTCCGAAGTGCAGTATGTGCAGCACACAGGATTTACACAAAGCATTTGCTCTCCAATGTTTCTGTATCTATGCAAGTGGAATGCAAACTACTGCACTTCTTCATCATTCGTCTTATTTAAAACATCTCTCAGCCTCATCCCAGTGACACTGAAAGCATTACAGAAACAATAATCCCCAGCTAGACATGATCCCTTTCTGCAATATCCCATTACCTCTCCCTGTTACTTGAAAACTTCAAGGGCATCCAAAGTATTTGTAAGGCAGCAAATGGCAAGTCTTCAGTCTGTTAAGGAAGAGATGACTGGAAAATGCAATACAAAGAGTTGTGTAATTTGCACCACAGCCCCACTGCTAGGAAAAGCAACCCACCACACAGTCATAGCTTCTCCCCTCAGGCACTCCAAGCAAAGCGCATTTCTGGCTATCACTTGCTACTGACATAAATGCACAAGCCTTCTGTTTCTCTTCTTTGCTCTTCTCCCCCCGCACCCCTAGATACTACTTCCTAGTAAAAGTTTTACTTCCTGAATATTGTATTTACTTTCTGAATTCTTTCCTGAAAGACTTACTTCCCTGCAAGCAACAGGGACCAACTGTAGTGCCCCTGGTGATACGGTCAGATTAACCCAGCCAGTCACTGGCTATTTAGTGACATGTGAATGAAGAAGGCCTTGGCCTGCTGGTCCAGGTTGCACTGTCTTTGCTGTCAGCAGAGAGCTTGTTTAGGAAGTTTTATCAAAGGAGGAATTTAGTCAAGTGTCCCTTGCTCTGGAATAACAGCAATTCATCACAAATCTGCAGCACAAATTAGTAAATCATCAAGAATTAAAGAGTGTCAGGTGGCAAACTCTAAAAATACAGCTGTGGGAGAGAGGATAAAATAGGCTAAGGTCTTCCTACAGAGCTACTTGGAGGCACCTATTATGCATTCCAGCTAGCAAAAGATGACTGGGGCAGGGTGAGTGGGAAGGATGCAGCTGCTGGGCAATGGTGCAGCCAGGCCATGCCATGTAGAAAGCAGAGCTGCATGCCAGCACACTGCAGCAGTGGAAAGGCACATTTGCTGCCTCCTGTCACACCCCAGTGCTCTGGGTTCTCCAAGTTTGCTGTTATATGTTAACGAGAAATGAAGAAGCATAGGTGGGGAAGAAAAAGCTGCAGAAGGCATTGTAGACAACTCATGTTTTCTCTCCTCCACAGGCAGCTGTCTTCCAGTTTGGAAAACTGAAAGGCAATGCAAGAGACCAGTGTCAAAGGTGACCACAATTCCCAATTTCTTTGTGTGAAGTCTGGCAAATGTTTATAGCTCTCACATTGAGGTGAATGGCAACCATACTTCAGCTGTCTTCAAGAAATAGACTGAATAGATAAAACTGAGCATCTTTAAACAATCATATGTTTCAATTTTCAGCTTTTGTCCATGCTAAGGAAAAAGAACCAAACATTTAAAGTTGCCATGGACTAGCTAAGCTGTAACATGGTGGGGCTTGTACCCACAAGAACCCATATGAAGAGTGAATGATGTCACAACATTTTAAATGAACCAAAAATATAAGCCTGGAAGGAATGAAAAACCATGGTTCTCAAGAGCTGGTGCTGCCCCACAGTCATAGTATGTGCCATGTACAAGACACAGCCTTGCTGTGTTTTATTAACTGTTTTAATTACTGCATTTGTATTAATATAGACATGAAAACCACTGCCATCAGTGTCCCAGTGCCTGTAAAAGTCTCTGTTTTGCAGCAAGGTTTTAAAGTGATGATCCCTGCCTGGTATGTGCAGATCTGTCAAATCCCATACATCTGACACAACACATCAACACTCTCATCATCCATCTGCAATGCAGCCTGGACCTCATGCAATTAAAACTTGGCTCCTGCTCCAAGGCCCAATGCCACAGTCAATTACACAACCAGGCCAGGGGGCCGTGCATTACCGCAGAAGAAAGATGCCAGGTCTGCATTTGCACAGGACCTTATACAGGGGTTAGCACCAGGGAAGGCTTCTAAGGATAAAGAAACAATCGGGGTATGTAAGACTAAAACAGGTGCTGCTGCTGCTGCTTGCCAGAGTCCTCTCTGCCTCTTCTTTCAGCAAATGCCTACCTGAAACAGCAGTAATGGTGAAGTCCTCAGAAAAGTCTTATTTTAGAAATGATGCTCAAGTGTTTATAACATTAGCTTAGCAGGTTGCCAGCTTTTATTGTTTCTTGCATCTTAGCAGGATTCACACAGCTGATCTCTTGAAAGCAATTAATCAGTGTCCTAAATTCCACCCACCAATGAGCCCCTGTGCACAGGTTTCTCAAGAGGAAAAAACTAAACTTTTTAATTAAGTTTTTCCATCAAAAATCCAGTCCTGCTGATATTGGTCAGGAAGATATGCAAAAGTAATTACTCACACAATCTGTTTGTCACACTCTTGCCACTCTCTTCTGGGGCATCCAGCTTTCTTCTTCCAATTCATTAGCAGCCCTGCCCTGCCCACAGTGCCTCAGGAACAGCATGCCCCTGTTTTCCTTCTCTGGATTAAACACGCCTGTACATTCACAGGTCAAGAATTTGGATGCCTTCCCCCTTGCCACAATTGAATAAGCACATCTACATTTGTTGCCTGTTTGCAGGAGCCTGAGTGAAGGAGGAATCCAAACCACTCACTTCCCTGGTGAGCTTAATTAGCATGTCAGACAAAAAACAGGGGGAATAAAATTTTATTAAGAACCTATTTTCAAAATTGCAGCCACCTGTTAGACAGTGAAACTCTTTAGCCATTCCTCAAACAAGGAGGGACTGCTGGGCTTGGAGCAATCTTTGCTTCTCATCTGCCAACGGTACAGCACCAGTCAGCTAGTGCCAACTGAAATGTGAAATTTTGTGACTTAATGGAAAAAACCCAAAGGCAACATGACTACCTGCACCACAGTTACTTGTCTCCTTGACTCTTCAAGGGAAACAGAAACGATCGATAACAACTCTCCCATTTTATGATGACCATTTAACTTTCAATATCTGTTACAGCGGATGATGGGCATCTCGGTTTATTATTTTTGTCAGAAAACACTGTAATGTATGGCTTACTGTATAACATGCGTTGTTTACCACTGTCGAAATGAAAGCAAGTTAAATCATCAAGGCAATCTATTTGCAACTCAGCTGGTTTGACTTCATTTCTTGCAATAAAACCACTTTCCCATTAGGGAAATAGTAAGCAGTGTATTCAGATATCCCCCACTGCTCAGCATGCAGATTTTTACAGTAAGAAGTGACACCACTTCAGCCCATTTGTGAAATAAAACCCTTGTTTTATCCTTTCTGGGGAGGAGAAGCTGCCTTGTAGGAAATCTACAGCCCTTTGGCCACCTCTGATCAACCCCCCCCTTATGTGGAAAAGACTGTATCAAACACCAGTAAGTTAAGCAGCAACACAGGAGCTTTCACAAATAAACCCAGAGCTTTCTATCGCTCTGGTTATCAATAGCCACACTGAAAGAATCCTCCATCAACCGAAAATGGAAGTGCCCACCTGTCAGTCTGAACCTGCTTATCTTTCTGAATCCACAAGCATCCCAAAGGATCAGACTGATGCCACTGCAGAGTTGCTTGAGCATGTATTCATCATGCAATGTAACTCACAGAACAGCAATAGATCTTGCTTATGGAAGCACGGCTGTAAGATCTCCAGCAGCTTTCCTACCGAGCTCCTCAAGCCAAGCAGCCTGGTAGCCAGAGCAATGCTCTCACATAAAGAAGATTTACTAGTCCTTGAATATTGCAAAAAAGAGACTGCAAAGTGGTTTTAGACTCCTCAAACATGAGGGGAAATATGCAAGTTAGAAGAAGGATGGGAGCAAATTGCTTTTCCCCCTTTCTGCCCTTTCCTGAAGAATCTCTACATCCTGCTTTGCTAGACCTACACAAAGCACCTGAGAGAAAACCAGAAATCCTATGACCACACTTTTAGTTCTGAACTTAGAAGAACTTTCTGGACAGAAAATAACAAACCCCTCAATTTCCCTAGCTGTTGCTTCTCCTCTAAATTGCTCAGTTGATACTGCTCCTGCTGGCAAATCCAGGCACTGTCTCCACAAACACCTTAACACCTGAACACCCAGCAAATTGGCCAAAGTTATGATAGCTGGTGCAGTGTAAAAGCAGGCAACAAGAGGACACATAACCTACTACCACCCAAAGAGACACTCCATGTGTTCAGAGTGTGGAGTTTGCAGCTTCCTGCAATTAAGCCTGTTTCTGGGAATGTATGCAAGTAGTCCTGTTCTAGGGGGAAAACAAGAGGCACCTGTCTCTCCACAGTTCAAACCCAATTCAAGTAGAAAGCCTTCAGCCAGTAAGAAAACTGGGCTATTCATTCAGTTCCCTGATTTTAGACACTGATGCTTGACAATTTGGTATTAGCTTTCATGAAATACAGTCTTTTATGGCCAACATCATAAAAACATGATGGAGTAGAAAGAGTTAAGGTTGTCACCCTGAAGTTTCATCCTGTTTATATTTTATGTACTGAAAAAATCCTCAGTCTTTTACTCAAATCCCATTTTCAGAATTTCTGTTTAAGGCAGTTTGGGAGTACAGTATTCCTTGTTTGTTTTGTCTAAACTTCCACACTTTCTGGCATCAGATGAGAATCTGCAAACTGGAGGTCCATAAGGTGGCTATTAATACATTATATTAAGACTAAGTTAATGACGCAGCATTCATCTGCTGCATATGTTTCTCTAACAAAGAGACTGAGATTAAATGCTGCTGGTATAAATACATTTTCTACACAAAATATTCTGTAGATTATGGACGTGTACACATTGCTAGATCTGAAATTAGATTAATCCCTTTATGGTAAAAATAAAGGAAGGATGGAAATCTCGTGACCTACTTTTTTCTTCTAAACTTAAAAGCAGTATTTTTACAATACCCTTATCTTCCTCTTCCTAAAATACATAGCAAATATAACCTTGAGTATGTCACTTGATTTTTTAAAAATACAGTTGACTTTGCATCTTTGACTAGAGTTACTTTCAGGAAAGCTTGTCTCACTGACTACGATTTTTACTTTATAGATGTTCCTACCCTGCAGCACCTTTGTGACTCCCCAAAGACGTTTATTTCACAAACTCATAAATTCATCCATAGACAAGACAGCATCAGGGCTATCTTTTGTTTAGTTTCTGCTATGTGATTTCTGCCCTTTCTGTTTAATTTAAACTATTTCCTAAATATTTATGTTTCTCTTTGACATGGCTTTACCTTGTTTGCTGTATGTCACTTCTTTATATATTGATAAGGTTTTTTACCTTGCCTTTCGTGGATAATTCAGCAGCAGTTATCCAAGATCCTAATAAATTTCCGAATTCTCACTTTAAACAATTAAGGATACCTAAGTGTTCAGCAGTCTCATAAGTCCAATTCTGCCACAAGTTGTTGCTATTTAATGAACTGCTGATTAGAGAGTACCCTTTCCTTCTGTCTCTCTCTTTAACAGTCCCTGGATGGCCTTTACATAAAACTTCCTTTCAAGTAATTCAGAGCAGATGGTCAGGCACCACGACACCATGAGTGTGTGTGTCAGCACATATATTCACATGTATTTGGGCGGAGAGAGATCAAAGATACATATAAACAAAAATTAATATAAATCAAACACCAGAAATACTTCTATGCAGGCCTCTGACAAGACAACAGTGCAAGAAGAAACAAGATGATTGTTTATAGCTACAGATGGATCCAAAGAGCAAAAAATGAACAGAAGCACTGATGGACATAAAGAGAGCATTTTGGAGCCGCAACATCAGTACCTAGTAAAGGATCCTCTATTCTGATCCCCACTGCTTAAGTATTCCCCAGTTGTACCCTCCATCTCCAAAAATAAGGGAATAAACACAACAGCACCACTTGGGAGGTGGGGAGAGCGCACTACCATGAAGCCACCAGTCCATGTCAGGATCATTACTATTGCTCTATTTCTCCTAACATCATCAGGTATTTCTTGCTGCCCAAATCAGCCCTCTGGCAGGTACAGCTGCAAGGTGGCCATCCCTGCAAGGTCACACCTCAGCTGCTCATCTCTGCTCCGCCTGCAGGATGCAAAAGGGGGTCAGATGGAAAAACCCTTCAACGTGTCTCTTTCTCTCCATTCAGTATACAGGAATGGAAGATAAACACAATAAAATTATATTAAATAAAAAGGGGAAAATTCAAACACCTGTCACACGGATGTTTTAAAGCCAGATGAAACTAAATTACTTAGTGTGTTAGGGTTCTCTCCCCCACAAAGACAGCACTTATATGTTCACTGGGGAAATGTGACAAGTCTTTTGAAGCCCTCAGGACAAGCTTTTGCACCACAGAACAGCTTGTTTAGGGTATGAACTTTTTCTGCCGCACGCTGTGTAGTGGGTGTTGCATTAAAGCCAATGGAAAACTATGTGGCATCTCAACTAACACATGTGCAGTTCTGGACAGGCGTCTGGACCATTTCCAGCTGCCTGAATCATTTTAGGACCAGGTCAGATGCATCCATTTTGCTTTATTTTATGAATGTGTGAAAAACTGCTGCACTTTCATTCAAGACCTTTCATTTGCCAACCTCAAAAATTATTAATTAGTATCTTCAGCAGATGAGGTGAACAGAATAGACAATTTAAAGCATTAAGTGTAAATACAGATTTTTATCATTGCTGCTCAGCAGGAAACCAAAATGCTCCTGTTGTCTCCTGATTCAAGGTATTTAATTCATTAGAAAGAATTCCACCTCCCACAGAGAGTAGCAGAAGCATGAGTGACAGCTCTGTGTAGCTGTGCAGACTTTATACACATCCACTGCAATTGCTGCCAAATTCAAGTTTGTTTTCCATAGGCAAAGATATTTCTCATCAAGTGGTAAATAAAACACCAACTCTACAGAGAAACCTGAAATGGGCACTGAAAGGCAGCAACTTTGGATACAGATAAAACCATAACAATCATTAAGAGAGTAGAGGGTTAACTAGGGGGGTTTACTGCCAGAGGAAACCATTTAGGCAAAAAATTAGAGGGATTTAAGTGTTTGGACATTTGCAAGAACACAACTAATATCTGTATTCAAACCATAGTGGACTCCATTTTTTAAAAAAAAATCTACTTTTAAATGAATGAAACTTTAAAGTGTACCCACAGTGGCTTTACTGAAAAGCAGAGTATGCAGCCAAATGGCGAAAGGATTCCATAAGGCATGGGATGCAGCCTGGCAGCATCACTTGGTTTTACCATTCTGCATTACAGTGCCCCAGTATTGCAGTAATGCAGAGCAGCCAAAGGCATCATTACCAAAGGCACATCAACAGTTCCACTGCTTCTCAGGATTCTGGTCAGCTATTTGGCTGTCCCACTGCCAGAAGCATCTGTGATCTTGTGCAGGCAGGCTGTGCCCTTCTGAATTCTTCACAGTGCGGAGTGCTGTGAAACTGATGAGTTTATTATGGAAATGAGGGAACTAACACCACATCCACACAACTAAGGTTGCTATTCACATTATGCTGGAGTTTACCAATCTACTCCCAGAAAATCTGACCACAGAAAAAGCCCTTTTGTACCTATGTATGAAGGAAGACTGGGGAGAGAGGTCCTTTCCAGATGCTTCACCTCCCACTTTTATTTGGAGACTTGTCATGGTTTTTTTGAGTATACAGAAAAGGCATAGAACAAACATTATAACAAGCATGCCTGTGCAGAAAGCTTCTCTTTAATTTGTATTTTCTTTATAATAATTTAAAAATAACCAAACCAAAACACACACACACACACAAAAAAAACCCCAACAACAACAACAACAAGAAGAAACATTTACTTGGACTGTTACCTCTTCTAGTCTTGAATGAGGGAGGACTTCACACAGAGAAACCGGTAGGGCAGGACAGACTGGCACGGTGAATTGGAAAGTGGATTTTGGCACAGCAGCTCCCTACCTGTATGCAGAAGCCCTGCAAGCCCAGGAATGCCTTCCAGATCTCAGCTCTCCTACTGAGCTCATATCCTTCAGTGCCAGGCCTTTCTACTTCCAACACTATTAGGCCAGAAAGAAATCCAAACACACCTCTCTTGTTTCTTTATGGAAGCCTGATACAAGCAAGAGAAGAAATAAACCTGAATTGAGATACCGATGAAATACTGATGTAAACAACTTAGAAACAACCTAAGTATTATTTCTTTAATCCTTTGCAGTTAGAGTTTTCCTAGTTAGCTTCAATAATTAAAGGAAAAAAAGAAGTTAAATTTAAAAATTAAAAAGATATTCATTTTAATTGCTCCCCTCCTTTTTTTTTTTTTTTTTTTCACTCCTACTCCCCCTTTAATTTGTACAACAAGTCTCAGGAATTCCTCAGGCCCAAAGACTGCTCAATTCAGATTTTTAATATTTTAATATTCAGTTATTCATCAAAATCAATGAGATTTGGGGGGTTTTAAATAAAAGAAAACCACACATCTTCTTGCTAGCTAGTTGGAATGCTTTCCTTTTTAAAAATCTTGAAGTGAAAAGAAAATTGTCAGTTTAACATGCTAAATGTTAGATTATAGTTCAGAGTAGCTTTACAGTAAGAATTTCGAAGGCTCATCAGGAAAAAAACCATACATTGATCTATCTGAAATCTTCTCAGCACAATGACATTTCTGTCACTTGAGAAGTTAAGTGATGGAGCATCCCCTTCTCCTCCCTTATCCTTTTTCAAGTCAGTCATAGCAATTTGTGTAAAATTCAGAAATGTCAAATATAAAGAACCAAAATTAGATCTCAGGCAATCTCTCAGAGTGTCAGCATTTTTCCAGAGGGTGAGAGGAAAGGTTACATCAAAGCACTGAAGCACAGGAGTGGTCACCCATGAAAAGAGAAATATTTCCAGCTCAATACTGGCCCTTCTAACAAAAGACAGGAGCAAACATCTGAGAAGGAGTGAAAAAGCCAGGACTAGCATACCATGACACTTTTGTTATTAAACTTGCTTTATGTTTGATGAGTGTAGAAATGTAATAAGATCAGAACTCATAGAAAATTTTCCTTTCAGTAACAGAATAATTATTAAAAAAACCCCAAATATTAGAATTTCTTTTTAAAAAGTATTTTCTGTATCATAACGACTATGAGGGAGCACAGTTCACAAAACCTTGTGTAAAACTCTCAAATGAGAGAAAAGCACGTGTTTTTTTGTTTAATGCAGTATCTATATATAGAAGGGAGTAGGAGTATTAGGATGTAGCAACACTTAAGAAATACTACATGAAAAAAAAATCCTCCTTTCACCCCAAATAACGCAGCTGACTCAGTGTCAGTTAAAATTGTGTCTGAACATTAACTGAGTTTTCACGAACATAATATTATTATAAAGTATTGCTAGGTAGTAGAAAGAGGAGAGAGAATGAAAATTTCCAGCTACTTGGATTAAAGAGCCTGGATCAAGCAATAAAAACTATACAGCTGATATTGGATTGTTGAGGAAAGACTCACTAGCTTATACAGTGCAGAGCATGAAAATCTACTTGGTAAGTATAATTTCCCTACGTTCTCCATAGCAAAAATAAGTAAGCACCTGTAAATGCTGATAGGTGTTATGTGAGAGCATTTCACTGAAAGCACTACCCTGGGACAAGCTATAAAGCATTCCTGAAACAATGTGATCCATATCAAGTACCTCAAAGGGACCATGTTTTAGTCTACAGCTAAAACCCTTAACTACTATGGGTAAAAAGAATGCTTTGCACAGTGTCATGTCTTCTGCAGCTGAGGGGGGAATGGAAGGAAATCCACTGTGACAGAGAAAAAGAGAAAGCAAAATAGGGATTCAACTAGATGACTTTAAAGGTCCCTTCCAAACCAAACTATACTATGGACTCATTACACAGGCCTAGAACCGTATCTCTGTAGCAGATTTTTACCTGCTTGACCCAGCACACGCTGCTTGGGTAGCAAAGAAGTTCGTTAGATTTCCTAAGGGATTTTCTAAAGCTGTAGCGGAAATGTTTTCTCTAACATATGCATGAAAATACTACTGCTCAATTTTAATTGCTTAAATACTTCCATTTATAATGACACTATTTTTCCACCAAACAGGAGATTCAAAAATAAACAGCTACCAGAACACATACTAGATATTATTCTTTGCAAACGTGTGTTTTAAAAAATCAAATACAAAGAAACTAGCACTCAGTTGAGAGCTTCTGATCCCAGAAGGGCCTAACTAATCCAGAAAGACTTGTACATTGTAGTAATTTCAACAGCACCAATACTTGAGAAGCACAAGAGGCATCCTGCTAGCCAGGCTTGTGAGAGAGAAGGTTCTTGTCCTCTTCTCATTTGTGAATCTGTGGTCTCAGTGGTGCAACAGACACCACTGTGTCCACTAGACTCCTTCTGTTTGTGGTGTTTGCTTGGGGGCACAGCAAAGAAGGGAAAAAAAAAGATTGGGAAGATAAGAGTGGTAAACCAAAATACTCTTTATTAACATTCTTAAATTGACCTTGATTCAATAATACTTTGGGATTACACACATCTTTTCCGCCTGTTCCTAAACACTTTCAACACCTTTCTAACAGAGATGCAGATTTGGTATTTAAAATATACTGCTAAGATTGTAGAATGAGCAGGAGTCAACTGGCTCAGAAACATTATGGTGTTGTTTACATAGACCCCCAAATGAATTACAAAAGGCTTTTATATCAATATGCATTAAGACAGTGGATTGTTCTGGTCTGCTCAGGGTATTTCTGAGAGCTCACCCACAGCAGACAAAGTGACCTAAACTGGAAGTAATCGGACAGAGAGATGCTCACGTTTCAACACACGAGCCACTCCCACAAGGTGTGGGAGTGCTTCAGAGGATTTATGCACCTGCACCTCGATCAAAGCAGAAACACTAAGGTGATTGATACAGCTTGATTCCACATAAAATTACAAATGCCTGAGGAATGTCATAAAGTAGACAGGAAAACCACGAGAGAACTCACAGAGAATACAGTTCAGAAGTAGCAACTGTTGCAAAATTATTTCTTTCAAAACAGACCAAAAAAGAACTGACGTGCTGAAGTGCTGGGAGAGGAATATTTGTAAGCCATATAATATTAAGTATCCATTCAGAATTATCCCTAAAAATAAATATATTTGGCAACAACATTACTTTCAAGTTTGTAAATGTGATCAGTATTTTATAGATTTTTAATTTTTTTTCTGCAAACACTCTGTGAATTCCAAAATATAGATAAATTATGAAATTAAAAAATGCTACAAAAGGAAAGGAACAATAAAAGCTGTTACCCATTTCTCTGGCATTAGTATTCCTCTGCAGAAACCTCTCAAAAGAATGAAAATAATGCCCAGGATTATTTTTTATGAGACATGAACAGTGATCTTGGCTGCATTTCTTAACATTAGGAGATATAAAGTGACAGAAACATGCACAGTGAGATGCTTCATCTCTAGGTGATGATCTTGCCAAATACCACTTTGAGATACTGCAATAAAAGACAACTCAAGAGAGGCAAAATGCTATTTCTTTCATCGTAGCCTTCTTTCTTACACTTGGTGGTTTTATTAGTACCTGGTATGTATGAAAATGCACTTGTGATCATAAACATCCTCTTGTGTTCTTCATTTAAGTCTCCTCTACAGTAATAAAGAATATAACCATATACATTTACTGGGGTAAGAACAACATTGAGATGACCCCGGATTTAAAAAAAACATCATGCTTTTTATGGTTTGAAACATATCCTGAATCTTCTATTGCTCTTGCCTATTTGCACATGGAAAGTGCTCTTCTGTTACATAAACTGTACCAGAGACAGAAGAAATATGTTTTGTTATTTTTATTTGATTTACCAAAAATGAACATTAATTATTCAGTTTGTATAATTCATTCCCAACACAGACAATATGCTACATGCAGGAAAACTCTCCTTTGGGCAACCACACTGAGTTCAGCAGTTCCGCTTGAGCGACTTACCAAATAATTCAAGCATAATTCAAATTCAGAAGTGCGTATAGGAAGCATGCAAGATGTCAAAGCCTTTCTGCATTGCACTTATGCTGTGCATCATTGGGGATGCTCCATCACTGTATGTCCTTCCTTTCCATGTGCTCCCCTCTCGTTCCCGAGCACTCCACATGCCATGGACACATTCTTCATGCCATGGACACATTCTGCTTTACTGCTCACTGCAGCCCACAGCACTTCGCTCTCTCCTCCTACCACACCCTTCCACAACTGCCTTGAGACTGGGCAGAATGAACAAGCCCTGAGCAGGTCACCAGATACAAGGGAGACATGAGAAAACTCTAATATAAAGAACATTACAAGGTTGGTGCGCGTTGCTCAGTGTACATGCAGCTGTGGAGATTGGGAGACTAAACAAAAGTACATCAGGAGTGATGTAGTTACAGGTGATATTGATGTAGGCAGGCAAATTCTGTTAGAACAGAATGTATATATAGTATATATGCAAGTGTGGCCATGTGGACATACACAGAATGTCCCCTTTGGGGATTTCTTTTCCTCCAAATTTTAGACAGATTCAACTATTAAAAACCATTATATACAAAAATACAATTAATTGGGAAAAAAACAGAGCTAGCATATCTGCCCTTCAAAAGCTTCCTGACTCTAGCAAGCTTCAGGAAACCATGAATGAAGCTTAGACCTATTCAGAAAATATACTGTTTGCACATATACATGCCAGGATGTGTGAGAAACAATGAAATTGAATAACGAGACTGGCTGGCTCTGCTCTTTCCTCCACCAATTTTATTTAGAGCCTCTCCAATGAAGCACAGCCATAAATACCTCTGAGTCTAGGTATGCTTCATTCTTCCTGACTTTAACAGGCAATCTTTCTTCCCATGCCCTGAATTTAGAGCAGTAGACGCTCACTTTACAACAGTGAGACATGACACTGAAGTTTTCAGACCACCTCTAGTTGACTTTCTTCACAGATTCTGTAAAAAGCTGTGACTTTTCAGCAGGTATTTGAGAAATATTATCCCTTAATCTGAAGATAAGCAAGCTGAAGTGCAGATCAGAAAAGTAACTTTTCCAAAGTTATTACTGTTAAGACCTCAGGTTTCCCCAGCTGCATTGCAAAAATCTAACCCACTAGCAGTATGTAGTAATATTAGCTTCCAGACATGAAGGCAGATTTGATTTTGTTAATAATTTTTTCAGAACTCCCCCATCCTTGATTTAAATCACTGTCTGAAAATGTTTTTGTCTAACATGACACTTGCTTTTTTCACTCATTCTGTGAACATATTTTACGCCTCTATTGCTAGTGATATAAAGCAGAAACAGTGACTCTTCCAAAAAGCTGAAACTGTATAAAGGATTTTGAATATAGCTGGCTGGAAAGAAGGGAGAGCACAGAGGATTGACGCATTTTAGCACATGGATCAGATTCAAAATCAGCTCTAGGTCACAAGTGAAGAGAAATGTGAACAACGGTATGGTGAGCTCAGTCTAAATGTCACCAAGATGAGAGAATCAGTGTGGCACTATGGGTCATCTCTGAGTGGACTAAAACAACAGCTTATGTTACACTTCAGCAAGAAGACAATCTATAGGATGGGAGCATAGATTGTGTTTGCAGATAGCTTGCATGCACCTGGCAACAAAAAAAAATTGTCACTTCCAGAATGCTATGTTTGCACACAAGTTCTCAAAACATACAAATCAGAAAACCAATAAAAACTCAACAAATAAAATCTTTAAAATACATTATAAAGGGCAAGGCAGAAGAAGTAAAATGTTTTACTCCAACAGCTCTTTAATAAAAGACAGTGTTTATAAATTATGGAGAAAACAAAGAGAGACATACGGAGTGTTTTATCCTATATCCTCATAACTTACATTTCTTCCAGAAAACACATACATTACTAGCCCCGATATTTGAGTGATGCCCTGGCTGAAATTAGAAACCTGCTGTTCTCCTTTATTTATGTATCATCATCTTTTCCTTCTAATTGACCAGAGCCTTTCAAGTATTACCGTTCAGGAAATTAGCCAAGCCTAACTAAAACACTTCCTTAGCATATAGCTTTAAATGAAATAATCATAAGACTGTTGCTAATTCAACTTCCATTAAAGACATTCCTTGATTTTGTTCAAAGGTTGTAAGAAAATACTAACTACATTTGCTCTCAAAACTGGTCCTTGACAAGTTTTATTAGGGAAACCTCCTTCTAGCAAGTACTACCTTCCAACCAATTTCATCCTTTCAGCTGATCAATTTCTGTTCACCTTCTAATTCTCACATTAATCTCCATCCTCTCCATTTCAAAGGCTTTAATGAAGTCCACAAAGAAAAGCACTACACTACACTTTTCTCCATAGAAACTTATTTATTCTCAAAGAAATCGTTAAGTAGTTTGGAAGAATCTTCCAAATGCCACTTTTTACTTGGCTTGTTTCTTTAATTAATCTTCCCTTCAAAATGGAATCAAGAGCCTCACATACAGAGAGTGAATACATGCAGTCACGTGGTAAACTCAGCCACCCTGGGTCTGGAGAAATAGCCAAGGAGGCTATTTCTGTGCCTGACAGCCACTGCCACACACAGTGTATGCATAAAGACCTAGTGATGCAGAAAGCTGTGGAGCTTTTGGGGTGTAAAAACGGAGAGACAAGAAACATGCAATCACAGCAAGTTATGGAACAGATCCCATGAAGAATATTATCTCTGCTCTTTAGGAAAATCAGGGAACACCTCCTAATTTCCTGCTGTCTTATCTAATTACTCTTCTGTGGGTTTTTTTCTGCTAAAATCACAGCACAGTTGTCAAACTGCTGGTGTAGCTCCCTCGCTTGTGTCAGCAATGCATTCAATAAGCTTCATTTGAATGCAATGATTTCAATATCAATAGCGAGCAAGCACAACACTCCTCCGTACTCTCAGCCAGAGTAGCAGCAGCATGCAAAGCTCTTCCTTTAGCACCTGGATAAACAGCAAACTCATCTTTGATGTTTCTCTTTGAAGTCAAGGCAGAATTAGCTTATTAGTAGCATTAGAAATGACTCATTCATTTTGGATGCCAACTAGGATACTCTGACATTTTCATTTTTTTAATCTTTGTGCTGTCAGGGAAGAGACAGCTCTCCTGCTAATTCCTCCAGGAGTAATGATTATTATCTTACAGACTCTGCATCCATCTCTCACTTAATCTCCCTTAAAAAGGTTAAAAGAATCCTCCAATACCCATGCATCAGAATTCACTCTAAGCTAATATCAAACAGATCAAAATCTTCCCAATATTCAGACCCCAACAGCATGAGATGAGGTCCCCGAGCACAGAGCTGATGGCATGTCAAAAAAATTCTGTGCTGGGGCAGCCCACCTGCCAAACAAAACTGTTAAAAGGAGGCAAGTGCACAGTAATTCTTATTAGCAAAAGCCCTCTATTTCTGAGACCAATTCATCTACATTTGCTAATCTGATAATGTTAAGGAGGAACTTAGGACCCTACAAATTGCATTTACATCTGCGACCCCTTCATCATTCCCAGTATGCAGAAAAATGAAATACTGGTGTGGGAGTTCAAAGATGTGCAGACATTTCTTCAGGGGTTACCACCATCATGCAGATGTCCAGTCAATATTTGCACATATCGAATTAAAACACCACCAGTTATCAGCATTTCTGCAAGAAAACCAATCACTGCAGAGGTGATCAGAACAATTTCCTCTGATCCAAACAGACACTCACATCCTCATACGTAATCAGGGCCAGTAATGATGTTGGTGCAGGCTTAATTAGGGGGTCATGAGAAATGGCTGTTCTTTGCAGCAGATGGAAAGGGCTCCCACCCATCACTGAACTAGAACCAGATCGCTACCATAACTGTGTGTTCTACTTTGCCTGAAAGATTCCTTTAAAGACTGCCATTTCTTCAGCTGTGGCAAGACCAAAAACCCCTGCTGCTCTTTTCCTCCCACAATAGCTGATAATGAATTGGATTAGAGAAAGACAATAATCCCAGGAAACACAGAATTTCTTGCGCATGAAGGACAGGATTGTGGCTTCTTTCATAAAGTACTTAGGAGCCACTGTAATAAAGTCTTCTTGGAAAGAGAACAAAGTAATTTTCTCTCTACAGTGAAGAAATACCCTTCCTGCCTGAGATATTCTTCCTTCTCTTTGCGATTAATTTCAGTGTATTTCAAATTAAAACTCCTGTCTTTAAACACATCCGGCACCTAGAGAAAATGAAACATGAGGGAAAAAGAATCTAGGGATTTTGCTAATTAAAAAAAAAAAAAAAAAAAGGAGAATGTCCCAAACCACTGCTTTGCTCTTGATATTTTAACTTCTAACATTTATGTTTGTTTGGGGGAGGAGACATGACTGCTAATCACATTTTTTTTGTTGCTGTTTTTCACTTCAAAAGAAAAATCCAACAATACATTTTATTGGAATTAAGCAAGAACTTCTAAGCACTCACCCAGCTACTTTCCATCATTTACCAGCAGTCCTGGCTAACCAGGGAGGTCAGTGTTTACTGGAAGTTACCCAATGTAATGCCCATGTACAAAAAGAGCCAGAAAGAGGATCTGGGGAACTACAGGCCTGTCAGCCTGACCTCAGTGACAGAGAAGGTCATGGAGCAGATTACTTTGTGTGCCACCACACTGGATCCTTGTGGGTTCCTCCCATCTCAGAATATTCTGTGATTCTGTCATTCAACGTGTAGGACAACGTACAGGGGATCAGGCTCAGCCAGTATAGGTTTATGAAAGGCAAGTCCTGCTTAGTAAAACCTGGGGACGTCTCTAATTAGAAATGTCACTCAAACAAGAAACACAGCTTCAGGTATTACAGAAAAGTATAAGCAGAATTCTACAACCTTTACATCTAGAATGACTGCAAAGAGTCATAGATTTGCTAAGAAACCCCACTGGGTAGAAGCATAAGAAAATAAACCATATTGGGCAGACTCCTGCACCTAAAATGCCTAAAAATAACCCACACAGAGAGAGAACACTGCAACCAGCATCCCCTCTGTACAGAATGGTGATATTTATATCATAAAATACTTTTGCTTTCATCCCTAAAGATGAAAAATTAGTATCTTCTAAAACTACCATTTTCAGTAAACACTGTATTTATTCTTGGCAGATCTGAAAAGCAAATAGGCTCTGGCATAGGACTGGTTTCTGCAGATCCAGGCTTCAGTGCCTCGCTATCCACATATGCCTAAGGAACTGCTGCTGCTGTTACATCCCTTAGACTGTAAGAACAATTGGTTCCAAAGTGAGAGGGGAGCCCAGTTTATAGCCTCTGAGATGCAAAAATCTTAGAAACAAGGGCCAAGTTTGCACACACTGCCAATGTATTTCCACACTACTCTTTTTTGGTAGGTCACACCTAGGTAATGACTCTCACAGACAGTACAAGAGCGGCAGTGGACAGAGCAGTAACTACAGACATTTTCCAGGGGACAAAAATATGTACTGCAATTTTCAATACAGCTCTGAGCCAGCTCCAAACCATACTTTTTAATGATCAACACTTGAAAGATTCCCAAATGTCAAGAGGAATGGCTAGATAGCTGGGGTCCAATATCTAGGCAGCTCTAGAGGTCTTTGCTCCAGAATGAAGGAGCACACACATCTTTTCAAAACCTGAACATACCCTAAACAACAGGGTTACAAGTGAGGTTTCAGAAGAGAGAGGAGCCTCACACAATCATCTATGCTAATTCAAAAGTTCACTACATTCATCCCTGCCCCTCTCACCATACTAGGAAATACAGCTCCAAATCTGGTTTAGGACGAACCAGAACTGTTCTCCTGATAACACACTGTCTGACGAAAGCCTTCATGGCTAATTTTTGTCATCTTGTTCAAGTGTATGTAGCTGATTTCTCTCTCTATTTTGGTTACAAAAATTATAAAGTTAAAAATTCTCCAGCCAGATGCTGTAACTTTATAGCCCTGGACTCCTTCATCTGGTTTTCTCTGAGTTTCTCCACACAACAGGTCAGGAATTACATTATTTCAACTTTTTCATTAAAGGAAGCCAATCTTGTAAAACACAAGCTGCTGTGGGAAAAGTAAAAAACAGAGAGCATGTAATTAACTGAATACAAAATGAATTGCACACATTTTCCCAACACTTCGAACATCACTTAACTAAAACTAAACACAGGTTCTAAACCAAATGCAAAGGTTGCTCAACAACTGCTGTGTATTTTTAGGGACAGAAAACCAGAAGAAACCTTGTGAGTCTATGCATTCAGTGCTTCTGCAGACTATCTTTTCTAAGGGAAGTTACAAATTCCACATTCTTCCTATTTGAAAACTCTTGAGGAGCTCACTCCTTAGAAATATCTTCTAAAGTCTATCCCAAAGTTCCTTACAGCTATTTCCACGTAGTCACACTTGGTACTAAACTGAAAGGTTTTTCTCTCTGTGCATTTACCAGCTCTCAGCACATGGACATTCCAGTCTCTTGCCTTTCCTGCAACTCCTCTTCTGCATCACTTCCAACTTTAGTTACTTTTCTTGAAAGTGTGAGCCATTAAAGAAGAGGCTGTGGGTGCATCAACTTTGTCTTACATTTTCAGTCCTTAACCACAATGTTCTGTGATCCACCTGGTTTATTATGCCACACTGGTCCTTTATGACTCTTTTTATGATTACTACACTCTGATCCTTTTTAAGCAGTGCACTTACTGCAGATGAAAGAAGAAATTAATGGGTTTGATACAACATGCACTGGCTTGCACCTTGGACCAGTCAGTTCTATAGACTTACTGGGTTTTTTAATGCTTTAATCCTCAAGGTCATCCAGTTCTTGTCTGAGCATCATTCAGTGCTTCCCCATACTGACTACAGTTGTTAGAATTGCACTGTCTGACCATTTGGTACTCATGTCCTCCAGGAAAACACACACACACACACACAAAATAGTTCTTTAGAAACTATCTGTAGTCCTTTAGTTAGTAATTTTTCCCCCTCTGTTTATGTACTTGCAATTATTGTTCTGTTTGGGCAGTAATGTACCCAAAGGAAAAAGAGTGCAGTTCTGCAGCCACAGAAGAGCAGAGCAGAAACACTGGAACGGTAATATCTGCCGAAGTCTTTCCAGGAGTAGACATGCAAAAAAAGCCAAACTTTGGCTAAGAAGGGTAGAAAGGCTTTCTGGAAAAAACAGATTTACTCCTTCAGATTAAAAATAAATTATCTAGAAGTGTAGATTAATTTCCAATGATCAGTATTATTGCTGTATCTGCCTTCAAACAGGACCCGTAATGATTTAGATCAATATCTAGTCAGGTCAACTAGCTTCTCTCCAGTTTCTGGAAACACACTTGGTAAAGTCTCCTGGGAATGCTATTTTAAAATTTCTTACTGTAATCTCCACATCTCCCTCTGTAGCATGTATCAAAATTTGGTCTGCTCTGAGAGGTTTTCAATTAGACCCAAAATGTGTGCAATTTAAGTCCAAAATGTATTTCTTTCACTTTTGCTTCATTCAAATGCAAGATGTTTACACAACATGACAAACAAACTGGGATAGCAAACCAGACCAAAATAATTACTTAAATTTATTTATATTAAATTTATTGTTATTAATTAATATTAAATTGTCTTCAAAATTAATTTAAGGTCTTATTTAATCAGGCAACACAAAATAACCAAAGTCAGGAATCAAAATGAGGAGCTGTGAGTGTGCAATAATAACAATTCAAATGTTACAGACATAAAGTGAGTTTCTTCTACAATAGTGCAGTTTTGGGAAAACAAATGTATTACAGATTTGCCAAACCTGGAATACACCTGCCTTCCACAGAAGTTTCAAGACAGAGACTGGTCAAGCTGTACATGCAATAAACTATCCACGTGTTATTTGTCACTGCTAGAAACATCCTCTTCTAGTCCAGACTAGGTTATTTACTTTCATAAAGATGTTATAAGGTGGTTTCTTGGAGGTTTTTTTGTTTGAGTGGGGTTTTTAAGGTTTCTGCTGCAGCTGGGCAGTGATGCAGTCTGGCAGAAGAGGCAGAAGTTTATAGCTTTTAGAGGATTCCCTGGGCATGCTTCTGGGTAACTGGCTACGTTCAGTCTACGCTTAACCTCCCATAAATGCAAGACGCAAAGTGGAATAAGCTATCTATTACTTACCATGCAAAAAGTACACATAGAGGAAGGCAGGAATTGTGGTGTCATCAATGAGCTGTGAATCCATGGTATAGCTTTCTTATTACTTGCCTGTTTAGCCATACCATAGTCAATATCTCATGCCTAAAATATTATTTTAAGTAATTAGTACTATTTGACCTGTCTACATAGTGTTTCAGTGAGGTATATTCCATCTTAGCAAGTCTAGTGCTGCACACGAACAGCACCACATGAATGCTAACTAATAAAAAGACAAAACAACTTTTTCAGAGGCCAAACCAGCACTAAAGAATTAGACATGACAAGCAGTTGTTTGTTTCACTGATTTAAAAGTAAAAACCAGAAAAACTGCAATAAAATGCATTGCTCCTCTTAAGTAGTTTATTTCTACAGAGTAATCACAAATAGAGCTAAATGAACTCTTCAGTATTCAAGTCATGAGAGGTTTGCACTTGTACCCCAAGGATTCAGCCTGCAAGGTCTGTAGATGAAAGCTTCCTTGGAAGCTCAGTTTCATAATCCTGTTGCCACATGACCCTATTGCCTCCCACAGCCAAACCCCAACATAGCCAGACTTTTAAGGTAGAAATGCTTGAGTCTTCCCTTGCATAAATTTCCCACGGCCAGGCAGAACTTAAGAGTCTAAAATCAGAAAATCCTGGGTTCGTAGTTATTAAAAACTCAAAACATGATTTTTAAATCAATTCAAGATGACTAGACAAGATAGAAAATAAATGAAAAAGTTTGTGCAAAATGTTTCCCCAAAACTCGCAGACCTTGAAGGCAATTCCTTGCTTCTGTGCTCAGCTGCAATGAACTCAGTAGCAGTTGACAAATTCTGTGTAGTCAAACTGCTCATCTTTCCAAACCAAACAAACAAATATTTGCCTTTTTCTTTATTCACTCTTATTTATTCTTAGCAATACATCCTTCTCTTACATCCTTCAAACAGTACAAGCAGGACATGATTTGAATACACACAGGAGTAGGAAAGGAGAGATGTAGGGCTTCATTCTTTCCCAGTCTAGTTTCTCACTGGAACTCTACCACAGAAAGTGATGTTTTCCCTACCCCTCTACCTTGTGGCCTTTGCACAAACACATGCACTGCTCTCACCTCTGACAAGATGCTAGGGAAGCATAGCCTGTGACTGCAGTGTTAGCATATCCCTATAAACTGTTCCACAGCTTCAAAAAGCAAGTATTGATTGTAGCTGGAGAATAAAAAACAACTGTTACTACACAATACAAGAAGATATTTCACCAACAGGAAAGTTACAAAAAGGTTAGAAGTCACAACAAAATCTATGATGCACAGCACACAGCAGAGCTCAATCTGCCACCAAATCAGCCTAAAAATAAGAAAGCACTTCAGAATCAGAAAGCAGTAAAAAGATCAGACAAAAAGGTCACCCCTAGAGAGCAACACACACCTGCAGGTCTCAGTAAGAGCAGAAAGGAGAAGTTAGTTCCTAACAGATCTGCAGATAGTAGAGCTCACAGTGACTGATGTGATCATGATGAACAGTTTTCACACGAGCTACAAATCCACACTCAACACCTTCCACTGCATGACAACAGCAGGAGCTGCCAGGAGCTCACTGCCTTCCTGTAATAGTTAGCTCATGCCCACAGTGGAAGGAAATTAATTCTGAACTGAAAAAATGAAGTGTTCCCAAACAGACATGTCATTCCACAGGAGATGATATCCTGCCCAAAGGCACAAGCCTACATTGATTTCATGGTACAGCCAGGAAAAGGTGCTTGGGCTGACTGCAGGCACTGAGTAGGCAGGCAGGAAGAGACCTTCAGGAATCCACAGTACAGACCACATTGTCTTTATCACTGCAGCAAAATCAACAAAAAATGTTTATATCTACTCTTACTCCTGTGATAACAAACTTGTTAAACCTGAATGGTGATATTTTTAACATTTTAAGCACCTAAAAAATATAGGGAGATACCTCACATGGAGTTTTAAAAAGTGCTAGAGAAGACACACTAAAAAAAAAAGAGATGCTCAACTGTCACATATGATTTAGAAGTATGTCCCTTGAGGGTTTCCTTGTAATCATAAAACTTCAATCCAATATGCAATCTTTCATATATTTTAGGCTCTGCAATGACTGGTTGTGCAATGATTACCTGAGAGATGTTATCCTCCAAAACAGTATTTGAAAAGGCTCATTTATCAACAAGCCTATGCAGCATCACTTTTCCTGTACTCTTCCTGGGTTTAATCTCCTGAGGATGGAATGATTTAGTCTAATTTAAGGATTAATATAAGAAATTAATTTTGTAAAATACATTTGCCTGTCATACCCAAGTGGTCAAATCAGCTCACCTCATAGCCCTTTCTAGTATTAAAATGTAAGAAATTACCCATCTACTGAAATTACTACAAAAATATTGGAACAAGTCAGTAAACAACTTTGATCACCACTATATTTAAGATTATTGTAGGTGGTTAAAACAGAGGAAGTCTCAAGGCAAAGTTATTCTCTTAATAAAATTCATTCTTTTGAAGACTTCTTTGCTCAGCTTTGCAGTACCAGAAATAAAATGTGTAATGTATTGTGGGATGTACAATTTCAGTATTTCATTTTAACTAGTTCACATAACACCACTATATTTTTAGGACTAAGCTTAATTTCAAAAGCATAGCCATTCTCAACCTGTTTAGGGCAGACTTAAATAGCAAATTATCTTCTCACTCTTCAGGCATCTCTATGCTACAAATTATTTGCTTATGTCTTGATACATTATCATTCTAATTGGATTGGTAGTGTTGAAAGGGATTACTAATTGTTACTTTAAGGAGACAAAGGACTTCTAGAGGGTCTAGTAGAGTCTTGTTTCAGTAAATCACATTAGAAAGAAAAAAAAAAGCAGCCAAGAAATTCCATTAGGAGCACAGGGCTGGGAGACCAATAAAATGGCAAAAGGGAAAGAAAACTCACTGCAGCTGACCAAGTATTTTCTCTCTGGTGCTATGACTGAGTGCAAATGCAAAGAAGTACCTGCAGTTATTTACCAATAACTACAAGGTACAGAGCGGCTGTGTGGTGCCCAAAAAAGCAGCTGGAAGTGCGTTCAACTAAAAGCTCCCAAAATAGGAATCAGTGCATGAAACTGATGATATTCCAGGGAAAGATCTGAGAAGGAGAATGAAATGCACAGGGAAGGAAATGGGTGAAAGCAATGTGCAAAATGGATGAAAATAAAATTCGAAATTTGGGTATTTGATCAAAACAAAACACCACCACCTCTGACTTCTTCCCTTTTCAGGATGGAAAAAGAACCTTAAAAAACCAAAAGTTTTGATAACTAATCCATTTTAGAGATACTGTCTGCTTACTTTACCAAATAAAATAATTTGCTTTCACAGACCTCAGGCAAGTTAGATTCAATTAGCAATCAATTAATGCTCCCTTAATGCTCCCTACTCTGTGACAGAATTCTGCATATGAGAGAATATACTCCTAGAGCAGAGCTCTGCACAGTACTTGAGGAAGTAAAAAATTAGCAATTCCTGAATATCAAAGGCCCATTGTGCTATTGGTACCACTGCTCCTGTTAAAAATAATCTCCAAAATGAAGATTACTTTAATGTTTTGTGTCATCACGGTTGCTATGGCAAAACTAAAAAAACCCCTTCAAAACAAAACTAACAAACAAAACCCCCCCAAACAACCAAAAATCAGTAACAAAAAAATCTGAGTTAGCTAGACAGTGAGCATCACTCTGTAATTCCCACTTTTTCTGTTTCACTTCAGCAGAGTATTAAGAACACTGTCTATTGATGTTAATGAATCACAACTGTAATTGTATTAGTTGCAATGACCTGTTCATAACTAGTTGATACAGTATGAAAGCATTCCAAGGACATTCATAATCAAAACTAATCTACAGAAGATGCAAAACGATGGAGAGTATTGGTAACAAAACATAGTCCTCATTCTCTCAGTTTGTACTGGACCACTGTGCAGTCCTGAGACGAGCCCCACCAGGTCCACGGAAAGCCAGAACTTCCTCACTAACAGAAACCTCCTGCAATTCCCCAAATCAAAGCATCAGAGGGTTTGGAGTTAGAAACAGCAGTGAGAAATAACTACTCCTCCCCACTACTCTGCTCTATCAGCCAGAGGAGAGCAGAAGAGGCTCAAATTTAGCAAAACATTAGATAGGTTGATATGAACTACGGCACCACCTAAGAGAATGTTACGTCTCACTCTGCCCCACAGAAAGTGGTGATCGCAGGATTACACTCTTAAACTGATGTGGTCCCGGAGAACAGGGACTTCTCTTTCCAGCTCATGCACCAGTCATCCTTGAATGGCTCTTTGGTATTCAGAGCATTCTTCAAATCAGAAGGATGATAAATGGGGGTGTACATAACTAGATTGAAGAAAGGGATAGATATCACCAAAACAGGTTATTTCCCCAGGTCAGCTGAAATACAGCTAAAATTGGAAAAATAGAAGGTATAATTTCTAGGTGCATACTGTATTGCTGTTTCTAGAAGTGAAAAACCTTTCCTACTCCACCAATCCCATTACCAAATATTTCAAACTGAAGCTGTGCACCACTCATAACATTCCGTTTTCGGGGGTGATACTCTATCTAACCATGTGGTCATGCTGTATCTGAAATACCACCATACATCCACTCCGTTTTGCCAGTTATATTTGACAAGCACTGCAGATTTTAGTACAGTGAATATGGAACTGTGAAAACTGCATAGGAAAATTTTTAAAACTGAGAAATTGAGCATTTTCCCAGTAAAAGTGCAAATTTAATTTTCTGTAGTATAACTTATTAAAAATTAATATTATACATTTTTCCCCAGCTTAAGAAAAATCAGTTTCATATTCAGGCAAGGAGCAAACTTTTAAGACATCCTGTAAGGGAAGTTCCTGAACTTTTAAATGATGTATTTTATTAATAAACCTACCTGCTCTTACAGTAGTACCCAAGACAAATGCAAAGAAAAATCAATACGAGCAATCAAAAGAGGCATAAATATCACTGCAGTTTACCTTATTCTTGCCCCTCTCCATATAAAATGAATAATCTTCTCAGAGCTGGAACACAGTCACAACCAACAAGTTTTGTAATTATCAAGTGTCTCAGCTTCACTGTACAATTAATCACCTGTAAACACCACTCACTGCCTCATATACTCCTCCACTGTGAACATTATCCCATAATTAAGCAAGACAAAAGTAAGCAATGTCATAATAATACAAATATAATTTTCTAGAGTGCAGTATTAAAAAAAGAAAAATTACTAAAAGGAAATTCAAAACGCCATCCCACACATTCAAAGATGGCAACTGACCAAGTGAGGTATCTAGAGAAAAAGTATTCGAAGCATAAAATGCCAACTGGCAAACACTGAGCATTCATAGCGCAAGATGGATTATAAATTAAAATATATAAATAAATAATAAACAGTCTAGAATATATGTCTGCTGCAGGCACAGTTTTGGGCCTTTCCAGGCTTAACCAATGCAGTACCTTCTCCCTGTAATTTCCTGGGTTAATGATACAGAAATGCAAGTCCTCAATCTTTGTTGATTTTGAATTTCAAGTATAACATTACTTATTAATCCCTCTATATTTCTTTTATGAAGTGCTCCTGTTAACGATCCTATGTTATATCAGTGCATAAGGAAAATGAAGACATAAAAGCATACTCGGAAAAATAACTCAAAACTTTATAGAATTACATATCCATGTTACTGAAATGAGTGACCTTTATAAAGGAAGACAATTGTACAAAGCTATAAAGATACCCAGCAACTCTGAACATGTATGTATTTTTGAGCTGAGGTTTCATTACCTGAAACAGTAGAGTGACTTAGACTACATCAATCTAGAGCTCAGTGCATTTAATGATTCCAATACTTGACTGGCAGATTTTGATGTATCTGCTATGAACAGCACACCAAAATAATACAGGAAACCAGCAGGCTGGCTGCCCATAAAGACAACTTACAGTTAACCTTAGGACAGCCAGCCACATTGATGCGACCATATTCTTGGCACAGACGAATTAACAGCCAATGCTGCAACTCTCACTCTGAAGACTGAGATATCATTACTGCATCTTTCACCCAAGTCATCATGCAGAGAGGATAACACTACTCAACATAAAAACATGAAAAGAGAACCCACACTGTCTGCTGGTCTGCCATGATCTTCTGGTACACCAAAGAGATGCTATCACAGAAGACTTTGGCAAAGCCCCATCTGAAGTACTTTTTAATCAGGTCATGCCTGTTAAAAAAAAAAAAAAAAAAAAAAAAAA
>VZRN01001008.1:45093-71473 GCA_013397935.1 Dasyornis broadbenti | reverse complement strand
AAAAAAAAAAAAAAAAACAAAAAAACCCAAAAAACCCAAAATTGCAAAAGATGCAGAGAAAGGATTTGAGGATAATGAGAGGATTGAAGAGCACGTTTTTACCTGAAATTACAAGCTTGACTTGTTTAGTCCTGTGGACTGAAAGCCAAGAAAAGCCAGGATTGCTCTTCCAGAATAGTCACTGGGGAGGGGAGGAGCATGATTAAGTCAAAGGACAGTGAAAGCAGTGGAGTAAATGAGTGTAAATTTACCATTAAGAAGCTTAGCCTGAAGATGTGAAGAGAATTTCTAAACAGGCTTAGACTTGAGATTGATTACTTTATGAACAAGATGAGATGCAAAACCAAGTCAAAATGGAGTCAAAGGCCATTATATTCTCATACTTTGCTGATTTTAAGTAGTTAAGATTAGGGCTTCCTTCTTTCTCTTCACTGGGTCAAGAAACAGGCAGATGGGCATCCTTGGGGCTCCTGCCTCCTCTAAGCACTCTCAGGTCACCCTGCAGCCCAGGCTGCGGAAGGATCCCAGTCACAATCTGAAGTCCAGTTCCTAACTTGTGCCTTCTAATCCAGCTCCTGAGAAACCAGGAGGGCAGCATGCACAGCTATCAAAACCACCCAAGGATCTGTCCAGGCCTGGCAAAAATTCTTGATTTTTCAATAGCTGGAAAAATGGTCAACATCAGTGCAGCACACTATGGTCTGTAACATCACCAGGAGAGCTTACACCTTGACACTTTGCTTCAGAGTTCTCGCAGACTGAATGCTCCAAGTCATTTTACAGATTGTACACATTTTCAAGTTCGTTTTGGTTTTTTTTTCCAAAAGCAAAAGGAATAATTAAGGGGGAAAAAAAAAAAAACCCTGAAAATTCAGAGCACAGTTCTACCACACAGGATGAAGTCTGTATCTCAAGGTAAGCCCCAAACTGTAGATTGATTTGCATACCACTTTGCATACCACTTTTTTTCATGTAAAATGGCACAGCTTGGATAATACAGCGTCATTAACTGTGTGGCTGTATGAAGTTCAGCAATACTTGTCATTCCCCTGTTTACAAGACCAAGTATGTAGCAGCAGGTGCTGCAATCAGAATGTTATTTCACTGTGATTATTTTTAATCTTCCAATAGAGAACAAAAGGTGATCTCATTAAAAGACAAATAGGACTAGATGACTACTTGAGGTAAAGGAAGAAACAAAATTAGAGAAAATAGAGACCCATGAGTGTTTCTGGCAAAGCACCACCGCTCTTCACAGTCTGTGCTTGTGTGTTGAACACTGCTTAAACAAGCCGGGGTTAATGTATCTCACCCTGCTGTATTCACTGGTTTGCTCAGACCCAGAGGAGCTGGGATTGCTCTGTAACAGAACTAAATCATTCCTGAGGCTTATTAGTTAGCAACCTAATAAGCCCCTAAAGGACAAACAGTTCCCACTCATCATAGGGATCTTCTCAGGTAGTGTGGGAGAGCTAGCTGTGCCAGCAGCAAAGCACGGAAAAATACAGGAATAGCCAGTGTCTGCATGTGAAACTGCCAAAGGCAAAATATGAAACTGTGGACTATCACATGTAGTAAAGGTAGGGACAAAAGCACAAGAAAGGTGGAAAGCAGCAACACTCTTGCCCAGCGCCTTAAGACATTTTGAAGCCACGCAAGTCTAGGATATATCCAGTCCAGGAGCTGTAGCTTCCCCATCCAACATACTGGAATAATACTTTGTTGTGAGACACTACAGAAGTAAATGCTATCACTAAAAAGTCTCACTGGAGGGCATTTGCATCTTATAGTTGTATTATTACGCTCAAATTTCTTAAAATATATTAATTACTATTTAATAAACAAAGCCATCCTCAGTCCTTTACCAAAGCCCCAAACCAATGAACCACACTGGTGCTTTCTGCAGGAGCTGACCCACTACCTCTTGACTCCATGAGAGATGCTAAGGCATGTGCACCAAGTAAGGTGCTAAAGTGGCTGAAGGGCGATTGCATGGATGCTGTCTAATGACAACAGTGTGTCACTGTGCAACAGAGGAAGAACAGCTGTGACTCATTTCATAATCTACTGAACATGAAATGAGTTTGTTTCCATCCGTGATACACTGTGCTACTGCTTGTGATCCATATTAGGCATTGCTGCTACCATGTCTTCTAATAACATGGTAAAAATTAAAGATTAAGCAGCAGTGAGTTCTCCAGTTTCTACTGCATGAGACAGTGACACAGTTTTGGCTGCCCTGGTCTCATTTCTAGACTCAATGATCAGGATGCAGAAAAAAAAAAGGGACAAGTGTTGGTCTGCTGTTTGTCAAAATACCCCATTCACAGTGACACTAAAGGCTCGTCCCCTGCTCATTCTGAATCCCTACCTGGAACACAGTGGGAGATGTGCAATTCCAATTATTAAGAGAAGTATTTTAGTAGTTACTCAGAACATGCATCACTTTTCTAGCACTAAATCATGAAATCTAATAGCCAGACGTCACTCAATCCTTCTTTCAAGGGACTGTAGTAAATCTTGCAGTCCCAGCAGCCAAAATACACAAATCCCAAGTGCATTTCAGAGTCAAGCGTGGTTTCCTCATTATGAGGAATCCTTTATTCAATCCTGAGCAGGCTGAACATTACATATCCTTACAAGTTCCCTTAGCTATCCTTCTACCCCATGGACCTAGGGCAGCACCAGGCCCCACATCAGCAAACACTGCCCAAGCCAGTATTAGTTTCATAGAGAGGGTGAACTTTCTATGTTTGTGGGGTTAGAAGCCTTCACGTGATTGATCTGCCATTTGAGAGTAAAAATGGGTTGGCATGCAAAAGTCTGATGAATACACATTGATTTCAGCAAATATTTAATGCAGTGGCATCCAAATTAATCAGAAAATAATATAATGAAACCAAATATTTTGACAGTCAAACAGTTGGATTCATTACTACTGTCACCCTTCTTTGCAATTATTATGTCATTTCATGTTATGACAGTTAAAATACATCCGTGTGTTAGGACAAAAACAGATAACAGCTTCTCTTTCTAATTCTGAGTGGAAAAATCTGCAATATTGCACTTTCCAGTACAGTGGAAATTTTAGTTTATGGCTTAATTTCAGTGGCTTATTTAAACTGTCAAACCTTGGCAAGTCAGCAGATTATCTCCCTTCCCCTGAAGACATATTCTGTCAGCAAAAAGTATAGGTGCTTTTAATGAAGAAATAAAGCTTCAACAGAAATTGTCAGCAAGGTTTCAGAGTTGTGTGCATTTGTGCTACCATTGTGCCAGTAGTATACTTGTTGTATTCATATTGCAACAGAAAGTCATCAAAATTAAAGAAAGAAAAAAATTACTTTTTCTCCAGACCAGTACATTTCATGGGTTTCAGAAACAGAACCTTTCCATTCCCCTCCTCTCTTTGATAAAATGCCAAAGATGTGACAGATCTAGTATAGCTATAGGAAGTTCCCAAACAGTTGTACCACAATCTACCTCAAAGTGGTACCCAAACACTGCTTCAAAAGCCTAACATCTCTTCCTGAGCTCAAGCCCAGCTAGGCACAGAGCCAGGAGCCGCTGCCACTGACAACAGTAGCATCTTTGCAAATCTAATTCAGGAAAGCCAATTTTTTAGTGTAGGACTGGAAGTCACAGGCTTCTGAAGCTTAATTGCAGTCTAAAAATTATTCCCTGAGCATCCTCAGGTACATCACTGTCTTTTATCTGTCTAATACACACCTTTACTTTTCCTCACAATTTCATCTTGCTGCCTTTTTCAGCTAGGCATAAGGTAGGATTTCATATAACCAAATCCAAACACTGTGAAAATAACAAACATAGTGCTTCACAAATTTTTATAAAAAGGTAAACAAACATTAGACCAAGCATTCATTTTCCTTTCAATCACACAACACTGGTTTCTTAGGAATTAGAAGATCTGAATTTCATGGATTCTTGTTAAAAGTAATTTGAAAAGGAAAAACAAATTAACAAAATGCAGGAGTCAAATATTGTGGAAGTTTTTAGACATTTACAAAAACCTTTGCTCTAGAAGTCAGAAAAAAATTGCAGTCCAAACAACAAAACAGGGCTATCCATGAACACTACACTCCAACCCTAATGCAGTTTCCTGACAGAGGACCAGGACATAGTGCTTGCAGAGGGGAAAAATGAGAGCTCAGGAAGACCACTTCTTTATGGGTTAGCCTAGACCCTGACAGTGACAGAGTGATGAAAAATACTTTTAATTTTTTGGCATTTTACTAGGAACATTTTTACTCTGAAACTTGTTAGATACACAGGCAAAGTAAAAGCCCTCAAGCTTGGAAAATTGGAAGTTAAAGCCCTGTGCTTGGGAAGGACTGCCTTCCCTCAGGGAAATCCTGCCACAGCTTTGCCTATTTTAGAAGCCAAAAATTTTCTCTGGAGAAATTATTTTTATGAGCTACCAATGATTCATGCTTGGCAGAGCGATTTAACTTTAGTCAGCAAAGCTGAACTCCAGCAAGAAGAGGAAAATCACCCTGGTCTTTCTGTCATTTCAGTGGCAGAGCTGAACACCTTCTTGTTAGCAAGTCCCCTCCGGAGCATCGTTGGGTGCAACGAACATTACAAACACAATTTACCAAAGACACACCAACGCTGGCAGTAAGAAGCTCATTAAGGGGAGTGGCTATCATCATGCGACAGGTAGTCCCACCAGGATTTTCTGTGGTACAAAGCTCCTACTACTCAGCTTGTCTCCAAGGGTTTAATTACCTTCTGGAAATGACGCGTGGTCGTAAAGGGAAAAGTTCGGGGAAAGATTCAGTTTCATGCAAATCAGTTAAATCCTGGAGGCTTTACATGTGCTAAAAGGCTTTATAAGACCACGTCATTTTGTCAGTGGGCTGTTTAGCAGCAGACATTTAGTGTATAAAAATCATTATCTGATTTAGTCTTTTATTAGCTTTGTCATCACTCCAGAGAAATGAGATTACCTAATACCATCACAGTTGCTGTTTTACAAATGAACAATATATGCTCAAAATTAGCAAATAGCTCCTTCATCAGACCAGGTCTGACCTTAGCAAAAATCATTAGAAGAGGTTTGAGGGTATGGTAATCATCTCGTTTTTCTTCAGCTAGAATTACTTAAATATAGAAAAGATCCTTTGCTGAGAAGGACTAACAGCAGTAAAGACAGCATGTCAAAGATAATGACTTGCACAGCTAATCCCCATGTATCACACTGCATATTTACCCCTTGATGTAATAAGATCTGTGTTCCTCTAAATAAGAATTCATCAACGCTAATAGCACTGGCAGAAATAGGACAGAGAATGTAAATCTTGCAAATATGTTTTATAAATAATATCAGTAATTTTTCCTTTCCATCTAGCTTCTATTCCAAAACCCATTTGTCACAAGGCAATAAAACAGTAATGCTGACAATCTACAGGTGATGGTAGAAAACCTACCACGTCCAACTAGGAGACACATGCCCAATGCAGCCCATTCATCACTGCAACTTCCTTTCTAATCTCAGATGTCTTGGGCAACCTCAGTATCCCTAGGTGAGGCATGGCTTTCACAAAGCCCAAACTGGATTTTCAAACATTTTTGGTGGATACACAATCAGCATGTGTCTACAGAGGTGCTGATCTACAGCTTCCAGATCCAAGCTGTCTCAGTGGCAGCTCACAAGCAGCACACATTCAGGTCAGAACAGACTAGCACACAGCTCACTCTCACATTCCCCAAAACTTTACACTTCCTAGCTTATTCCCCTTCGGTACTCCAGTTGTAGGGGATAAGTCAAAAGGCCTCATATTTTCACTTCCAATTAAGATGGGATGAATCTCAAGTGTTTGGTGGTAAAATCAAGACCTTCCTTCCTCTTTCCCAATTATCTTTGGTTGGGCTTGCAAAGGCTTCTCCTCCTGCATCTCTCACCTGCTGTGCCCTGAGGGACAAGGACAGGACAGCATGGTTGCATCAATACCCCTTTTCACAGTGAGTCTGGTGCAGCTCAAAAATACTCATGTACGTACCCACGTGTCCCGTGGCCACCTGTGCAGTATCCATGGTTAATGCCATGCAGTAACCAGAGAATACAGAAAAGGAAGGAAGGGTGTTCAGGTGGCCAAGGGCAGACAGGTTCCTGTCACAGGTTCCCCATCACTGTTCTAGAGCTTCTCATAACGGCACCAGACTTCCATGCACAGCATGAATCACAATCCATTAATCCTTCTTACCTAATGGAAATCACAGGCCTGTTAGAATCATACCAGTAAAGGGAAAGAAACTGTTTGCTGAAGTTAAGGAGATGAGCTGGAAGACAGCTGAGCAAGTTGAAATGTTCGCTAACACTAATATTTCAGCAGTCTACTAGAGGAATAGTACAGAGCCCTGCTGCTTAGAGTAATTTGAAATAAGCTGGAAAAGTTTCAAATATGGCACGAATATGAGACTATTATCAGAGTAGCATAGATCTTGGAATTTGTGCCTCTCAGAAAACCTGTCCTACAGTTTCCTTTAATGTAGTTATTTAATTCCTTAGACTTAATAAAGAATGACCTAATTTTCTAAGCTTTGTAGAAAACAGGAAGGGTATTTTTGAAATAGCAAGAGAATCCACAGCCAAGTGATTAGTGGATATATTTTGATGTCATTCATTACAATTTTCTATAACTCTATTTTAATTTCATTGTTTAATTGCTTTAAGGCAAGGACTGCCAATCTTCTGAAAATCCACTGAATGGGTCTTCTGTAAAATACTAGCTTTTTAACTGCAGAGAAAAGGTAGGGGGGTTTCAGTTCACTCTATGATCCACAGAAATTATATTACCAATTTACAGTCATCTACTCTTACGATAAATGTCTATTTGTCTCTGCCATACCATGAACCAACAAACAGAAGTTAATCATAATTATCTACGAACACCTCAGTACAAGCACCGATCAACTCCAGAATTGCTCTGTCAACTCAAAGCACCAAAGGATCTGGCCCCAAATGCTTCACTGCATGATAAGGAGTGAAAACATACCTAAATCACATTTTCCATTTCAGAATTTTAAAAAATTAATAGCTTATACTGCTTTATGTAGTCATCCAAGGGTCCCATCCCCCAAAAAGGAAGGGAAAGGAGAGAATGATGGGTTTCTTGCTATAGAACTGGTATATCCTGGTAAAATATCTTTCAGTATAAATTGATTTTAAACTGTAGTACTTCCAGCAGTAGACTACCCTATATCATATCCAAAAGCAAATAAAAACATTAGGGGAAAACTTACAAGATTGCTAAAGTTAAGTTACGTACTTATTTTTCTCCTTTTCCTTCAACCTTTACTTTTTATTATAACTGTTTCATTTCTATATTTGATGGGACACAGCAAAAAAAGACATTTAAATATGAGCTTGAAATTGGATTTCATTATGTTTTATGTTTTGATGGGGATGGAATTACTTCTTTCACTAACTCCACATCTGAGTTACTGACAGCCCATTCTCAGCATACTAATTTACAGCTAATGATGACACATTGGATGAGACCATTTCTAGATACTACCTAAATATTCAGCAGAACAGCTTCATTCAAAACATCAACTCTTTGTTACTGTATATTTTCTCCACCTTAAAAAAAAAAGGCAACAATCATTGATTTAAACTGAAAAAAAATCCAAAATAAAAGAACAAGCTCATTCCTACCCCAAGTTTCCTCCCACCCTTGCTGCATTTAACACAGCAATCGGCAGTACACTGAAGCCTTTGCGTAACTGTCCTCCAGGACAGCAACAGATAATGCCATTATAAATTCTAAATACAGTATTCTAGATATAGAAAATGAAACAGTTGCATAGAATTATTATTAGTATGCATATTCTTACAAATCAACACTTATTTTGAACCAGAAAAATAGATGTAAAATTATATAGTTAATGAGTTTCTGGTGAGTGGGTACTTTAATCCACATCAGGACAGCCGAAGAAAATGCCTTTTGAAAAGTGAGAAAACTCAAGGTAATGTAGCACATTGCAACCTGTGTTGCACTTTGTGGATGTTGCTGAGAAGAGTAACAATGGATGTTGCCATTTATTACCCCACACTTACCACACATCTCTTCTACACTATGGCTAAATGGAAAGCACTTTGTTATTGTGCACTAGCTATTATTTAGGTTCTATTTCAAATTAGTTTAAAATGAAGTCATAAAGGTTCAGGCCTATGCAAATATTGCAACCATTAGTTCCTGTTGATTTCTTCATCACTGTTTCCTGCATGTAAAGGGAGCTCCAATGAAAAGGCAGCAAAGGACCCACAAGGGATGGATTCAAGCTGAACAGTGAGGTGATTCGTGATCTTTCCAGAATGAAAGAATAGTTTACAAGCAGAACAGAAAGACCTCAATCAACTGATAAGAAATTTTCTCCTAGTAATTTCACTGTTTGCATAGTATTACATGTGTCTCACTTTCATGGAATGAACAATGAAGATGTGTATAGAAGAACTGATAGTTTGACACTGGCTGACAGAGGATGATCACACACAAAGCTGTGATTCAGTGGTAAAATCCTGCATCCCAGGCCCAAGAACATGCTGCAAAGAAAGATGGGGAAAGCATGTCCTCGTACCAGCTGAGCTTTACACTGGGTTACAGCGCAATGACTGTGAGCCAGCAAGACACACAGAGCCCTGGCCTGCTGCACTTCCAACAGACATCAAACATCTGTATGCAGAAAGTGCAGAGCTGCTCTCCACTCTCTAAGTACCAAATGATGACGTCCATTCCTCTGTGTGAAGCATAGTGGAGAAGAGAAAACCAGAAATCCTGATCGACCTCCAGAAAGGCACCTATGGCAGCTTGACAGCAGCCACAAACACTTAGAGACCATGTTTGAAACTTTTGAGCTAGCCACAGGCAAAGTCTGTGTCACATCGCGTCTGGCCCAGCTCAAACAAAAGAGCTGAGAAGTTTTGGGATCTTTCTTACCCCCTGCCTTGTGCTTGTCTTCTCAGCCTACTCATGGCTTCATCAGGTGAGCGAAAGCTCTGAAGCCCCTGCTCTCGGTGCAGCTCAGCAGACAGATTTGGTTGTTGGGGACCAGCATGTACCCACCAGCCCAGTAACAGCAGGCTCAACACAAACAAAAAAAAAACAACAACAAAAAAGGCTTCTAAATGAGTCTGCACCAAAACCTTTCACAAAAGCTTATTTCATGAAGGGCTTAAAATCAATAGAACAGCACTCTTGCTGTAATTACTCACTGATAGTTCAGGACAGAAGTACTGCAAAGGGAAGAGAGGCAGAAGGCCAAATTCATATCTGATGTAAGCAAAAAGACTGTTCAGAGTACAGCAAAAACTATAATCTCTCCTTATATGCCAGAATCTGACCGACAATGCTCAAACATCACTGCTGCTGATCACTCAGATGAGACGGTGGTGAGACTCATGCATCTACACTAATCAATAAAGACAGAGAAAACCTGAAACGTACCATTCATTCATGTTATGGTGTAATTACCCTTTTAAAGAATAGTTGCAGCCTTAATAGGATATTTTTGATTCATTCAAATAGTTTCTGAAGTTCTTGCATATCCTCCATTTTTCTGATGTAACTCATTTACAGCTGAGGAAAGCCTCCATTTACAAGGCTACGACTCTCCTCTTCGTCAGAGTTAATAGAAATTCCTGCCACCAACATGCAAGCTGTCAGTCAGACAGACATTTGCTATAAACATCTTCATTTCCTTTTATTTCTGCAGACACCTTTAAACAGCACCACTTCTCAATTCATAAGCCATATTAGTGCAGCATGTCTCTAGACAGTCTCATATAAAATTAAATGGCCATTTAGCAGCTTACAAACCTTACAGCAGTTGGTTTATTTTCACTCATTATAGTAACAGAGCAATCAAGAACAACAGACTATTACAGCATCATATAACATAGCTTCTCTATCAACCCACTGGCATAAAATTAAATGGCTATCTGAAAGATGAAGTAAAACCCTCAGTTATATCTTACAGTTTTGTGACGCTACCAAGCAAATAATAGCTGCAGACCGATTTCTAAAATCAGGCCAGCTCAACTCACCAAGGGTTAACCTGTTCACACACCAGGACCCAAGCCTTTCTCTTGCTTAAGGACTGTTTAATTATGTATACCAAGTGCAGCAGATCCAGAAGGAAAGATTAAAACAGACTCTCTCAGCCTAATGGGAGAACATTTAACCAGAACATTGCAACGCTACAGATCAGTGTCGCCCAGGTCCATGCGGGTATCACAAGAATCAGGGCAAAAATTTCATTCCCCAATAAAATAACTGAATTAATAAATAAACAAACAAATAAATCTGAAGGGTCTTAGTTAAATGCAGAAGTAAGGTTTAGAAAACAGCTTTCATATGAAACTGGATTTTTTGCTCCTGACCATCTCATGAAGTGCTTAAAAAATGAGTGGATGCTTTTGAAGTACCAAAGAGGGTATGCAGCATATCCACCAAGTGATATTTTTCACTTGCATGGAAATAATAAGGTCCTTTAACTTAAAAATTGATTTTCATGGGGAACAAAAACTCTCAGAACAAACCATTTCAGATGCTTCGTGGCACCTTTCATTTATTCCATCAGTTTGTCCTCAATCCATAATTGTTTAGAATACTTTTGAAACACTCTCAGCACAATCCCACAAGTGATAGAGGACATCCTTATGTTACATATTTTTGTTTCAGCAGTATAATCTGCATTAAGCACATTCCTTTGACCAAACCACCTGAATCCCTGTCTACCTTGTCCAGCCTGATCAGGACTGTTTTAATATTCAAAGTTTCAGAGCAGTTTGATACTTAATATATATGGAAGCTGGGGAAAAATCCCTCCGCACAACCATAAACCCAAACCCATCAAGTTTAGTTAAAACAAACAACAATAACAACAACAACAACAAAAATTAAAAAGACAACAGACAACCCCATCTCTAGAAGAATGCCCAAAGCAGCTTACTCCTCCTAACAAATACAGTAATAAGCCATGGGGTGAGGATGCACAGCAGTGGCAGGTGTGGAGCCACTCTGCAGAAGGAAACTGCTCCTTCACCATCCCCAGAGAGGACCAAGGAGTCATAGAGCCTCTAAAGAGTTGAAGAGAGTTACCCTGGACTCAGTGTATGGGGCTGACACATTCTGGCTGACACTGCAAGCCCCAGATGATGCATGGAAACCAGCAAAAGCATGGCACAGCTTTTCTCCCTTGTGCTGTTCTTTATCTGACTACTGTAGCATGTTCTTTTACAAGTACTGTAGAAACACATTTGCACAAAGATGAAACAATCATGCATATGAATTTGCGGTTCTCTGCAGAAGATACTAAAATTATTTCTGGACTGCTTTCCTATTCCAGACAAAATCTGGCCAAAGAAAATGAAATTTTCTATAAATTAGTGGAAAGCAAAAATAATTTATATGGACATGCAATCAGATAATGAGAAAAAAATATACAGTAACAAAAGCAAAATGTCCCTTTTACCACCTCCCAGCAGAATAGCCAAGAACACACAATAAAGATCTTTTTTTGTACCCTTTCTACTGATGGTATTAAATTTCAGAGAGAGGAAGCATTTATGATTTTATTTTACAAGCCCTTTGGAAAAATAAGATAGATTTCTCAAGTAACAAGAACTCTTGAATCCTTTCATATCTTTTTTCTCACACATATTTCCCTTCAGGGTGTTCCTTCTGCCCCTCTTTTAAGCCCAAGTACTGATATAAAAATCCAGAACTCTGGGGCAGAATACCAGCAGATTCCCAGAAGCCCAGGGTATATGAATATGGAGCTCTCTGGCAAGGTCTTAGAACTTTCCAGAGCAAGTTTTGGTTTTTTGGGGTTTTTTTGTTTGTTTGTTTGTTTGTTTTTGGTTGGTTTTTTGTTGTGTTGGAGTTTTTTCTGTAATTTAAGGTGAAACTGTTACAACTAGAACACAAACAGTAAGTGGAGGGTAATGTGCGCTGGGCACTTGGAGGAACGTTCTTTAGACTCTGTTAACTCTGTACTAAGAGCTGCACTTTCCAAGTCCTGCTCACTGCAGGGTTTATATTAAAAATTAAAACAACAAAAACATTAAACACTGCACAGAGCTAGTGTAAAAATTACGGTAATGGAGCATGTAGGCTCATTTAATGCAACTTTTTAAATAAACATTAAACAAATTCTGAAAAGCAAACTACTAGGAAAGCAGTGAAATACTTGCATGACCCTCTCCGTACCACATTTTAGTCTATGCATTCTGGTCTGTTCTCTTATGAAACCCATTTTTAAGTATTTAACAGCTACATGAAGCTGACCAAGCTCTTCAGTTCCCTGAACACATTAATTTCAGCTTGAAATGCTGAAATGAGGTCAAGGGAAGCCAGCTGATGTAATCTTTATGGATTTCAGTGAAGCTTTTGATACTGTCTCTCACAGGATTCTTTTGGACAAAATGTTTATCTAGCTGTGTGATGGACATGTCATTCAATGGGTGAGCAACTGGCTCATGGGCCAGGTGCAAAGGGTTGTACTGAATGGGGTTACATCAGACGGGTGACCCATCACTGGTGGGGTTCCCCAGGGCTCCATTTTAGGGTCAGTTCTCTTCAGCATCTTCATAAACAGCTTGGATGCAGGACTCAAAGGCATACTGAGTAAGTTTGCTGATCATACTAAACTGGGAGGAGCTATTGACAACTTTGAAAACAGAGATGTCCTGCAGAGAGACCAGGACAGAGTTCAAGAAATATTTCAAAAATGCTCTCAGGCTCATGGTAGGATTCTCAGGGCTGTCCTGTGCAGAGCCAGGAGCTGGACTTTGATAATCCTGGCAGGTTCATTCCAGCTCAGGATACTCTACGATTTTATGAACACCCCAGCGGTGTAGGTTGCTGGCATCTACATTCATGGGAAGAAAAAATTAGAGTAAAAAGTTACCAAAATTACAGCTGGGCTTCATTTGTGGCTCATGAAAGACAGGAAACAATGTTACTGGAGTGCACCAGCCCCTCACAGCTGGGTGCTCAATCTCACATCCGCCTGCACTGAACGAGTCAGAACGGTAGAGTACATTCCCATCAGTGAACGTGTCATCACCGTGTGCTGCTCGCTGATCCCTAGCTAGCAAATATTTAGAGAGCTCCGGGCAACCCAGTTTTCCATCAAGCAGAAAACCTGCCAAGCTTAGCCAGCACTGAGTGCTCTGTCATTACGGGCATACCTTACTCAAGATTCAGAAATCCTAACTGCTGCAGTCCAAAGAGTAACAGCACCGTTTATTCTGAGTACAGCACACTTCTGAGCACGGTATTAAATGCCAGAAACTTTAATTTGTTTAATATACAGATTAAAGTTTCTGGCATTTAATACTATATATATATATATATATAGACATATAGACATATCCAGCTGGACTGTCAAAAATGCAGCTTTGTATAGTTTTCTAAGAACATAATTATACTAATCACAACACAAATCCACTTCTACACTTGCTTCATATTTTTGTGCTTAGATCTGTTTCTGAATTCATTCGGTCAGCTCTGTAAAGTAACTATAAGTTTCTGTTCATGCTTATTCCTATTCAAATCTAAGCATGCTTAAACATTCCCTTCTAAGGACCTGGTTCTCACAATGCTGAATGTTGTGGTGATTCAGTAAAAGAGTAAATGATAAGATTAGTATTACGTAAGAATAGCTCTCAATAGGTAGTAACTCACAACAATTTACACTTACTCTAAGGAAAGGACTAAGAAAACAGAAAGAAAACAAGTGAAATCACTTCCTGAAGATGTTTACACACAGTCAGTGGTATTTAAGCCCGCTGCCTCTTCTTTCAGCATTCAAGAGACCATAATAGGCACTAATGCAAGCTCTCTTCTTAATGCTGTTTTCCACAGCCAGCATAACCCAAACCAACTTGAAAGCCTCAGGTTAAAGGACAACAGTAAGTAAAGTGCGTGTGTATAGCAGTTGTCACTTCTCTAAGTCCTTCTCACTAAATCCCATTGACAATATGAGGTCCAAGCCTCAGCTCATCACAGCAAGGGCACCTCCAAGATATAAGCAGGCCCCGCTGCAGTTTCCTGACTTAGCTCTCCTGGTGACAAGCAACAGTCCAGTTAAAAGGATTTTAAGAGGACAACAAGCAGAGGCTGGTCAGCCCCACATAAAAATTCAGCATTTCTAGACAAGGAGAGGAAAGACAAATTTAGATGTAGGTCAGCAGGTGCTGCAGCATCATAGACATTTTCTTCAACATTTCATCACCGAAGTGTGACCACCAGACCATGTTCAAAGCCTTGCCTTAAATCTGGAATTACTACATCCTTTTTTGAACATGAGTACTCCTAAGATAATATGAGGAAGGATGAAGACCTAGGCCTGCATAAATATTTTGCAGTTCAGGGTAACGTTATCATTGTGAAACATTCCATTTCCTGGACAAGAAAATCAGGAAATTTAATCTAAAAGTTTGGAACTCAAATATTAAAGATGGTTAATATAGCAAAATGTTTACATGCATTTTTTTCAGCCAACTGCGGTATGCAAAAGCTCTTTTGTTTACTTAGTTATGGTAGGCAGGCAAATTGCCAAAGTTCAGTCTTATGCCTATCTTTTGAATTCTTCCATCAATATGGATAGGACTAAAGCATGTATCATCTGTTCAGATCTTCATCAGGAACCACTCATCAGTGGAATTTTCACCAGCACTGAGGGGAAGCATTTTGCCATTGGTACATTTCTATTTCCTTTAACATACCTCTTGGGTTTGCATCTATTTTGAAAAGTAATAAAAACAGATAAAATTTATTGGCACTGTGACAAAATCTTAGCCCTTTCAACCACCCATTCGGTTCTGGTTTCTATTTCTCAGAGCTCTTCCATGTAGACTTACCATGACTTGAGTGAAGATCCTATTACATTTTCAGTTGCATTTATGAACCCTAGCACTGCCTCAGAAAAAGGAAAAGGTGTAGCATTGTTACAAAACTAAAATAATATCTAATGAGATAGACATGGAGGTATTTATAGACATATAGTCAAATCCTAGGTAGACAATGATGGGAAGGGACAAAGGCAAATCAGAACTGCTTTTGTAAAAAGATTAGGTTATCATACATAAAACTGAATTATGATGCATTTTTTTCTGTTGCAGAGCAGAAAGTCCTTACAGAATGAGGGCCTTGTTGCCCTTGTAAAATCCTTGTTCCCTTCTGCTACTTCGGCTAACCAGAAAGCATTCTGGGAATGACTCAGCTAAACTAGAGGTGAAAAACAAGTTACATAATTGGAAAACAATTGTTAGAACCAGTAAGTGCTCACACCGTGGGGTTGGTGGTTGGTTACACCTGATGCGTGTTCCTGTTGTGGTTTATGATGGTTGGTTAAACACAGTTGTTGTGCCTCACAAGTATGTAAACCCATAATAAAGTAACAGTTTAAGAACCCTGGATTTTTGCAATAAAATGTCTTCACTTATCACCATCTTGTGGAGTCCACACCATTAACCACCACATTTTTCTGTGTTCATTGCTGACTTAAGAAACATGAACTGTGTCTGAAAGTTTGTAGCAGTGTCTGTCTCAGCAGCAAACCCAAGCCAGGCCTGCAATAACTGAAGGATGCAATCCATCCTGACAAAGCACTGGAGCCTAGAGCTCTTCACCACTGCTTTGGGCACCACAGAGCAAGGCACATTGGGCAGTACTGACACCTGGACATCCTCTCAGACCAAGTGGTTCCTAGATGTATTCCCCAGGACAGAAGCAACAGTTCCTTGAACATGCTCCAGAGAAATCCATTTTTCCTTTCAGAAAGACATAAATTGCAAACACAATAAATTGCAGATGAAGAAGAAACAAGAGCATGCAAAGAGTAGAGTATATTTAACAGAGTTTCCCACTTAGCAGCCCAGATGAGTTTTTAAAGTAGGAAAAAACCTCCAAATGCTCTTCATAGTGATCTCAACATATCTCCAATACTAAAAGAAAGCACTAAGTAACTAACTGAAAGAAAATGAGATAATAATGATGTGACAAGTCAAGCTCCTTTAGGTTTTGCTAACAACTAGTGTACTTTGACTGTGTAGGAAATTATGCCTCTCATACCCTTCTTCCTCACAGTTCAAGGAGAGAACCGTTTATTATCTACCAAACCAACCCACAAATAAGGAAGTGCTGCCATGCCAAAGACAAACTGTGGATACAAATGTCTGTTCAAAAACAATGGCTATCTCATCTTGTAGTCAATAAACACAAATATGCATAGAAATATGTTGTTTTGGATATACATGCATAAGCCTAGTTGTACTTAATGATATATACATGTCAGAGTACTGAATTAGATCAAGGAAAAAGAAATGTAACATAAGATAGTCAAGTTTCACCACTGGTTAGATTGCACATCTCTTAAAAGCATGCTCTTGATAAATCCACCAACAACTGAAACACAAAAACATTTCTGAATAAACTAAGTAGTGTTAACTTTGCAGTGGTCAAAAGCATCTAAACCTGAATCTTTCACAGGGAAATTAGCCCACATTTGAAGCATAAATAATAAGTAAATCTTGTAACTTACTAAGCATGACTACCCCATCCTCAGCAGGTTATGCAGAGGTCAGCAGACACCAGCAGTGCATCTTCAGCCTTACAAGAAAATCATCAGTTATTTCTCTCTGAGTAGATGGCAGCTTCACAACAAACATCCATCACCAAAGAAGTCACCCGTAAGGTTTGACCAGCAGGCAGAGCCCAGCACTTGACACAGTGCCAACAAAGCCAGCTGCTACATCTGATAGACAAATGTTCACGGTCATCCTACTCATAGCCTTTGAGGGAGCTGCCCATCCCCACACTATCCTCTTGAGCAATATGTGTTTCTGGTAAACCTGCTGTTGCCCACAATGCTACAAACAATACCCATGGTGTTTAAGTCACAAAAACCTAAACCATTACTACACAGCTGTGGAAGTTAAAACACATAGGGAAGACATGTCTTGCACCACTACCTAGTCTATAATACACCAATTTTCTCTTTGTAAAAGTGACTAGGACGCCTGTTCAGCAGGGTTTACTGACAGCACTATATGAATGAAGTCACTGCCAATGCCCATTGCACTTCTGTTGCACTGAGGGTTGGGTTTAGATTCCTTGGTGCAATGCAAATATAAAAACAGAAAAAGTGCTTCACAGAATTTCATGTATGGAAAATTCATACTTTGAGACAACTGCATTTCTTTTTTCATATGCAGACACACAGTCTGTATGAAGTAAAAAGGAACTTTCAAGAAGTGCCTATGAATTACCTAGGGAAAAAAATCCAGAAAATTGATTTTTAAAAGCTGATCCTTTTCACACTGACACTCTTGTTCCACCACTCACTTATTTGTCTAAAATGAGTTTATCCAATTTTCAATGGATTATACAAAATGACAAAAAGGGAGCATAATATTTATGTTGGGACTAATCCTAAAATAAATTCTCAGTGCTTGGATTTCTTAATATCCACATCTGTATTGTGAAGAAAAGGTCCCCGGTTTTAGCATTCTTAATGCTTTGAAAAATTAAACTATTTTCTTTGGAATCATTTTCTCTCAATGAAAGAAAACTGATGGGAGCACTTTTGGTATATAGAGTAGACCACAACACATTCCATAGGTCTTATGTGGAGAGGGACAGACCTCCACTTACACTTGCACCCAGAACAGATGAAAATAAATGAGAATGGGGACATTTCTGACTTAGTACCAACTAAACTTTACAAAAGTTAGAGCCATCCAGATGTTGTCCTTCATAACCAGTACACATGCCTTCCACAGCTTTACTGTTCTGAAGACCACAGTGGGCATGATCCCCACCTCCATGCTGTTTAAAACCAGCAAGTAGGGAAGCTATCAGAATCCTTATCAAGGGTATCTGCATTTCAGATAATCATTCCAGCAGTAGCACCATGCCAATGCAATCCAAGGCACTCAACAATCATTAAGGTCCCAGGAAACATACTCATGCCACCCACTAAGGGTCAAACAATAAGGAAACACATATAAAGAAAGTGGATGTTTACAGCACAGGTTAACATGAACATCAGATGTACCAAGCCAAGCCACAGCCCTGAAACTTCTTCAGACTCTCTATGTTCATACTGTATTTCCACTATAAGAGCTTTAATTATCGTAAGTTAATTACATCCCCAAGGCATTACAAAGCAACAGGCAATGGCGGATGCCTCTAATCCCTCTGGGGTGTAATTATTTCATAACCACTACATTTCAGGGTTACCTGATTGCCGTTATGGAAAATTTTATACTCTCTCCTTTCTCAACCCAAGCCTTTTAAAATTAAATACGTCTCTGACCTATTTTAACAATCCCAGTTCCTTCCCTTAACATGCAGTGTAGGACTTTGTTCTTTTCTTCAGACAGCAGAGGAAGGCTAATCTTCTCCCTCCATCCTCCTCCCCCTCTACCTCCCCCCACTCTTCACGGTACATCCAGCACAGTATAAACTGTTTGGAGGCAGTATTTTCGAAGGTGGCAGACTGTATTTGAACAGAGATTTGTTCATTGTTTGATGTAGGAAGGATTATGATCCTCAGCTCCACAATGAGAATTCTATAAAAGACTTGTGGCTGTAAGAAATCAGGGTCAAATACAAGCAGATATGTTTTCAGCTACAGCTTATCATCTTTCTGGTGGAAGGGATTTTTGACATCATGATTCATTCCTCTCAAGTTCCTTCCATCTAAGATAAAACAGGATGTAGATCAACAAGAATTTTTTTTTATTATTAAGCTCCCTTTGCTTTGTCCATTTTCAAACTCAAAATCCTAAAAGAAGAATCACCCAAAGAAACACAAGCAAAAGAAATCTAAGAAATTTTGCTTGCAGAATAGACCTTTTTATTTTTAGAGAACTGCCAGTGGCAGATGAAAATACCATTTTCCTCACCATGAAAGACCAGATTGGGAGCACAAGGAACTTTAGAGAATACAAGAAAAATTAATCCTCCTTTCCTCACCCAGATCCTGACAGAGTACCCCAGCAAGTTCCAAAATTATACCCAGCCCTGTGAATGGCAAAAATTAGGCCACAGTCAAGACTTTTAAACCAGGGCAGTGCCATTTCTAGGTCTCTTCAGTACCCATCTATGCACCTCTGGAAGAAACTACAAGCCAAAAAATTGCAATGACACAGTTCCCACACTGGCACTAGAAATAATTGACTAGAGCAATAACTGGCAGTGCTCTCAGGGCTCTGGTGGGGCTGACATTAGGCAGTGTTCAGACACGAGCAAAGGAGAATGAGCTAGACTGCGTTTATTATGACGATGGAAACCTTGGAACATGCTAGAAGTACCATTCTTTTCCTTAAACTTTAAAGATCTCAAAACTTGTTAACATTTCAGGCTTTCCTCTCCCCGTTTAACTGTTTGAGGTCTTTACGCATTCGTTTAGTTGAGTATACACAGAATATAAGAGCAAAGAAGAAGTAACAAAAGCAAAGGGGTGAAATAAAAGGGGGGAAAGAACATTTCAGATTAAGTCTGCTTGCTCAGCTAGAAACCAGGCAAGAACACCGTCACTCCTTGGCAGAAGTAATAAAATAATCAATATAACTGTGAGGTGTCATTAGATGTCAAACACCTCAACCAAGTGCTACGGTATACACCATCTGATCTTGCATCCTGACATCTCTTTCTGACTCTAAAGAAATGCTTTCCCTCGCACCATTTTTTTATTCTGTGTATTTTACTTGTGTTACGCAACTCAATTATTATAAATACTGTCTTTATTTGCATTTACCCATTTGAAACATTTATTTAGACATTGAGGAGATCTTAAGTATTCAGGACCTTAAGAGTTCTGATTTTCAAAAACAGCACTCAAGAGTCTCCCTTCTAAACTCAGTTACATCTCCAAGGCTTCACTTCTTTACAATACCTGGATATTTAAGTGTCGTGGGGTGATATTATGATAATCCTGTATTCCATATCATCTGCTTGATGCTCAGACAATGTGCTCTGTAGCTTTAAGAAGCTACAGAGCTAAGTAAAAAAGTTTTACTAAGTAAAAACTTGGGGGCTCAGATTTTCAAAGCGCTGTTTTAAAATTCTGGCTACAGGATAAACCTTCATCTCTTTTGCTCTACTGCTGGTTTAAGGTGACACCCAAAGAGTTTAATAAGCTCTGCAGTTCAGTTGCCAAGCTCTCTCCTTTAAGGATGACTGAAGCAAGATGAGAGCCAAATCGTTGCTGGGAAGGTAATTTGCCTGCACCAATTCTTCTGAGGTAAATTCAGACTCATTGGATAGGAGCAAATAAAAAAAAAATTGCCTGCAGCTCATTGTTTTCTGTAAGATATTGTTAATAAATCTCCTACAGACACACTATAATAAGATTTCAAATAAATAAGTGCAATAGAGTCAAAGATGTCATTATTTTTAAAATAATGATCGTATGTAATGCAGACTATAAAGCAGGAATCTTTACTGAACTCTGTTAGAGTCGGAAAAGTGATCTATCCATGGCTCTCATAAAAGTCCTTCCATTTTCTGTTCTCAAGTGATTTCTTGATGCATTTTTATAAATATTAAAACAAAATACTAATCTCCTTGATAACGGAAACATTTTCTTTAAGATTAACGACCAAAACAGGAAAGTGCTTGAGTTCAGTGACTTGCAAGTCTATAAAATAGTAATGTTAATGCTGTTTCATTACTCAGCATGGTTGGAGGGGGCCAGTTTTAGCTACTTAATCATATTCCAAGGAAACAGCAGAATTGATACCCATCTAAAACATGCAAACTGAAGGTCTTATCTTTCAAATGACTCCACTTTACACCAAATTATAAATACCATTCTAGAAACCTGAAAATAATACTTTTATCAGGTTGTGGCTTTTCTCCTCTAATTTAGTTATTTGACACTGTTTCTTTCTCCTCAAATGGAACAAAAATGATGACAGCTAGTCTGGACAGAAAGAGATCACATTGGTTTAAAATAATACAATGCATTTATATATACAGCCTTCAATCTCCCTACAATTGCTTTGAGTCTGGCACTGAGAGGGTAAGTAAGAAAAAGATGTATTTCCATTACATTAAGCAAGGGCTAATCAGAATGTCCTGATTTGGTGAGGCTGCCACTGTGTAATTCAGAGGCAGTGTAACACCAACACTACAACACCTGAGTTACCATGCAAATCACTGTCAGTCTCAGGGGGGAGTGATGGACTGGTAGGAAATTGAAACTAACCATCTCTTGTAAAATGCAAACAAACATAAAGGCAAATCTCAACAGAAGGAAAACTCACAGATGTTTGATCAGAGGACTTTGAACTCAAACACCGCCACAACAAAAACTTCCACCAATATTTTAATGCTTTGAAGAAGAAGGAAAGAAAAAAACAGAAAGCAGGTGTTGAAACGTGGCATTGTCTCCTCTTTCTCTTTGCACACCTAAAGACAGTTCAGGCCCAGTCCAAACTGTAGGAGAAACATCTCTTAGTTTCTTCTAGAGCACAAGTCCTCATTTAGAATTATAAAATAAATAATTTCAAATATATATGTGTGAAGTATATAATTTCATACTCTTTGACACTGAAGAGCAAGGACTTAGCAGAACATTTAAGAATATTTAAGACCTAGTGGAGTACATACACCTGCTGGCTGCTAAGCACTAGGGATGATGAAGAGGAGATAGCTAGTAGAGGGCAGCTCCACAAACCAAAAGGCTGGTTCAGAAACAGAGTCAATTAATCCCAGTAAGTCACAACTGTTTGCTCCACTGGCTTTAAAATACAGTTCCACAAAACACAGTTATTCAAAACACAAAGATAATCAAATTTTCAGATTTCTGTTACCACTACACAGCAGACAGATGGTCAAATTAGCTAGGTTTTAAATTTGTGTAGCAGAAAGAATATAAGCTATTTTTTAAAACAGGATTTCAGTTAGTCTTTCATTTGATTTCTAGTTCTACAGGAATACAACAACACTTTGTTTTGCTTTAAAAATTACATCTACATGACAAACCATATGTGCATCTGAAGTAATAAAAACATTACAATCCACCAGGAGGTGAATGCAATTCTCATTTTACAAGGCAGCTGTAACTAAAGTATTCTAAGTGTCTCCCCTTGGGATGGGGCTCCTTCTCCCCAGTTTGGAACCAGAACTGAGTTCAAGTCAGGGACCATTAGGCTAAGTGCTGCACAGGCAGAAAGGACGTTCCTCTTCTAAAGAATAGGCAGAAAATATGCCAGAGGGGATGTAGTAATGCTAACAGACCTCTGCAGAGTTGTTTTTAGTTTTGTCTTTTTGTTTTGTGGATTTTCTTTATCCTTTAGAAGTCAAGGCTTTCAGCCTAAGTAAGATAGGGCAAAAGGAAGTATCAGATGAAAAAGAATGAAGAGAAGTGGTCACAGACAAGAAGCTGTAGAAGCAGAAAAATATACACAGCAGGGACTGAGTAGTTTAGCTTTGACAGAGCAAACCAACAGGTTAAAGGCTAGACTTAGTCTGCTTAGACACAGAAAGACACAAATATAGTGAGAAATGTCTTCAATTTATTAATATAGATTTATACTGGTAATTAAAAACAATGAGGGGGCTGTGCCAGTGGACAGAGCTTCTCCACCAGTGCTGACCCTAGGCTACTCCTGAGTGCCTGCCTGCAGGGCCAGTGGAAACCAGGCCTGACACTTTGGGCAATCTTCAGTTAGGGTGGGGTATTCACCTAGCCAGTTATCTGATAGTTCAAAACTTACAGCAATGTTATTATTACCTCAAATCTATAAGATTATACCACATAAGTGCAGAAATGCTTCAATGCAACATGATTTCATGCAATATGACTTTATTTTAATTCCAGGATTGTGACTCTAGAGGAGCATCTTCATTTCATTTTTGATATTTTTATAGTGTCTTGGTTTTCCCTGGCATCAGAACAAAAATAAATGCCAAAGCCTTCTCAAAAACAAAACATGAGTTATCTTCTGGCAAACTGTACTAGCAAGAAGTCGTGACTGAGAGAGGAAGGGAATGATACAGGAAAAGCAGTACTTTTAATAGTTTTTATTGAACGGACTGAGGCAGAGCGAAGTCAACTGAACTGAAGTAAGAAAGAAAAACAGAATTCCAGATCTGTGAAATTTCTCTCTTCTACCTACATCACAGGATATTTCTCCCTCTCTTTTCAAATATGATATATCCTACACATATATTCATATCCTGTACTTATGCAAAACCCTATGCATATAAAATGCATGTTATACACCTATATATATATGCACACACTTTTATGTTTGACATGCAAAATATGAATATTGCACATACATATGTAGCATTTACTAATAAAGGACATTTTCTATACAGCTTTATACTGGTTATATCTAATAGTTCCATGGTTACTATTCTCAAATTTCCTTTTCCTGCTTAACTTTCTACCATATTAATATTCAGAAATTGCATATAGAGGACTTAGGCTTATATAATTTTTAAAAATTCTCCCAGTCTTCTGCAGCAAAATTATGGAAAGAATTTATACTACTGCTGGACACATCTAGAAGGATTCAATAATCACAGAGAAAATAGTTTTATTATATAAAGCAAATTAGAATGATGACATTGAATGACACCAGCAGCTGCCAATCCCTTTCCACAAGATGAGACGGAATAGGCAAGAAGTAGTAGAAAGCAGCCTTTATTTTCTCAAGTCACTTCTGCCCATTTTCAGCAGCATACCTAGAGAATCAGGTGGCCAGGAGGGAGGACATGAGGGCCTTTCACCTGAAGCCCCCTCCAGAACAAGCTGCCATGGTCAGAAAACCTCCTCAGACATCACATTCTCCTCCTCTGGTAACACAGTCACTGCAGCACTGCCCTTCTGGTGAAATTTTCTCCCCTTGCATTTAACCCTAGCTTTCTAAACTGTAATTCCCAGCCCTTGCTCTTTGTTATATCATCTGACTTTACTGAGAAGTGCTTGGCTCCTTCACCTCTGTGACTCCTCTTTAATAAACTGCAGGCTGCTGTTGTATTTCCTCTTGCTCTACAAGCCTAGCTCCCATGGCATGCCTTCATGGGACATATGCTTTAGGCTCCTGATCATCTTGGTAGCCTGTGCTTTCAGACATTAAGCTCTCCACTGAACCAGTTTTACCTTCCTTGTGGTGGCAGATCTCAAGTTTTAATAATCATATTGCCCTAACTTTAAAAAACACCCAAGAAAATCCCAGTTCCTACCATACCCAAGATGGCCTCTTGGTAAAAACAGACTTTGACTTTTTTACTTGTTCTTTTCATTTACAGTTGCCACTCAAGAATAAATATAGCTCAGCAAACATCAAAACACACATACAAACACATTCTTTTCTTCACTAAAAAAAAAAAAAAATCAGGCAGAATCCAGTGATTTTTCATTTGTAGCTGCACAAGTTCTGATCAAAAGCTTGCTAAAGGCAAGGGGAGTATATCCAATGACTCACAGTTTTTGGGTAGAGCCATTAATAATCCTAAAGACAGCTAAATCTGAATCAACATTTTTGCAAGGACAAGTCCAACTAGTAGATGGGAGAACTCCAAAGTAGTTGTGGTGTGTCTCAGAAGCTGTGCTGGTAATACACTTGCTAAGATCAAATCCCTTGCTCAGTATGATATTAAGGCATCTCTCAGACTTTAATGGCAGCTACTGACTGAATACATTTTTTTTCTTTTTTTTTTTTTTTTAATGTTAATAAAGGTATCAGCCCCAGCATTCAGGAAAAATTCCAGTTTGAGTTACTACATTCTGATCCAGCCAAATCTTTCTACAGCATCTTCAAACACGGAACACTTTTTCAGTTTTTAATGTTAAGCAGCTTCCAGCTCTGAGCTCTATACTTACTCAAGCAAGAGTGGCTGAATTTCACTAGTCTATGAATTATTATCTACAGTAAAATCTCTAGAAACATTACGGGTATTTATTTCATTTTAGTATGAGCCCATGAGTCAGGAAGAAGCTCCATTCAACAGAGATACATCCAATTCAGCAAATTTAGCTTTGATTTTTTTTTTTAAACGTTATTACCACTAAATTACTTTTCTCTGAAATTAGAGTGGGTAGAAGCATGATATTAATTTTGTCTGAGACTAAACTACATACTGAAAGACTGGCCACTTTAATTAGTTCAGCACTCCCAAAATCATTACAATAAAAAAAAAACAAAAGGAGAGGAAACAAAGAATAAGCTGCAATGCTACATTCCTAATTTCCTCTGTAGTTTCATTTTGCAAATTTGATGTCAAAAATACTAGTTCAGTCAGCCACAACAAGGTACCCACAAGTGGCTTTTGCACAAACAACCCAAATCATAAATAAAAACATAGTAACTTAAAATGCAGGTGACAGAACAGAGATGGCCCTGTGTCTAAGAGGGAGAAAAAGAACTAGTGGTATAGAAGGCAGAAGACAGTTTATTTACCCTGATCAGAACATAAAGCCTTCCACACCATTCCCCGTATTAAAAAGCCACCCTTTGTCTCCAGCATCACCACGATGTCAAACTTCTCAGCTGACCTTCAGCACATTCACTACTCAGAGACTGCAACACAAGGTTTTAGCATTTATTTCTTTGAAGCTTTGCTCTCAAAGGCTCTGTTGATGAAGTCAGATTATCAGCACTACTGATGCTGTTAGTATTACTGATACTTCAGCTGTCTTGCATACAAATAAGTAGTACCAGCTTTTTCTTCCTGAAAACTTCAGCATTTTCACTTCAATACAGGCACATGGCAAACTTCTGTAAAAGCTGAAAGACCTGTGAGTTTTCAAATGGGTCCCCAGCTTCCCCACATAATACCCAGGAACTAAATCAGGCACAGATGGACACTGAGGTCAGCAACAAACATGCAGACTAAGTAGCCTCCTGGATCCTCCTATTCTTATGCCCCATTATTTATAAAGATCCTCTTGCACAGACAAGCTGGAGGAGGCAGAGACAAAATGTCCATGTCCTAAGCTGACATTTCCTACACCATCTCAGAGTAGGAAAAGCCACTGACCTCAGTTTCCCTTCACTTGTACATAAGGTTTCAAGACAGTAATTCTGAAGGTGCAGCTGGGAACACCAGCACAGCCTCAAGCTGGGCTTCACACACATTTTCTTCAGCTGCCTGCCCTGGGAGAGCCCTTGCTGCAGCAATGGAGTAACCATTATGTTTAAGTAATAGATTTTATGCTAGCAATTATTTCCCCTTTAAGAAGGAGCAACTCCAGGATGCAATTTAATCACACCATCACCTGTCCTGTGCATTCCCCAATGAAGCAAATCCAACAAATTATTCTTTTCTCTCTAAGACCGGGGGGGGGGGAACACAAGGAAAACATTACAAAAACCCTTAAAATA
>VZRN01001008.1:34660-45066 GCA_013397935.1 Dasyornis broadbenti | reverse complement strand
AAAAAATTACTCATTCTCCTTCGAGACCCGGGAGGGGGGAACACAATGAAAACATTACAAAAAGCCATTAAAGTAAAGGAAAACTGACTTTGTCATCAAATTCTTTATACATTGGACACAGACCTTGGACAACAGTACCACAAAAGCATTACCCATCTGGGATTTCCAATGCCTTCAAGAACCCTCAATTTAACAATTTAACGATTTTGAGACGCATTTTAGAAACTACAACAACAAAACTCCCAAAAAGTCAGATGCGTAAATTGAGGCCTCTGTGTCCCAAATGATTAAACCAGAGTGATCTAATATTCATACTTTCCCTAGAGTATGTCTCTTTGTTTTCGAGTGCCGTCTTGAGACTCCTTGGCAGAGAGGAAGACTACAGAGTGTAGCTGTGCAGCTCTCTCGCCTGAACTGCTCTCAAGACAGCACTTTGATAACAGGAAGAGACAGGACTCAGGAGAACATATGAATATCTTATAAGGTGCTGGAACACTCAGTAATTAATTTTTCAGCAAGGAGAAGCTTTTATTTCAGCAATGTGTAAAAAATAAATTTCTAATTCCATACCCACTGCCTGGCTACTCATGCTCTGACCCAAAGTAATAGCAGAAACAGAAGAGTCACAATTAAGAAACGTGTATAAAAGAGGCCAAGAGCCCCTGCTTTTACTTAACCTAATTTCCACAGCAATACATGAGAGCTGCATTTCCACTACAGAACTCTGCAGAAAATTTTTTCTTTTTGTGTGAGCCTAAGAGAAAAAGAGCACTCTGGTTTTAATTAGGACAAGAAGAGGGGGGTGCAAGATCCTAAAAGCTTTACCTGCTTCAGCACAGACATCAGCACAGACATGAAGTCTGAGGTAGGTTAAACAAAGCACAAAAGCATTAGTCACACAAAATGGGAATGCCCAACTTTGATGGGAACATTACGTTAAAAGTTACAGTGAGCCAGAGTAAACACATAATCTGATGGGAAAAGCATGTTCCTCCACCTCTCCTCTCCTTCCTGAGCGCTGATTTTGCCTGAGACCCTTCCTGTGCAATTTTAGCTCATCTCTTCTGGCTGTATTGCTCTTCCAACACGCGAGACCACTTGCCCCATTCCAAGCTCTTTTCTGTGGTCTTGAGTAAACAATTAGTGATAGCCTAAATTAGCTCCCTGACCTGCTGTGTCTGGCAAGACCTGGAGGACAGCTTCGGATATGAGTCTAAATGGTTTGTTACACATTTTCACTTTAAGCCAGGAAGCCACAGAGAAGAAAATCTGTTTCTTGTGATGATTCTGGACAAATTTCCAAGATCAAGAAGTCATTTAACTGGAATATGAATTCAAAACACATTGACGTTCCCCAGTCTCTTGATCTTACTGGAAATAAGAAAGAAATTATGTTCCTATTCCTCTCCTCTTTCAATCCAAAAAACATAAAAGGTATTTGTTAAAAAGAAAGAAAAAATCATGGTAGGAAGGAAAAAGGTCAAGAGAAGTCAGGAGTCATGAGCTATGTACCTCACGCCACAGGATTGGGTTGAAATACCTGCCCTCACTGAGGAGGCAAAAGAATCTAAATCAAGGCAACATGTTGGGTGGGTGCATTGCAATACTTAAGCTAGTCTTGGTCTCCATTTCTGGATTTGATAAACATACCACCAGAAACCCAATAAAAATCCCTACTGGTATCTTGTTCACAAGTTTTCATAAACAGCTTAATTAAATTTTAAAAATTCACATCCCCAAACAAATGCACCTTGCAGCATTTAGTTTCCCTGTGAATTATAGAGCCACTTTATACTAATTCAACTGTTTGTTCAGCTGTTTGCAAACTTACTGAGCTAACAGTGAACAACAACTCTTATTAAACATTTCAGATGCTTCCTTCAAAGGTCTCATCCTTAGGAATCCAGGGAGATAATACTGATTTCCATTAGGTAAACATTTTGTCAGCAGTAATTCAAGTTTTGTACACTAAGCATTCCACAGAGGTAAAAAGACATTTCTTGGATCAGATTTCAGCACTCCCAATGAATGCTTAGAATCTAAGGCAGTGGTGTTCTAAGGAAAAAAACAAAGCAACAAACCCCACACTTAGTAAATACATATGGACATGGACAGACATGGACAGTGAGGTCAAAGATGGAATATCATAAAACAGATAAAACATTCAGTGCAACAAGTAAAGGCAGCTACATTGCCTGTCACCTTCATGCTCATAGTTGGCAGTGGAACAATCCTTTTCCAGCAATCCCAAATCACTTCATTAGGCATTTTCCACCATCTTCACCTATTCTATTCAGTTGATGAAGGTATTTTGCTCTGGGTTTTGTTTTGCTGTTTTGGGGGGGTTTTGTGTCTTTTTGTTTTGTTTTGGTTTTTTAATATCAGAGGCAGCTAAATGAAGCTTTGGCTTCCTGGATGTCAAAACACACATAACAAGGGGTTCCCTGTGCATCTCACTCTCCTGCTTCCATCTAGGTTTTGGGCTTGACCTTTCCAAGAACTCTCCTTAAAATTGCCTGAAGTGAAACTGTGAGACAACTTAAGATATGAATATGATTTTTATCCAAACTGCCGAGCGCAAGGGGGACAAACAGAACATCTAACAAGCCTCTTCAGAAGTTAACCCTGGTGAGGTATCTCGGGAGCCAGAGGGATTCCTTTGTGCTGAAGGGGCTGTCTTTCCTTCTAAGCCACTGATTTCCCATAGACTCAAACTGTCAGGTCCTGTGAATACAGAACCCAAAACCATCAGAGGCAAGACAGACACACTGGTATTGTCCGGAATTCATACTACTTCAGGATCTCCATGTTAATTTCTTTTGCAAGGGGTATCTGTTTGCTACAAAATCAACCAGAATTAATTGATTTCCAATATACTCAGCAAGAGGTGGCAAAATATCATTGTTTTCTTACATTTTGGATCACATCTGGCTGTGAGGTGTAAGCCTAGAAGCTAAAACAATCACCTCCTCTCTCATTACAATCTCCATCCATTAACCAGTTTCCCATCCCAAGGATTTTACTTGCCCTATTCAAAATATTCTTGAAGTGGCACAGCTGCCACTGAGAAAATTGCTCAACTGCCATAATAAAGACGAAAAAAAAATTAAGACACTATGGAGAAAATAATTAAAGTAATGAAGCCAGTGTTTCCATTCCTGCATGGTTTTGTAATTCATTTGGAAAGAAGCATCTGAGCTGCTTGTCCTTGAATGCCCCAGGAAGCTTTCTGCAACTTGACATATTTAAATGGTTTCTCTGGTCACTGACTCTACTTCTTAGCACTTCATCTGAATGGATCAGAATGAGGGGTGTAAAGCAGTGTCCACCATGGAGTATATGCCCCAGTATATGACCATGTCTTTCTTTCATTGCTCTCCCTTAGCCTGGCAGATGAACCCAGTGCTATTGAGACAACAGTGGCCTAAAGGGCACTCAGCCTTCAGTTAATTTTCACCAACTTAAAATAGCTACACCGTGAAAATGGCCTGGCATTCAAATGAAACAGTTAAGGGAGAAAAAATAAGCAGGAAACTCCAAAATGGAGTAGGAGCGTGTAGCTTCTGTGTGCCTTCACCTGAACCTCAGAGGTGACTCAGGGCCTCATTCTATGGCCAAGTATTTCTAAAATAAATCGAGTTTATTCAATAAAGACAATTACGTCACCTACAGACTATATTAGTGCTTGGATGCAGCCCACAGTGGACTCAAGTACTTTTAGGACTGCTGAAAAACTGCTTTAAGAACTGGGATTGTTTAGTCTGGATAAGAGGAGGCCATGGGGGGACTTTATTGCTCTCTACAACTACCCGAAAGGATGCTGTAGCAAGCTGGGGAGTCAGTCTCTTCTGCCAAGTCTCAAGTGACAGGATGAGAGGAAATGGCCTCCAGTTGTGCCAGAGGAGGTTCACATTAGATGCTTGACAATTTTTTTTCACTGAAAGAGTGGTTAGGCACTGGAATAAATTGCCCAGGGAGGTAGTGCAGTCACTGCCTCTGAAAATGTTCAAGAGGGGTCTCGATAGGGCACTTGGGGATGTTGTTTAGGAGTGATTATGGTGGTGTTAGGTTGACAGCTGGACTCGATCATCTTGAAGACCTCTTCCACCCTTGACGATTCTGTAAATATCTCTTGCAATATTAAGTCAGCAAATACTGCTTTTTTAAAAGCAACACTGAGTCTTAACTTTCTCTCCAGAATGGTTTACCCTTCCAGTTGACTTACCCTTTCTACCTACTTTTAGTGCATTATCCCTCAATCCTCTATTTTTTCCTTCAAATGCTATCACTCACAAATGTGTGTAACACAGAAAAACTGTTGCAGCCGGTAAAGTGAGTGCTGCAGCCTTCCAGGATCGTATTAGCAGCGGAAGCCGCTCGGCAAAGTTGCCACATATAACACACTACAAGCACACACCGGATAGCTGATAACATGGTCAACAGCAGCGAGGCGAGAAGGGTCCACGAGAGAAGTTTATTCCAATCATGCTTGTGAGGGGATGAGAAGAAGAGAGGGAACAAGGAAGAAGTCTAGGATTTTATACAGGGTTGGTGGGGGCGGAGAGAGCATAAGGAGGCCAATGGTCTAGAGGCATAGGGGCAATACATAGGTGGGGTTAGGATACAAGAGCCAACAGGGGAGATCCAAGGGAATGGCAAAGGGACAAGGGATCTGTGTCTCTGACCTGGGGCACAGGCCTTCACAAAAAACTACAGTTTACCAAAGACAAAACCAGAGCACATGCCACCCTACAAAACTTTAGTCTACCACAATTTTAATGCAGGGTTGGGTCAAGGTCTTCCCTATGCTCCCTGAGACCCTCAGACATCTATTGAGTAGGAAGAGAGCACCACTGATGCTAAATACTCTATGAATGACTTTAACACCATTGCTGAAAATCAATGCTTCATTCTTGCATGCAGAAAACTTATTATAACTTAACATGTTTGAAGTGCTTTCCAGTCAAAACTACTTTAAAAAAAACCACTACCAAAGTAGATCACCTTTCCTGGTATGAGGACCAAGGAAAAAAAAAAGCACACGGGCTCCCTATTTCCAGATGCTTTCCTGTTATTAAAAAACGTGGGTTTAATCACTGTTTTTCCATACATAACTTTCCAGATACAAGCCAATGGTGAGACTATCTTCAGCATACATGCAGACAATAGTAGTGCCATTACTGTAAGCTCTGTTTTTCTACACAGAGAAAAAATATAACTAACAAAGCTCCAGTTAATTTTATTATTAAGAGCCCGGGGGGACAGTGAAAGTGACAAGAAGCCAGTGCTGCCAAGGTTGTGTGACATTTTGAGCAAGTTACTGAATGAGCTAATTCATACGCAGCTACAAGCAATGTTAAACAAAATTGGGAGGATTTACTGATGGGGAAATGCATCTAATTACAGCACCAGTGAATGAAATATTCCCTTTATTTGGGGCATCACAGCGAAACAGCTCCTGCTGCCAGTCATGCCAACAAGCTGAGTAGAACTGTGCTTGCAAATGGTGGTTGTTAAACAGTCTCCACAGCCCTCCAGTTCTGGTCTCCTTGCTAAAACTTCCAGCTAATGCAAGACATAAAGAAAAAATGTGAAATGGTATGAGAACCAACAATGGAAATTCTTAATGTGCAATGTCCACTAAACCTATTTTCATGAAATGATGACATGGTAGATGAGGAGAACAGAAGTGACACCTCCAGCACTAAACTCTGTGAAGACTCTGGTACACAAAACCATTTCCATCTAGAGCTTAAAAATATAGCAACAAAAACATTTACTTGACTTCTACCTCACAGAACCACATTTTTACAAAACTGAAGTATGAAGGACATTGGAGTTGATGTGTTTTGTCTCTCAAACAAGAAATAGATCTGATTAGTTCATTAATGTGTTCCTTGATTAAATTCTCATCCTACCTATTCCACTTATTCTACTCCCAAAAAAATCCAAAAAAACATAAAGTATCTTGTCATTTCTTCATGAATATGTTACAAATATGTTTCACTTTACCTTCAGAGGCCCTTAATTATTGGTCCAAAGCATAATTTCCAAATACTTTAATGCAACATAATATTAATGAGCTCCATTAATATTTAAGAAAAGCAAAGTAGGGAGAGGTGACATCTAATTTAAATTAACACTTTTGCCCCCCCACCTGCTGCAAAAAAATGTAGCCTTTTAATTAAAATATTGACTAAACTCATGAATTAGAATACAATTCTTCATTAAGCCAATCTGTGCACTTAAGCGTCTGGTTAACTGGTTACTTTCCATTTTCTTCATTTCAGTTAACTTTGGAGAGACAAGGAAAACTAAGATACAACACAACAGCAGCAGTGATAAAGCAAAAAGAATAACAGTAATTGCTGCCCCTTGAATATGGTATAGCAGCATCTCATGAAAAAAGAGAAAGCATGCTTCAAAACGTCTTAGGATGAAAACCTGAGTGTTTTAATGGAACTTCATTTGCATATTTTCGTGGTCCTGCACATGTAATTCTATTTATTGAACCGAATCCTCCCACACAAACTTACTGCAGAGCCTTTTGAAAGATGTTCATAATCCTCCGAAGTCATATTTTATTAATCAGGATAGAATACGGGTTTAGTTGAAGTTCTGTTATAAAACTAAAACCCACAGTTTCATGCACATTTCATCCAATTCCATCCAAAATACTTTGTTTTAATATTAAGGTTCAAGATTGCATCTGAAATAGCCAGAAGCTGCCTCCTGGAATAAGTCGGGCTGGGAGCTCCATACTGCTTCACTACTTCATTTTGTTTTGTTTCTGATAAACAAAACAAGCCCATGGCTAAAGTAAGGTTTTAGGCAGAAAGAAAATGCTCTTATTCAGCATTTTGACCAAAACAACATGCAAAAGTAAATCAACAAACACAGTGCAAATACTTCAAGACCATCACTTAAAATGCTGGCAATAAATACAAAGCAAATAGCATGAGAAAAATGCTAGGGCAATAAAAGAGAACCATTTCCAAAAGTGCAAGGCACTAAGTGCTACAGAGCTAGAATAGCATAATCTTACCCTCTAGCTGAACCTTCCCTTTTTATCGCTGTATTCTAAATTTGCACTAGTTGCTTTGCTAAAAATATACTTTGAAGTTGTGATAGCTATTGGTCCTGGCTCATCTTTTTTCTGCCTCTGAGAGCAGTTAAAGTAATAGATCACTGTAATTAGACTTTTATGGGTGCAAGAGACAGTTTGTTTCAGTCACAAACAGGAACAGAGAAATTATGAGCCAGAGAGGAAAGAAAATTAAAGAAGTTTAAATAAGGCTGCTAGGGGAATATGAAGGAAAAAAAAAAAAAGCTATAGGCTTATCACCAAAACCTCTAACTACAAAGAGGTATCTAACACATGAGAGCTAAGGACACCTTTACACTTAGGCTAAGGCCATGCGTGAATTGCAAACCAATTAATCTGTGCACACATTATTTGAAACGAAAGATTTAAAGGCACGTAAGAGATGTAAGAAAGGGCATCAAACATACATCTATATATAACATTTTAATGTATTATATATATTCTAAGAATGTATCTGCTATATTGAGCATATTAGGCTACACCATACAGTCAGGATAAAACATAAAGGTTATTTGTTCTTCCTCATTACTTGAAAGCATGTAAATGCGTGTGTATATATAGATGCGTGTATTTATATACTAAAAAGACAAGGAAGAAGATAGTTATTTGAGGGTCTACCTACATACCACATTACAAATAGGGAAATATGTGTAAAGTTGCACACTGCCTACTAATCTGAATCTTTAACCTCAAGTAAATCTTAACTATTACAGCAAGACAAATAATGGAAAGAAACAACAAACAACAAAGCATCCAAAAGTCCTTCCTCCAGGTGGATGACCTCCACCTGACTCTAAAAAACATGTTTCTGCCACTTGTATGACAGCCTTATTTGCATCTACGCAACGATGCAAGTCAGCTTCCAAAGTCCTCCACGAACTAACTGCTTGCAATTTTACACTAATGCCTTCTATCATTAATCATTCATATCGCCTAACTGATGCAGAAATCAAACCCACAGACCCCAGCTTCACCCCAAGGCTTCCCTGACAGCTACAGTCAAGGTCAGAAGCATTAGCTTTGTTCAAGGACACCGATACATGTCAAACTTCAGCAGTACAAATTGTTTGCTACTGCATGAATAAAGGGTGTTTGAAGGTATCTCATATATAAAACACACACATACACACACACATTTAGAAGGTATTTTAGGTATTGTTATACTATACAGATACATAATAATATATACTATATTATACTGCTCAAGGTAATCTGAAGAAGGTATACATAAAGCTAGAGAGACTTCTTGACTACCTGTGTCTCCTTCCCTACTTTTGCAAAATACCACATCATACAGGCCTCTTCAAAAACATGCCTACAGCATGGCTAAAACCACATGGCTTCCTGGGCCTCACTACTCCCTGCAGTGACTGCTCCAGAACTCCACTTTTCTAAGAATTAGGAACCACCTCCTAACTCCAAGACTGCTTTTACTCATCACAAATTCATTAAAATTTGCGTGCACACCAGTACTAGCTTTTGCTCAGCTAAATACACCATTTGTTTCTAGTCCATGCTGTGCAACCAGGATGTTTTCTGAAGACAGGAGATGACAACAGAGAAGCCTCCAGCATGACCTAGAAGACGCCATATCACTGGCCCTTTGCATAAGACTACTGACACCTATCCCTGCCCCGGAAATATTTCTCCAAGACACACTGGGATTGTATTTGTGATTTTCATTGCCATTGCTCAATACTGGACTATGACTTCCTTATGACTTGTCACGGTATGCCAGACTCTCTTCTCTGCTGCTCCTACCTGACACGCTTGTTGCACACAACCAGTTCCCACCTCTGTCCCCCACTGTACAGCCTCTCTCTTTCTCTCTCTGTGTAAAACAAAATTTAATGTCCCTACTGCAATTACTATCCCCAGGATTTTACTGTATGAGGTAGGGAAAGGAGAATTAGTGAATGCTACTCTCATTATTCTAGGAAATGCCAAGAGGGAATCTCCTAAACAAAAACCAGCCAGCTCTGTCATAATTAGAGCCCCAATTTAACAAGTAACCTATCTTGCACACAGGCATTTCCCCCTCTCTATGCAACACCCTATGCAGTCAAAGTTGTTGACACAGTAAATCAGTTGAATAAAGAAATTAGCAAGGTTTCAAGAAATGGCCAGCTTCGGTTTACAGCCAAGGCACATGAGTATTTGCAGTCATAAATTAACTGAAACCTCCTTGTCAATGCGCAGTGCAGAAGTGCAGCAGTCCCCCTGCTGCCTAACCTGTGTGACAATGTCTTGGTAACAAGACTGGGTTTAAATTTATTTTTCATCATTAACAATGCTAGTTTGGAGGTTATTTATTAAAAACTGTGCATATTTCAGTTCCTGAAGTACCAATACATGCTCTCAAATTCAGTCCTAATTTAATCTTGGCTTACTGCTTTTACTCTGGAAACAGAGTTTAAAAAAAAAAAAACAAAGAAAGAAATCAGGAAATGTTAAGAGTAAGATGACTTAAAATGCCATAAAGTAATCTCAAGTGACGATACAGAAAAATCCTTGGGTAAAATTTGAAGTCTGAAGGTCTGCAGTGTTATCAACTCATGCATTAGCATCATCAATTTACAGTTTTATGCTAAAGAACTACTTACAAAAGGGAAGCAACTGTGTGAAAAACTCAAATATCAGGTACATAAATAAGGTTCAGAAGGCTTTTGCATACAGCAGAATCCCAAAATAAAACTCAAGAGACAAATGAAAAAAATGCCTAAAGTATTCAACAGTTTAAATACATTTTAGGTCCTGCTACCTCTCATAAAAACAGCAAGAAACCTTGAAGGGGTTAGGAAACCTCAAAAAATGATGCAGACTGCTTTCATTCAATTAAAAAAAAAAAAAAAAAAAGGTTGCATGCATGAAATCTATCTCACTTTAAAACACTACAGTTTTTTCTTTCTTTAAAAAAGTCATGATTTGGACTATACCCTTATAAGGTTCATCTGCTTTTGGTTGCTTGGACAGTGTCCTGTTGAAATGGTTTTTCATAGTACAACTTAAGAGCATCAAACAGCAGTCTCAGTTTTCTGACTAGCTCACAATACCAGTATTGTTTTTTTAATGTGAACAATAATTTGAACAACAGTCTCTTCCACCATCTTTCTGCTTCATGGTCCATACATTTTTGCCATGCATACATCTGTCTTCAGAATTGCTTGTTCTCTCATTTCCTGCCCGTCGGCACATTCGGCTTAGGTCTGATAGAAACACTCCTGCTCCTTGACACAACTAGAACACTGGAATTTGCCTGGAGAAAACCTGCTAATGTATGGCTGCTTTCTTTTTTTTTTTT
>VZRN01001008.1:14118-34615 GCA_013397935.1 Dasyornis broadbenti | reverse complement strand
TTTTTTAATTATTCCAATTCAGATCTTAAATCAGCATTTTAAAAGACACTAAGGCTGCCAAATACTGAAGGTAGCAAATAACTCAGATTTTTCTGAAAGCATCTTGTGGCAGCTGCAAGTTTCTGTTCCGTTTACTTAGAGCAGTAATTGCCTTTGGAAATTAGATTTTCCTGCTTGTTCAAAAGATTTACCATGAGTAACCATAAAAATTCAAAATTTAACTCACTAATTGCCAATGTTAGCAAGCAGATATAGAAGACGTATGTGGCAAAAATTCAGCAAAAATGGAAATCTACCATCAGATAATTTCTCTGACAATACTTTGATATCCCTCAGAACATATACGCTCCAGTGGTTCTACATATCTCTAAACAGCACAGTTTGCAAACTCTTCCCTGTCATAAGAGATCTCTTTCAGGAGCAAATACACCTTGCTATCCAATTTAGATTTTAATTTCTGTGTTTTCATCCTTCTTGTTATATTCCCCAGGTACTCCTCCTTATTGGTATTTTCAGTTCTTATTTAGTCAAGCCCTAAATATTTTGATTTTTCATACAGTGAGATGACAGTTTTCCACCATCCTTTTTGTAAAAAAATTTGATTTGCCAAATTATTTCGGTAATAGGTGGCCTAATAGGTCTGGTGTCAGGAGGTGTCCATGAACCATTTGTCTTTCAATACTGTCTGCAGAAGACAAATTTTCAGATGTGGATTATTATTATAACAATGAGCCAGAGGGCCCCTGAGACAGTCACCAGCACTTGCAAGACAGACTAATCAAGGGTGGCTGGATTTCAAGGGAATGTGACCAGCATTTAAAAGCAATTTATGTTTTTTGTTACTGTTTGCCAGGAGTGGGTTTTCTCCTCTACCTGGCTTTTTATTGCATTTTTTCCCTTCCATGCTGCAGCACCTACACAACGTTCGCAGTCTTGCTTGCAGAAGTGAGGATGGGGCTGTCACCCCCTGCTCCCATGAAAAGTAGGGTAGCAAATTGCCTTTTAAGTACTGTGCACCACTCTTCCAGCAGAAATCCCATCAAAAATACATCAGCATCTTCTCCAGATGTGGCTAGACTGATTTTACTCACGGAGTACTTAAATGACAATGCAGTATCTGCAGCACCCATATACTTCCACTGGGTATCACTGCACCACACGGATAAACGACAGCACATCCTTTCTGCAGCACCACCTGTAGCCCTTTAAGAGCCCACGGCCCAGCACTGAGACACACAGATGAAAGCAAGCACAAGCCCAGGAAGTGGACTGCAGCTTGCTTAATTGCAAATGTCTATCCTCTGACATAAGCAACTGACAGCTAGGTACTAGGTACCCAAGACTGTCACTGGAGACCTGGTCAATGCAGCTCATGTAGTTTAGGGTACAATTCATTTTCATAAGGGTAGGGTGAGGTAAATCATACCCTAAACACTACTGACTGTAACAAATGCATCGGCACTACTTAATTCACACACAGGTGTCATCCAAAACAGTGGGGCAACACTGAGTACTTTGGATTAAAAATAATAATAATGCGCCTCACAAGTTGATAAATATCAACCCCCAAAAGGTTAACGCTGAAGGCAGAAGAAAATAAGACTTCTCTCATTGAGACTATCTGCTGCAGCAATCAAAGCAGTTAGAATCCATTTGCTTGCAGGAGTCCACAGAGAATATCATGAAGTAATTTGAGTGAAAATAAATTAGTTTATTTTGTTCTGCATGGCCAAAACCCATCCCACTTAGTTTTACCTACCTAAATGAAGAGCACAGCCTGTTCTAGGCTTTTCTCCATAAACAAAACAGAGCAAGGTTGCTCCAAAGGGACACTTAGTACCATCTAAGATCTGGTTTGTCCTCTAAATGCATCTGTCTCTCATTAGAGACTAAAAGAAAGCCAGGCTACAACCACCTTGTTGGCACATGAACATCAAACAGACTTCAGTGACTCTCAGTAAAGAAAGAATAACAAATTTTGGATTCTACTTGCGGGGCTTTCATCCCTCAAAACCGAAAAACATGATAGTTATGATAAGCAACAAAATAGTTCATGCTTACAGCAGGACTTACCGTGGTCCCACTATTGAAGCCCATCCTTATTTATTCTTCCTAAGGGGATCAACAACTGCATTTTGGGATCCCTGCTGTGAGAAGCAAACCTTTCCTTCTGCTGCGACATAACACTAACCCTGAACTGTAGGGTATTCTGGTAGGTTGTGTTCAGTATTTCACAGAGTCCAGTGCAGTGTTTTTCTCATTCATTACTGGCAATCGAGCCATTTGTAAGGAAATGAGAGATGAAGAGCTAAACATTCATTTGGAGAGAGGAGAGATAAGCAAAAGAATAAAAGTCTTGTCTCAGATTTTGCATATGATTTTTCAACACTAAGGAACGTAAAATTGATGTGTAATGCATCTAATATCAAACTAATATCAAAATATCAAATAATATCTAATGCCAATAATAATATCTAAAACTGATATTTAAAGTAATGTAAATTTCATTTAGAAGGTCAATCACCAATGAAAGTTTACTCTGAAAAATAGGTAATATCAATGCTATTTATTCATAAAGCAACAGAAACTCTCAGTAAAAAAACCTGACAGACATGTGTTAGCTTAACATTGACAATACAGAATACACTATTACTGCACAATGCATTACTGCACTATTCTAAAAGACAACTATGTATTTTGACAGGTGACTGTATTATGAAGGGCTGATAACATCAGAGGAAAAGCAGTAAGGAGAGATGAATCAAATAGTATGTGTACATTCCCCGTTGATACCACAGAACTCATAAGCCCTATTCTACATGACAATAATGAAACACTGAAAGGCAAAGAAATGGAGAAATCCAAAAGCAGAAATGCCATGAGATGAATAGAAAGCAAGGCACACAAATAAAATATTTTCAAGAACAGGTTAGTGGATACTCTGCAGACTCACAGATTTAATGCCCTAATTCTAGATCATGCAACCAGACGTCTTTCATATCCCATATCTACTTCAGCCTACTGGGGTGTTGGACCTCTCAGCAAACAGGTTGGGAAAAAATTATCTGACTAACCGACTAGTGCTACTTCCAAATTAGCAGCCAAAGTGTGTTCATAACACATTCAAAACAAACAAGCCTACACATTACCCAGAAATTTTTCCCATGTTAACAATTCCAGATTCCAAACCAAATACACAACAACTAAACCAAAATTATGGATATCAAAAAGTAACACTTTAAACAACTCATGCTCCGTATGAAACCTAAATTATTTTCTCAGCATATGAAAGTCATCAAGATTGCAGTCATGCAAGCAGAAAACATAACCATGTACCCCTAACATATTTCAGTAATTTTACCCAGGATCGTACTACACAAGGCAACTCGATCTGAGTTAGCACTGTAGCTCTTAAGTTAACAGAATGGCAATTTATTTGAGCCATGCAAGAAATTTTCTTTTTGTCAGAACCATACAGCACTTTTGCATGCTACATAAGAAATATTTTGCAGGCTAAAGAAAGTATATTTACATTATTTCATTAAACTACAAAAATACTTTATTTCAAAGATAAAGGATACACCTACCCCAGAAAAAACAATGCCTTAGAAAATGGGTCAATAGATAGTTTTTCTTCATCTTTTATACAATCTCCAAAGTATTTCAGAATAAGATATTTTATCATGGTGAAAGAATGCACTTTGACATCATACATTGCTGTTATTTTACCTTTGTCTAATTCATTTTTCCCTAGCACTTGAGAAAAATACTTTTTTTTTAATTTAAGCAAGGCAATGGGAAATAAGAACAATGACCTACAAAGAATCAAACTGCTAACTATGCAAAAAGAAGCACAACATGGATACAGAAAAGAAGTACCAAAAGATTGCTGTGTGGCAGCTACTTTATGTTTAATATGATACAACTTGGAAGGTAGGTACGCTTACTTCAGCTAGCTCTGGTAAACTTGAGTGATCAGCTAAAGTCAGATCTCAAAAAGTTACAAATTTCAAGTTATAAGCTTGTCATCAAATATTTCATACTAACAAGGTCAAGTGCTTCCACTGAACAGAATTCAACTTCCAAGCTCTCAAATACTATGGCTTGAAACACTTACTTTCCTGAAAACTCAGCTATGCATCCAAGTAGTCTGAAATATACCTCTGACTTCAAAAGGGGCATGGGATCCTTTCACGAGCCAAAACCACATAGAAAATGGATTTTTCCACACAGCTCCAAGTCCTTACCTTTCTGTAGACTATCATATTTGGAGAACTCTCCTCTGGGTCAGCAGTTTCCGCACTACTTGGATCAGTGGCTGCTTGGGCCATGTTTGCCTCTCGTCGCTCAGACTGCAAGGACAGGAGCAAAAGTCAGAATCACTCCAGGCTGCACTGGAGCATGACAAGGACATGCAACTGCTTCCCAGGCAGACAGACAAGGTTGGTACAGAGGGAATCACACTCCAGACTTCACCCCATGCAGGATTTTATCACACTGTGTCAGAACTGACTTGTCTACAGGATAGCATCCCAAGAACAAGGACCACCAAGTCACATACAGCTGTGGTTTGGGCTTGCATACACACATTTCTCCCACCGTTCTGAACTTTTATCATAAGCCCTTATTCAACAGAGGTCCAATTAATACTTCACACACTTCCTTTCCTTGCTATATAGCACAAAGAGCTTTGACTTTTCTAGAAGCTTTGAGGTACCTGAGAACAAAAAGCCAAGAAGGGTAAAAGGCTTGCTGTGAGGTAGAGTGAAACCCCACGGTAACCAGCGGGTGCAGCAGACTGGCAGGCACACTGACGGCTGTCGCCTGCAGACACTCCAAGCCACTTCCAGCTCTCTGCAACCCCGGAGCAGCAGCCAAGAACCAGAGAGGCAGAGCTGCTTGCTCAGAGTAAACAGCTTCCCTCACCTCTTCTCATGACACAGCCAGGAAGAGGCAGCAGGACACAGGCAGACAATTACACATAATACTTCTTATCATCCAGAAGCACAGAACTGCTGCCTCATCTCCTCCAGGTCATGCAAGCCTTGAGGCAACAGCATTATTTTTAAAAAACCAAAAATAAAACCCAAACGGTCTGGTGCAGGGAAGAGACTTTAAGTTCTAAGTCAAATGCTGTATTTTAAATTTTTCTTCCACCAGCACATTTGACAAGTTACATTTAAATTAGAGAATTAGAGGCTGCTGTGAAGCCGTGTGGTGACCTTTCCTAACCTAAGAAGTAACACTGCCTCATACAGATATTGGCATTAAAACTGTCTGACAAGTTCAATTTCTTTAACATTGAAAGTACTGAAACACCCCATCTCAACATATTTCATTAAAAACTGAGAAAAAAAAAAAGTTCACACAAGCATAACCTACACATTAATTTCTAAAACACAGCTCACCACTAAACTGTCTCCCTTTTTTCAGGAAAAGATACTTTCCTATTCCTTCCTTTAACCACTTTCACATTGCCACAGGCAACAAAGTGCCCCAGCATAAAATATACATACAAAGCATACAATTATATGTATAATACAGCCCTGAGCCATTCTAGCTGTCAGTTATCAGCTCCCAAGGACAAGTCAAGAGCCTAGAATCAGACCAGCTCAGACCATATCCCAGCTCTGTCCTTTCTCAGCAGTGAAAACGCTACTGCTGTAACATGGCATCCTTCACTGGAGCCAGAAGCAGCTGAGATACCCACTTTAAGCAAGACATAAAAAAGACCAAGGTTTAATAATCTACATCAATCCATCAGTCATTAATTTCTTTCTTTTATAAGGTATGCATGCACACACACAGACACACACAAGTGGGCACAAATGCAATAGTACATGCATATACCAATTTTGAAACTCACTAATACAGTTCAAGGATCAAGTTAAACAATATTTATATAGATCACCCTTTAAAGGCATGTTCAGACCAATTTATATTTAAAGGACAGAAAATTATTTTAACCCCTATTAAACCTCACGTCTTTCTAGAAGCCCAAACACCACACTGTTGTGCCAGGTTGTGAGCTTATAAGGAAATGGAATAAATTGTCTAAGCAAAATCATTAGATGCAGAAACAATTAAACAGCACAAATGATGAAGGGTAAAGCATTTTCAAATTATAGCACTTTTAATTATTTATACGAATGTGCATTTTCACAATATTCCTTGGTCATGACTTCAAGGTACTGAAGAATTAGGCTCTAGGTTATCATCACTCAGTTGAACAGAGCAGGAACTGGGTTGAGATTTTATGTAACTTTCTGAAGGCAATTACAAAGCAGAGCTGAAAGCATATGTCAAGTCACACAAGTTTCAGCTTCACCTGCAGTACATAAAGACCACATTCACCACTTACATTATGAGAGATTTTATATGCATGCTTTAAAAGAAAACACTCATAACTAACTTTCAATCGAGAAATGCTCTTAAAAGAACAAAATTACAATTTCTAACTGAAAAGCCCTCTGCAGCATTACTTAGCTGCGCTTCACTCATTGCATTATTCACTTTGAACATCCACATATACAAATTCTGTTGTTATTGTTATACTGTCAGCTCACTTGATCTTTCCTGGTACTTCCAGATTTTCCCCCATAGCACTTCTTGAAGCTTTTCATCTACTCCAGTGCAACAAGACAATAACAGCATGTACAATATGCAGTAGTAGTGGCATGCTGTTCATGGTGACATTGAGGGAGCCATTAACTTTGCAGATCTACGTAAGTCTAACATGTAGATCTATATAACATCTACATAAGGTAATCAGTACAAGTGAACCAATCTGCTGTTGCAAGTCAGAAATTGGCAAAAGTGATTCCCACTATTGCACAGAATCTCCTTCTGGATTTCAATCAGGAGCAGCAGGAGAAGGGCCACCTTTGCAGGAGTGACAGCAGGATGGACGTCTCAGAGAACAAGGCTGGAGACAAGGTGGGACTGAGGAGCACCCGGGAGCAGAGACAAGTGTGGGCATCCCCTCCACACAGCCCAGGCACTGCTGCTGCTGGGATGAGCCTTAGCAGGCCAAGCCAGGGCCCTTGAGGAATTGTGAGGGCTCTGACCATTGTCCAAGCTTTTACCCTTTCTTTTATACCCTTTTTAAAAACACAGCATTCCTTCTTATAGGTATTCTACAAGAAAAAAGAAAAGACTACAGATAAAATAAGACAGTAATATGACATGGTCATGTTCTTGGCTCTTCAAGGTGAAAGCACAGCAATGCTGGGTCCCATGGATTCCATTACACCTCTGCTTTTTAACATATCGGAGTTGAGTGAAGCTCAGCACCCAGTGATACAGGACTGCTTCACAAAACCACAGAGTGGCTGGTGGAGTAAGAGACCACTGGAGGTCATCTGGTCCAACCTCCCTGCTCACACAGGATCCCTTAAAACATGTTACTCAGGATTGAGTACAGACAGCTTTTGGATATCTCCAGTGGGAGAGACTCCACAGCCTCTCTGGGCAACTGTTCCAGTGTGCACTCACACACACAGTAAAAAAGTTTTTCCTCATGTTCAGGTGAAGCTTCCCGTGCATCAGTTTCTGCCCATTGCCTCTTGTCCTACTCCTTGGCATCATTGAGAAGTGTCTGGTTCCCATCCTCTGACATCCTCCCTTCAGATACTTACAGACATTGATGAGGTCCCCTCTCAGTTGTCTCTTCTTGAGGCTGAACAATCCCTGTTCCTTCAGCCTTTCCTCACAAGAGAGATGCTTCAGTCCCCTCTTCATCTTTGTAGTCCTTTGCTGGACCCACTCCAGGAGCTCCACGTCTCTGTGGTACTGAGGAGTCCAGAACTGGACAGAGTGCTCCAGATGTGCCTCACCAGGGCTGAGAGGAGGGGTAGGATCACCTCCCCTGATCTGCTTGATGCTCTTCCTGATGCACCCCAGGATACCACTGGCCTTCTGGGCCACACGGGTACTGCTGGCTCACGGACAGATTGCTGTCCACCGGGAGCCCAGGTCCTTCTCCACAGAGCTGCTATCCAACCTCCAACCTGTTAAGACTTTTCTGGAGAGCTGCACAGAGTTCTGAGGCCGCTCCTCCCAGCTCTGTGTTATCAGCAAACTTGTTGAAGAGGCATCTGTCCCTTCATCCAAGTCACTGACAAACAAGATAAACAATACCAGACCCACTGCTGAACCTTGGGGGACACCACTAGTCAAAGGCCTCCAACCAGACCCTGTGCCACTGATCCCAATCCCACTGAGATCTGGTGCTCAGACAACTCTCAAATTGCCTCACTGCCCACATGTCCAGTCTGCACTGCCAGAGCTTGCCTGTGAGGATATCATGGGACAGAGTGTCAAAAACCTTACTGAAGTCCAGGTAGACAACATCCAGTATTCTCCCCTTACCTATCTAGGTAGTTATCCCACCACAGAAGGCAATCATATTGCTTAAGCATGATTTCCCTTCAATGAATTCATGCTGACTACTCCAGATCACCTTCTTGTCTTCCACATGCTTAGAAAAGGCCTCCAAGGTAAGCCATTTTATGACCTTTCTGGGGACTGAGATGAGGGTAACTACTCTGTAGCTCCCTGGGCCCTCCCTCTTGGCCTTTTTGAAGACTGGGGTGACATTTGCTTTCTCACAGTCCTCAAACACCTCTCTTGACTGACATAACATTTTAAAGATGATTGAGAGTGGCCTAGCAACCATGTCCACCAGTTTCCTCAACACTCATGTATGCTAAAAAGACCCATCAGGCCCCATGGACTTATGGATGTCAAGCTGGACTAAATGGTCTCTAACCCAATCCTCCTCAACCAAGGAAAGTTTTCCTTCCTCCAGACTTTCTCCCCAGGGCTGGGGCTGCACCAGTCTTGAGTGTGGAGGAAATGATATTTTAATATTGACCAGCTCTCTTGGGACACTTCTTCTCATTGGCATATTCCAGTGGGATCCTTCCAAGAAGGTTCCTGAAAGAGGCCAAAATTAGCTGTCCTGAAGCCCAGAGTTGAGATTTTACTGCACTGCTTCCTCCTAGCAAAAATTGGCCTCCACAATCTTGTGGTCACTGCAGACACGGTTGCTCCAAAATTTCACACGTCCAACAAGACTTTCCTTGTTAGTTAATATAAAGTCCAACTGCACACCTTTCCTCATTGGTTCTTCCACACCTGTATCACACAGTTACAGTCAAGGCTTTCCAAGAACATCTGGGATTGCTTTTCTGTATGGGTACCATGCTAAAGCCTGGTCTCCAGCCAGTTCTCTAATGGGACATTCTCACTAGCCAGGATTATCACTGGGGGTTGTGGCACTGACTTAACACTCAATGAACACAGACAAACTGCTGGCTACATGGCAATAACACTTCTGACCAAGGAGCAGTTTTGGTATAGCCCTAAGGGAGCACCACCTCTCCATCTCTGCCAGGGAAAAGACCACCAGGGAGAAGCACAGGGAGCCCAGAGTTAGGGCTCCAGTGATACAGGCTACCTGCTGCAAATACAAATGACACTGCCCATGGCCAAAGCACAGCTTTTTTTACCTTAATACTATGTTAACGTGCTACATTTGCAACTCTTTAAATAATATAATTCTATGTGAAAGTCCACATCTGATTTGCACAGTTCTGTGTTAAAAAGCAAAACAATTAAACCTACACAATATTTTTGTCGCTGTCAGCCCAGTCTACTACAGATGCAAGCAGAAAGTCAACCCTACAACACCACACAGACTGAAAAGAGTTTGCTCTCTGAACCCTTCTCTAAGCACATGTTTGTGATGCATTAGCCATAAGTGAATCCAGCTTGGTCTTATAAAGAAATTTCAGCTACAGTTAGCTGAGAAGAGTGAAAACAAAGATTTTATGTAGTTATTTAAAAAAAAATTAGAAGTAATCCATACCACCTCCAGCTAAGAACCTCACCAGTTACTATCTAAAGTGTACTGTCAACTCCTCCCTCCTATGGGCAGTTTGCTGTATGATCAGGGGCTAACTCATCCCAGCCTTCATCCACACACCAGCAATCTAAATCCAAATGCACGTCTTCAAAAAAATAAATGGTCTCTAAATTTCAACTTTCATGTTCAAAGATGCTGTTTTCTCACAGCTGTTTTTCTGACAATAGCCATGCTTGCAGTAATCTGGACTCCTCAGCATCAAAAGTGATAAAAATTGAAAACCATTTGTGCTAGCCATTCTCTCACTCTGCCACACACAAGGAGAAAATCAGCAGTCTTCAACTTCTTGTTTATGGATAAGATGGCCTATTAAGCCTTTGAAAAATATTCCCAAAAATATGCTAAAAGGAGAGGGTACATTTGCCTCTCACTGATTTTTTCCTTTTTATGTTTTATTCTTTATTATAGAACACTTCTGCTTTTCCCCCAAGAAACATAAGCACACTGGATTAGACAGGCAGCGGCTGACAAAAAGCACTGAATCACAGTAAGAGTTCTCTCTCTCTCTCGTATCTGATCAGGCTCCTCACACTCTCCCAAAAACCAGAAGCTGCAAAGAGATAAGGCTCCCATGTCACAAAAGGATCAGCGAATCTTTAAAGTGAAATAACCAATTAAAAATATGCCCTGAAAATCAAGAAAATAATTGTTTCCAGTTTACCTTTTTAGAGTTTCTGATACAGAACTGTAACTATAAAATTTCAAAGGCAACAACCTTAACATTTTAATCCAAAATTACTGTCAGCATTTAATCTCTGTGTATGTGTAAATTCAATGAAAACATTTGAGCAGTTAATTAAGAGATTCCCCTTAGTGTTCTCAAACACCTTGACTGCTGTCAGAAAATGCATTGGAAACAAGACTGCTGGAAGAAACCTCTTACAGACACAGAACCACATGTGTTTCATAGAAATCAGCACATCTAGGAGTCCTTATAGACTCTGGGGTTTATACATACTAGAAAAAGAAAGAAGTACAAAATTAAAAGAAATCCTGCAAAACAAACTATTTCTTGAAAATATTATCTGGATTTAACAAACTAATACAAGGTCATTTCAACTCCTATTCTGCATCGTAATAAATAAATTTTCAACTTAATATGCAAAATTTGCAGTGCAAAACGTTTCTTGCACATCTGAGATAAAATATGGTAGTTTGTTAAAATATGGAAAAACAGAATCACAGAAAATAGAATCTGCTAAATTAATTCCCATGGAGATATCTATCAGGACTGCTCAGCTGAAATATAATTTTGGGTGACAATAAGTGAAAATTACCTTTATGCTATGTAATTAATATATTTCAAGGGCAGCTTGTAATTGACACGTAGTGTTAATATCAAATCATGAGAGATTTAGTGCTTTAGCACACAATCATAGACTAAATTACAGTTTCATGTCATTAATACCTAGCTAATTTTTTCTAATTGGTGAAATACAACTAGACTACATGACTTTCCACAAGCCTGAGAAATCATATAACCACATGCCTTGCTGAACTGATAATTACCTAATAGGAAAAATCTCTACCTGATCTGCTAGAATATTTAGCTCAAATAGGTCGTTATTAAGGTGACAGGAGGGAAGAGACTGAAGGAAAAATCACTTACTCTGAACTCAATTAATCCCCATTAATATTAAATTGATATTTCACATCCATTACATAAATCTCTCTAAAACTGCACTGGGAAGAATCTTGTCTCCATGTTCTTTTTCTGGTTAATTGTTACTTCATTAAACCAGGACATGGGCATGCCAAGCAAGTTGTGTATACCGGCAACATACAGCCTGCCATTAAGGTGATCCTGTTGACCAAGGCGAATACATCAACCAGAGGATCGCCAGGTCCTACCTGGGATATACTCTGCTTTTGACTGGTATAGCTCAGCCCAAGCACTGCACAATTCACCTCTACTCCTCCTTCAGAAGTAAACCCACATAATTAATGCAGTAACTTTCCAAAGAGGAACTGATACAACACCCATCTGAATGGACTAAAGCCAGAAGTAAGACTGGAGCTGAGAACAAAACTCAACCATCTCCACCAGTTCCCTTTCTGGTGAGGAGGGGGAACACTGGTGCTAACATGACACATCACCACCATGCCCAGTGGGTCAAGACTCTGCAAGTTTGTCTTCCCCTGAGCCAGATGAAGAGGACATAAGGGCTACCGAAGCAGGGGCAGGGAATCCCCTCATAGGGAGCCATGCCACGGTCAGTAGCGACAGAGCGAAGGTCTGGCCCCACCCTGGATACCAGGGCATTGCTCCCCTGCAAGCAGGGGCAGAGAAGGAAGTCAGCTTTTGATCAGAAAAGTACAGCTCCCAGCGCATCTTAAAATCCTTCAAATGACTGTTTTGGATATCAAATAGTAACTGAAGTTACTCTGAAGATAGTTTCCTAATAGATGATCATCCCAGACCTTCTGCCCCTCCTTTTAAGTGCTGAGCATTGCAGTACAATCAACAATACTTAGGCTGTTACCTTTTTTAAGGAACAAAGTATAAACACTTCCAGCAGCTGCACTTAATATTCACATTTTTGCCAAACAAATTCCTCTTTGTGGGAAAGCAGTTTTGTTCACACTGGGAGAATTCAAGGGCTCTAACCACCCCATTCCTCCTCTTTCTGAGGCACCAGCTCACAGGGAGCCCCATGCAGAAGCTCAGGAGCTCAACACTTTCCTCACTCCACAACTGGCAGGATGAAGGATGGGCACACATCTAGGCTGGGGAACAAGCTAAGACTCTTTTGCCTCACTCCAACAGGGCAGGAAGAAAGGACCCAATTCCAGGACACTCCCTTCTTCTCCTTGTCAGGGAAACTGGGATCCTGATGAAGGCTGGGATTTCCAATTTCTACTACTCTTACAGACGTTTCCTAAAGGTGTAGTGCCCTTCAATAACTAAGCATTTCTCCTGTGGAAAACTTGCTTCAAAACATGCTACAGGTATGTCTACATTTCCCCACAGTACTAGGGCAGGGAGCAAGCTCTGGGCTCCTGATAACCTGCAGTTCTTAATGCTAGTTTGCTCCCAGGTTCTCTTTCGTAGAGCTCCAAACCTAGCAGACATAGGTCTGGGAACACAGTTCTCCACATCAGCACTTGCTCTCAAGAGTCAGAATGGACAATCTTACACAGGGTTTGGCTTCCTACTTCTTTTCAATGCCTGAAACAGTCTCCCAATAGGTTCAGCAACACCATACAGCTTCCCAATATGCCTCAAGTCCTACTATGCTCAACCTCATCCTTCTGGTGGACTGCAGGACAATTTCACTTTTTTTAAACACTGTGCTGGGAAAAAAAAAACATCCACAACAATCACTGAATCTTCAGGCCACAGAGATACCAGCTGAGGGCCAGAGGTCTGAGACCCTCCTGGCCAAGGCTATATAGTATGGACACAGCCATCTTTTAGACCAAACTAGCTCTCAGACAGGAGCCAATCCAAGTTACTTGGCTTCCTGCATACAGACACAAGTTTAAACTCAGCCCCTGTGTAATCTAATGTGTAGGTGTCTGTAGGCACTCCTTCCCAATCCCTTGCTGTTCCCAATTATGTATGTTCATTAATAAAAAGAGTAAATATTCATCGTGTGGTGATGTAAGCAGAATATTGCTAACCAGGGATTACCAAGGCCTCATACCACCTCCAAAAAGGGTGCTCTCAGCAGTTTTGTCTCCATCTGCAACACCTGTGGTAGCGCTTACGTTGTCACAGAACTGTCTAACAGACAACAATCAGGATGGACAGTTCCAGTTGTTCCATCTGTGTGAGCCACCGGTGATCTGCCTCAGACACCTGGCAGGTGATCAGACTGCTTCTTGATAAATCATAGATGTGGATTACTTTTGTCTCCTTTCCTCACGTTGCCACACACTCCATTTTGATTCTATATATTTCTAAATCTGCAGGTATTTTTAGCTATTCTAAAATACTGTCTGCATCTGGATGTTACATCCAGGAAACCTAGGGGTGGAAGCCAACATAAAATAACTTTTGGCATCAAACTCTGACTAGGTTCTGACTTCCCAAGATAACCGGAAGGAAAAGCGGAATGGAGATGGATGGTAGTGAATATTGACATATGAATTGCTGGTTAACTAGGCAATTTTTTCCCTTTATGAAATCAATTGTTAAAATGGGCACTTGCATACTCAATTTCCTTTTAATGGACCAGAATGATGTTATACCAGGAAGAAACTGCCCCCAATACATCCATCCCTCTTCCAAAGAATTCAGAAAAAAAAATGCAGTGTTCACTGATAATCAATCTCCCTTCCAATAAAACCATACTGCTATGAGTGCAAGGCCTCTTGGAAAGGCTCTGAGCCAACATGCTGTTACCAAGGATAGCTACAAAGAATGTGATAGCAAGTACATGCTGAATATTTAACTAAAACAAGTGTCAGTGCTATACAAATTTAGAAATGCGAAGAGATAGCTATAGCTCAACTTTGAACTTCATGTGAATTGGTGATCCCAAACTCCAGCAGTATTTATTCATCACTATCAGGCTGCAAGGAGCAGCAGTTACAAAGCTGAAGCTGTATTTTGTTGTTTTGCAACATTGCCAACTTATTGGCCAGAATCATTCCCTGTGGAAAATGAGTAACCGTACCGATAATACAAAGCTTGAGGGTAGACTTCTAAACCATTCTCCAGTATAAATCTTCCACGGGATCAGTTAAGGGGTGCTAAGAGCATCCTGTTCTATGAAGCTGGTCCATCAAATACACCATCTCTGAAAGTGACTTGCTTTTATGTACCATAGAAAATACTAATTGCAACTACAGTAAGCTGCTTCTGGGGGGTGGGCTGCACTTTGTATCTTACACTGTATCCAGTAAGTTAAAAACAACTGAAGAAAATTGATTCAAATATAAAACTGAACGAGAAGAAGCACAAAATAATGGATGCTCTAATACAGACTGACAAGAAAATACTAAAATTTAAAAAAACCCTAAACAAACAAAATATAGGCCTCGGTACCTGTTAGATTCCAAATTCAGATTTACTCCACCTATACTCTCTGTTCCAAACACAGCTTGCTAAAATGAAGTTCCCTTCAAGCAATCTTATGCGAGTTGATAGAACCAATCCAGCCCTGCATTTATCAGTGACTGCATAATCTCATTTAAAATGCCCCAAAGTGCTGAGAGTTCTTGCTGGTTGTTCATTCTCAAGAGGATGGAAAATTGCAAGTACCCTGCAATTAAATAAAATGGGAAATTTGCTACCCAAATGCACAGGTGTCCTTGAAGATGTGGCACCATGAAATACCCTTGGTGCAAAGTAACACAACTGGTTGCATCCCACCTACTTCAAGGATGTGATGCAATATACTATGATTTCACTGCCCTGCTGTTTATCACAACAGCACACAGCCTTTTCAGATGCAAATTACACACAAATCACTTCAGTAATTCAATGTATAAAGCACTTAAGCCACTTCTGAATTAGCTAGCTCAAGTCCACACACCACACACCCACACAGTTCAGCAGAACCTACAAATCCCCGTGCTGTGTTTCCTTTAACCTGAACTTCCCAATGCCATAACTGGACTGCTACAAATACCAATATAGGCTACATACATTATAAACACTGCTGCTGTTATACTATAATACTCCTATGAAGACAATTTAATTGAGCTAATACATAGCTCTGCCAGATTGCTGTTACACTGATGAACACAATCTAAAACTAGTGGCTCATCTGTGACAGAGACAAATACTATTTTCTTTTACAAAATTATACACTAAAACACAGTGAAATTAAGTAACTTCCCACATTCACATAAGAAATGGCAGAACAATAAACTGGACATCTAAACCCTGACTTTCAAGCTGTTAGTTATCATTTGCTCAACACACATCACCATAGCATAGTAGGTCGGTAGTAATCAGTGTGAGGATCTTTAACTACCCCATGAACTTTCACTGCTGATGCCAGGTTCTATATGCACAAGGAAAAGATGAAATACTATCCTTTTCCACTGGGATAATGTTTATAGTGTGTAATTGAAGATTCCTGCAAAATTGCAGCACTAATTCCTCCTCACTGACTCATGGTCCCCACCATTACTGTGCAGGCAAAGGACAGTACCTGTGCTGCTGAGTCAAGGAACAGATAGCTGTTTCCAGCATGACAAGAATAGGCTCCTGGGATGTCAAAGCATCAGAGCTTTATTGCTCACTGAAATTTTAATCTTACTCTCTTTCCTTCTCCCCACATTCTTTGCCACTCGCTACAGAGATGTTAAAAAATAGTACGAGATCTGATGCAACACAAGTGGGTAGAAGCAGTCTCTCTTGACTCCACAATCTTTCTAGAGCTTGACAACCATCAAGAAAAACACAAATTAGCTCCTCTTTCTTGTTCCTCTTCATAGATAGAGCACAACAGAAATTAGCTCATTCCTCAGTGACCACAATATGCTATTACTCCAGCTGGAAACAGTAACTGAAATCATGGAAACATCTTTTCATGGTAAAATTTATATAGATTAAGAAAACACTGTGTATACACTAACACTAATATCATCCTTTAGAAACTTTACAAGCCACTATATTATTAAAGGAAAGTTGTAATCAAATGGTTTGGAACTCTCCATGTTATATCTATTATTATCTTTCCAAGGATATAAAGATACACCAAATTTTTCTAAGTACTCTAGCCACCTCTAAACCCCCATGAAGCCACCACCACCACAATGCAAGCATTGCTCTCACAGCCACCAGACAGAAAGTTAAGAGATGAAGAATGAAGGAAGATAGTGCAGAAAAAAAGAACAGATTTAGAGATGTAGAAACATAATAATTCAGTTCAGAATATGAAGACAGGTGTTCTACTACACATTAGTGCTCAAAGATGCAAAGATGAAATTTTGTAGCCTGAGGAAGTCCGATGTGTAACTCCAGAGGAACAAAGTGACTGACCAGATGCTTCTGAAAAAACCCAAGATGGTATCCATCACCACCTACAGCCATCCAGATGTTTCTGACATGTGCTTGGCCAGCACAGCTCTGGTCAGCTTGTCTCATGCAGACCAACCTGCAAGTGAACAGGGTTAAAAGTACTAGTACACCTTCAATAATAGCACAGGGCCACAATACTTCACACGGCAGGGTGCTATCTTACACCACACTGGAAACAGCAGTTCAAAGAAAAAACGTGAAAAAAACTCCCTTCCAAATCATCAACATAATTCTCTTATTCTGCCCAGGTTTTCTTTGCAATTATAATGCTGTGGTGTGAATTGAGATAGATAATAATGCAGCCATGAAGATGTTGAGAAGAGTCCCAGGAGGAACCAAGAGTAGTTCAGTTCTGACAACTAAGTGCAATATTTGTAACCTGAAACAGTCTCGGGCAGTTCAGTGAAGTGGACCTGTTTGCTCCTACAATCTCCCCTCGAGAGAGCCTAGGTGAAAGAGCTCCAGGTAACGAGCAAAAACAACATAATAACCCATTGTAAGGGCAAAACTGTACTCTTGTAGCATTGGGTGTGGGAAGAGCAGTTCACCCTTGTTCTGCTGACACTATACAACTGCACTGTTTGATTTAGATATCAAAGGTATACCCAGCCAAAGCCTGTGGGTTAGTTATCCCTCATTCTTGAAAAGCTGAGGACTTCTATCATTATCAAGGAAAGAAAAAAATTCATCACCCCACAAGACCCCAGTGTTTCTGTTAGGAAGCCTGAGCCATGGCACTGCAAGATCCCGAAGTTTCACCACAGACTAACATAGCATCCTAACATACCATGTTAAAATGACACACTGCAGCTATTTTCTCTTCCTGCTACTCCACATATATTAGCTTCTTCTCTTTCCTTGCCATCTGTTAGTTTGCTGCAGTCTGCTGGGACAGGACTGCCCTCTCCTTTTCTCCCCATCTTGGCTGCTTGAAAGGACGACAACAAAGCCTAGCATTTCCTGTCCATACATTCAGCTTTCCTCAGCTGCCTCAGAAGCATTAACAAAAGCAGAGTTACTGCCACTAATGAAAAGTGCTCTGCTCACCTCTGCTGTACCAGTGTGCTCCACCAGAATTACATGCTAGACACTGAAACACCTTGTAAGTGGTTAGCAAGGAGGTAACTGCTGCTTTAAGAGGACACACCTTTTCCTCTTATCCGCGGGCATCATTGATTTAAACAGATATCTGCATTACCTGCATCACAGGAACTGTCAGAGATAAACTAAGGTAAGCAGCATTGACAATTACTCTATGCAGCAATCTACTGTAACTTTCCTTAGAAGGGAAGGGTAGCAAGGAAAATAAAACAGAAAAATCGCTCAGGTGAATGGCAATCTTCTATCATCGTAAGCTTCAGTACAAGATGTGTAACAAATAACTATTTTTCCCTCTAATGCAGTTCAGAAGAGGAAAAAGAAGGGCTATCTAATCCATTACACTTGTAGCCAGTTAGGAAGGAAATTGGAATGTTTGTCATCAATCTTTCTATCAGTCAGGCCATTAAAAAAAGGAACAGCTCATCTAAAAATAAAGTCAATATTGGATGAGTCTAAACAGATTCTTCAGCATTTCACACACACATTCAAGCAATGAACACTGTTATTCTGTCCTTGTAACCATATGCCCCCAAGTCAATAACTGCTCTTCAACATCTGGCCTCTTTTCAAAGCAGATTGTAAAAGAAGTATAACAAAAGTGTTCCAAATCAGCTGGTGAGAAAGTATTATGGATCATAACACCATAGTAAACAATTGCTAGTTCTTCTGACCTGCAAGATGAGAACAAATCTGCCATTAAAATAAAAAATAAAGGAAAATTATTATACCAAATATACACAAACTTCCACTCAAAAATAAATCGCAAATGGATCTGGAGAATATTTAGGATGATATCAAATATGTAAAATCCCCAAAGCTTTGAACTACAGTTAACCTCTTTCATTATGTTCTCCAGCAAGCAATTCCAGAAGATAGTGCAGATTAGAAAGCACTTTTCACACTCACAGCTCACGAAGCACTTCCACCAGAAACATAGAAACACACAGGAAAAGTAGCTTGCTTTGCAGTGGGAAACCACCAATATCTACTGCAACACAGCAAAGGTGAATTTTACACTACGACTTTATTTATCAAAGACAGATTTTCCTGCTTTCCAATCCCTACACATTGGCAATCAGTAAATAAAATTCAGTCAAGAGCAATTATGCATCTCTTTAATTTCAGGGAAGCATCATGTAGCAAACAGGCTACAACTGGCATGCAGGTCTGGCAAGTCCCTTGCAGGTCAGCTGAAAGAAGCCCCGACTTACCCAGGCCGTCCCAGCGAGGGCAGAGCCGGTGCAGACGGGACGCCAGCCTCAGAGCCACAAGCGTAGTCGGCTCCTCGGAGCGGCAGCCGTGGCTGCTATTATGTCTGCAGCGTACAAGCGGCAGCGTGCCGTTATTTATACAAAAATCAGCATCTTCCTCAGGGAAAAAAAAAAAACACTTAAAGCTTCTTACTGGCCCTGCAACACATTCCTCTACTTATGGCATCACAGCTAGTGACTAAGAAGATGCTTTCAGTGTCACAGGAGATTAAGATTCTGGGAGGAGAGTGCCTGGCAGCTTTACTCTCACACACCGATCTGTCTTCATGCAAACGCACTTTGTCGGCTGATAGAAGTGTATTATTGCAATACGCTACCGAAGCGAAACAGTTTCCAAGTTTTCCCACAGGGCACCAGCTCCCCCTTCAAGCTGTACCCCAGCGCTTGCTCCCCCTCGTCCTTCTCCGAGGCCTTCCCCGAAAAGACCTGCGGTTTCAGGGCACCACAGCTTGTCCTGCGTCCCCACCGAGCTCCGGCTGCCCGGGCACTGCCCTCACACCTGCCGGGACACCGCGTCCCCTGAGCCGCGCCCCGCGGCGCGTGGACACCCCCGCATCGCCCGGACAGCGCCGAGGCACCTCCTGCGCCCTGCGCCGGGACCCGAGGCCGGGTCCCTTCCTCGGGACCCCGCGGAGGGTGAACCGCAGCCGCGGTGCTCTCGGGGGTTCCGCACGGCCCGGGCAGGGCACGGCCTCCCCCTGGCCGGACACACACATACACAACAACACACAGACACACACACACACACACACACACACACGTAACACAGACGCAGAACACACGCCTTGCACCTGTCCGCTACTACCGACGGGGAGCGAACTCCCACCCCGGGAGCTTGGAGCTCCGCTCTCCGCGGCGGGACCAGCACCGGGATCCCGCTGCCAGGGCAGAGCCGAGTGACAACCTCTCGCCACAGAGATGCGGATAAGCAGGAAAAAGACGGCGAGGAGAGCAGCCCACTCCCATTACCTTAGCAACCGCGCCGCCGCCGTCCCCTGCCGCCCCTTCGCCTCTCCTCAGGGACGGGGAAGAGCCCGCAGCATGGCGTGAGCCTGCGGGCGGGGCCGGCGGTCAGCCCGGGGCTCTTTTGCGTGCCTCTTCCAAAAACCTTCCGTTCTCCTCAGCGCTCCTCAGGCTGCGGCGGAGACGGCGGCCGGGTCGAAGCTGCTGCGACCAGAGCGCCACGGGCACACCGCGCCCCGCCCGGCCTGGCCCCTC
>VZRN01001008.1:0-10173 GCA_013397935.1 Dasyornis broadbenti | reverse complement strand
TAATGTCAGCTCAAAGACCTTTGCTTATTTCATGGTACATCTTTGAGTATCAGACTGCAGAGGCACTCTTGAATTCCTCAGCTTTTTTTACAGAAGGATCCTTTGTTTTGTAAACATTCCGTTAACTGAATGAAATTGACGGCTAGCTTGACTAGTAAATTTGGACATTTACAGGCAGTACAGACTCATGCCAGCTTTCAGCAGGAGCAAGTTGTGGGGTGCCGTTAATTTTACTTACCTTGCTTCACCTACCAGAAGAAAAAAGTTCTCTTTTTCATTGTGTGCTACATACGGTGCTCTCAGATACTATTCCATGGTACCCCTCTGTGATTTCTAGCTTGTCTTTATGGAAGTATGCTTTAAAAACTCCTAAAACTGTATTGTGTGTGCTGTGTTCCATATGGATTCAGCAGAAAAAAGGAGCAATTAGAAAAATGATATTTCAGCCATGCAGCACCAAAACACACTAGGTCTGCAGAAAGATGGCTCTTCCTTCCACCTCCATCTCAGAGATTCTCAGGAGATTTTATCCTTTGAGAGTCAAGTATGAGGAGCCTTGCTGTGCTGAGTCCTTCCTGCATATCCTTTAAGGAAGCAGATATAGCGTAGGAGAAGATGCCACATCTGCCAGGTTTATACAAATGTGAGTACTTTCTCTACAGGGAGAATTTTCCTGTGGGGATCTCAGCCCATTGAGAGGTTTCCATTGATCCATGTTAACGTGTTTCGCAAAAATTGAACATCAGACTGAAAAATGCAGGTAATGTATCCTGGCAGTTTCTGAGCTGTGACTTAAACAGTGTCAAGCCCAATGTATACTTCTACATCTACAAGGATCATCCAAGCTAAAAGAACAAAGACAACTCAATAGGAACCATTCAGAGCCAGCGTGTACTGGCCTTGTTGAGCTTCACTTAATTCCTCCCTTTGTGCAAAGGGATTTCAGCTGTCTTTGCAAACATAAAATTTGTGCCAGCTCTAATGCTTTGTAAATTTTGCGTGACTTACAACAAACTTCTTGATGATTTCTTATTATCGGGGGAAAAAAGCCATGGTGGTGAATTTCAGGCATGGAAGAACTTGTGTCCTGCATCTAGGAAAATCACAAAACCAAAAGAATTGAGAAGTTTTTGGGTTTTTTTTAGTAAAGCCGAAGATATCAGAAGAGCATTAGTAGCAGTTCCTCTACTCATTTTTATCAACAAAGAACACTGTGGGAAAGCAAAATTCACAGTCTTTGTAAATCCACCTGTGAAAGTCTGGATGAACCTGTTCGCTGAAAGTATTGAAACGAGGTTTGTGTAAGAAGCTCTGCCTCACATTGTCTTATGTGGAGTCCCAAAATGGACCAAGAGCAATACAACTAATCAGAAGAGGACTCCTTTCCCTCAATATCCAGGTTCTTGTTCAAACATAGCAGATGTTTTCTCTTCTTGCCTAGGCAATCTCTGAACAAATCAAAGCACTGGCTGAGTGAGGAAATTAGCACAGTCTCATACTTTCCTGTGTCAAAGAGAGGACTGTAGAGGGGATTTTAGGTTGTTCTATAACATATATAAATTGCTAAGCTCTCTCCACATCATCTTTTAGTTTGTCAGATCAGTTTTTTGATATCTATCAATGTTTATTCTTTTCTGTCCTTTAGTCAAGAACAGTCTTCTGCCTGGACTCCATCCATCTTATCTGAACTTTAAAAGTTTTCCTGAACATGGTAGAACCTCAACTTCTGCCATGTCAGGTATCCAAATATTATGAAAACTCATGGCACTAAGTGGCAGAAATGTGTGAATTCACATAGAATTCAGGTTTTCTCCAGCTGGTCTTGAAAAGCTGCAAAAATAGTGCTTACTTTGAATAAATCATAACATTCTTGACTTTTTTCTTCTTTGATCTTGCAAAAGTTTCCTTTGGACTTTTTTCCGTTTGCAATAGGTTTTACGATGATTAATTACATAAGCTGGGATGGGAACTGCTGCACAGTGGGAATGAGGAGCCTGAAGTGTGGAGGAAGGCATGAAATGTGTTTAAAAAAACCCTTAAATCCAGCAAGATGCAGTAAGTGCCCTTCATAGTCCTGATCATACTGTTTGTATGCTGTATCCCTCTCTCACCACTATTTATCTGTGTCTTATTAAATTATGCATTTTTCACAGCAGAAACTATATAATCTTGTGGTTTTGAAAAAGCGTTTACCATATGGAAGAAAACTGCAAACATCACCATGAAACATTTTTTTCTGTACTTGGATGATTTATAGTACCTACCAACACAGTTCAAGTATTGAAATGCATGTCGCTATGTTTCTGTATCTATCTATATATGTTCACTCTATGTACATATACATTTTTATATATAAAATCTTTTCTCTAATAGTTACAAAAAACATTCAGGTTGTTGATGATTTATCTAAATCATATTGTACCACTTCTCCCTCTTTGGCTAATTTATGTAGCTAAACATCTCAATGCATGTTCTGATTTTGGCAGGGAATTTAACATTTGATATGCTTTTGGTGAATATTCAGTTATTTCATTTTGTTTCTTCTCTTTTTTTCCTATTAAAAGCAGTTAAGCCTGAGCAGTCCAAATTTCTCATATTTGCATAAGAAAAGTCCTTAAACTCACTTTTAAATTCAAGTGACAATGAATGTTTTACTTTTCAATTATTGTTCCAGCTTGTTTTGTTGCTGAGAAAGTACTGCACGGGGAAGAGATCTGACTGACTCGGGATCAGTTGTACATCATTCACTAAAATGAATGGGAAGCAGAAGGACTCAAAAAACAGATATTAGCCTAGGAAACCCGATTTTTCTAGGCTCATACACACACAGTAGGGACAGTGGGAAAAGACACTTGGAGATTCAAAGCTGGAACATAACCTGAGGTGCTCATAGCTGTGACAAGAAGAAACTTTCTTTCTCTCTGCTGAGCACATGACTGTAAGAGGGTTTCCCTCACTGGAGTGCTGTCATACTTTCCTTCCTACAAAGCCAGGAATCCAGTTGCCAGTTTTGCAAATCTCAGCAGTGTGAAATAGGAGATGGATCCCAGGGCTCAGTTCTGGTCTCATCTTCCTCTTCTCCAGCCAGAAAAACTCCATCGGCAGCTCTCTTCTTGAAATGCAGTCCTTACTTCAATGCTCAGCCTGTTAAGCTATGACAATAAAGAGACTGATACAGCCCAATTCAATTAAAACAAATTTCAAACTGTTCTGCTCTGTTAAACTAGAATGTGAGAACAAAACACTTCCACAATGCATAATTCAAAATCATGCATAGAGCTTATATAAAAAAACCCATGAGTTTAATTATTTTTTTCCTTAATTATCCAAGAAACTGCTTTAAATCTGCATTGCCTTTAACAAGTCCACAAAGCTTTAAAAGATGTAATACATACCATATCAGGATCTCAAAATGCCTTATAAATGCTAATGAAACACTGAGTCTTCAATCAATAACTATGGCAGGCATGGTTGAAAACCTTCCATCTTCAATTGCTTGGGCTGAAATGTTTCAGCAAAAAGGCTGGGTTCTTATTTTGTTTTTCTTTTTTTAAATGTTTCAGCAAAATCAGTTTAACTGGCTTCAAGATTTGATGAAAAAAGGTTTCTGCCCATGTTAAATATATTCTTATAACTGAATGTACCCATGTTTTGAGGCTATTGTTAAAAATGTATCAGAGAAATGGGCCTTGGTGACAAGATATGCTATTCTGTGAAAATCTGCCCAAATTTTGACAAGTTACAAATTCTGAAATTTTCAACTTGTTCTTACTTACATTCTTAGAGACTGAAGGCTAAATTCCCCAGAAGCTGATTGCAGTGATCCACATTCAGAATAGTACAGTTAATTTTAACTAAATGTGTAAATTATTCAGGAGAAGGTGGGGGTCTGCTTCTTATTATCAATTTGTAGCCTAGGAGGGGACTGAAAACCACCGAGTCTGTCTCACTACTCAAGGCAGGCTCAGCTATATCTAACTTTACAAGTCCTTACAGACATTCAGCACTGGAGATGCCACAGACACTCCAGGGAATTTATTCTACTATTCAGTGAAGTATTATCTGCACAAGGTTTCATCCTAATATTGAAGATGAATCTCTTGTTAAAACTGGAGCGCATTATTTCTTGTCCTCCATCATGGATGTAGAAAGCAGCTTTCCACTGTTCTCTCTGGAGAATAATTTCACATTTTTCAAGACTTCTACCCATTTTTCTGTGTCAGATCAGACACTATCACTTTTCTTTCCTTACTGCTTGTTTTTTCAATGCCTCACCATCCTGACTGCTCTCCTCTGGACCACTTCCAACTGCTTCACATTTTTGTTGTGTCTAAAAGTGTACACACCGCTTTTGCTGACACCTCACCAGTGCTGAGCAAAGAACTCTGCACCTGCACAGACAGCCCAGGGCAGCATTCTCCTGTTTTGCAGTAGCCCAGCATTATTTCATCCTGTTCAATTTGTGTTCTTGGAAGTCTGCTAAATATTTTCCCACAGAATTGCTTTGAGAAGAGTTCCTCACTGTCCTGTGTTTCTGCAGTTTCTTGTTCCTGTCTAAATGTAGCTCTTACTCATACTGAATGCTATCCACACTTTTCAGATCATACCTGCAATTCACCAAGATCACTGTATATTAATCATCTCCTCTACCATACTTGCAGTCTCTTGCTGCTTGAAATTATCTGCAAATTTAATAATTATTCTCTTTGTGTCATCATCCAACTCATTAATGAATACTACCAGACCTAGAGCAATCCTCTGTGGAACTTCATGGAACTCATCCTTACATTTTGACAATGAAATATCTGTAACTGCTGCTTGAGCATGGTCTGCTAAGGCAACTCAGCACATATATTCAGTACAAATATTTAAAAAGTCACAATTTACATTCTGCAATATAGTTGTTTAAAACTCAGTCTTTTTTATCTTTTTTTTTTTCCAGGAAATTCTGTTCTTAAATATTAACAGGAATCAGATTTTGAAGGAGATTGAGCAGAGGTAAAGCAAATTTCATGCTTCATTCAAATACATAATTGTGGGAAATATCCTGAGGTGCACTTTTGTTAGCATTCACAGAAGACAGTCACTGTTAGATACTGCCTGTCTCTCATTGCCCTCCTTCCCAAAAAGCTTCTTCAGATTTAGCACAGCAGCTGATGGCACTAACATATGGGAAGTGAAAGTATTAAAAGTACTGAAGTATTGAAAGTATTGAAAGATGGTGAAAGTCAGTCCTTAGTACTCCATTGGACCCCCTTACTTTGAGTAAAGTCTTTGTATTTCCAGTGACTTAGAGATCTTATGTTAAGTTTTGCTCCTTTGAATCACATGTCCAAATAAATAATACCCTCCATGACAGGTAAAGCATATTTAGAAAAGGCTCACAGATCAGCTCATGTGGTTGTGGGCTGTAATTTACTCACACAAGCTAAAAAACCACTTCTGTTCACTCTGTTATAATCAGTTGGTCCTCCTCATCCTTTCAGAATATAAAAGAAAATCTCTCTCCTCCTAGATGCTCAACTATTCAGTTTTTGGAATGATCTGGAAAACCTAGAAGTATTTCTAGTGTCTCTATCTCTTAAGCAGGTTAAGTCTTCATTGCTTCAGCATGTCTGATATGTTGACTTTCCAAACGGAATAGTTCAAGTACAGCATCACAAATCAAAAGTCTAGCAACTACCTTTGGAGATATAGCCTAGCTGGGAGCTCAGATGTGACCTTGAAATGACAGCCAAGCTTCTGTTCTTTATTAGATCTCATGGTTTTTTTGCTTTGCAGCCCTGAAAGCTCTCAGTGAAGATGAAACTTTTACCATCCTGTCCATATCTTCAAGGAGCTGTGTGTTCACCCAGTAGTACCCCTGTAGCCTCCAACTATCAGTGCAACTCACCAGTTCACCAAGATGAGGAGCACACGTTCAGTGTACACCTTATCTAACACAGGCATCTGCTACCAAAATGCTCATATTTATCTCCTTCCTACCCTCTAGTCTCCATGCATAAACCCATGCCCACATGTTTTAAGTCTTTTTAAAATTATTTTCAGCAGTTTTCATTTTTAATCTACAGTTTAAAAGCCTACGTTCTATGACAAAACCCAGTCTTGGCTCTATGTTGTCTTCCCTGGCAATGCAACTTTTGAAAACAGAGGCACTTGTTTGGTCTGTGCTAGACCAGTGTGTATGTTAGTCTTCCACTCTCAATTTCAGAGGAATTTAGATTATGAGAAATTAATTTCAAACAAAGGTGAAGATATTCTGCTCATTCTCCAGCTCAGTTTTGAAGCACCGTGTTATCTGATGGGGATGGTGCACAGACCCAGTTGGTAGGACTTCTCTCCTACATGAAGTGACTGATTCACCTCATGACCTCTGATGGGCATAAAGTTAGGCCCTCCTGTAAGACAATTTCCCAGACTTCCTCTATAGTCACCTGGAGACAGGTAATTCACGTATTTTAGATCCAGATTTGATGAGAGGATGTGTGCCCTCTGGAGTTGACACCAGCTCTTTCTTCTTTTGGTGAGAGTCTGGACAACCAGCTCAGACCAGCTGTTAAAGGGTGGGAGCTGGGAGAGAAAAAACTCAGATGATGGAACAGGAAACTCAGAGAATGTTTTCTGCAAAGCACTCTGAATTCTCATTGAAGTTCTGCATAAACCATTACCCTTCAGGATTGTTTCTTAAACCTGAGATGATACCGAGCGTAAAAAGACTGGGCTGAACCATGCACATCTTGTTCTTGGGGAATTAAGCCTTCTTTTTTGACATTTAATGACCTATCCTGTTACATATTTTTAAAAGAAAATTGTAAACATGATGAAGGAAAATGCAAAAATATCCAAATATTGCAACATCCTTACAGATGTCATGTAGGAGATCTGAAGAAATCCAAAGTTTCTAGTCACCACTAAAATAAGATCATGAGGCCAGAAGTTTCAGGCATGACATACACAGCAACATGAAGTACTATACTAGGAAAAATTAGGACAAGCTTCAAAGATACTTTTTGCACACAGCATTGGCTGCAGGCTTAGTCTGCCAGTAATACCAAACTACTTTTCTCTGTGATCGACCCTGCAGATGAGAGTTTTCAGTGACTGTACACTGCATTGCTAGTTACAACCACTAGACTGTCAGAAAGAACTTCCAAAAAGTAAAATTGGTAACTGCAAAGAAAACATGTGAGATGAAAACAGGAGTGAAACAGACTAATAAAATTTCAGTTTCCACCTTCCTGACCCATTCACTTGCTGCCTTAGGCCATCCTTTCCTGGTTACAATGTAATTCATTGTAGCGAGATATCTACCTAGTGTTCATCGGATTGTCTTAAAGTTGTTTTTTCACCACTGTAGTGTCTACATCCTGTATAAGACCAACATTTAAAAATATCCTATGCATGTCTTGAAGTTTTAGCTATTGCACTTTAGGAAGAAAATTTTGGCAATATTTTAACAGCTTATCAGTGAGTTTCAAATAGTTGGAAATTATCTGGTTTTAATATAGCATCTATATGCATCTCCACACTGAAAGCATTTTTGGTTCAAGCTGGATTAAAGTTTTAAACAGCCTTAGGCAGGGAAAAATACCATGGAGGGGGGGGATAGAGAGGCCATGGGAAAGTTCCATAATCTTAAATCACCTGTTGTCTATCCCACAAATTTATACAGGGAATACTTCTACAGCAACTGCTGAAAAATATCCAGAGACAGTGAAAAAGAATGGAGAGTAAAATACCCTTTTGACAAGTGTTATGCCATCTGGTTATTACATGTAAATACCACCCCTTTAGAAAAACTCCCCAGAGTATCACAGGCTTTACTCAGTCTCTTGTTCCTTCAGTACTTCTGCCTTAGTTTTAACAGGTACTGCAGATTCTGGAAATACATATGTCTTGCATTTTGCACAATTTCATTTTTAAGAAGAAAATTGCAATGTCCCCTTTGAAAGATGTTAACATCCCTACTTGAACCTGTGCTTTCACAGATCTGGGACATTGCATGTAGGCTACTGGTTACTGCAATTAAAAGTCTCCAGAAATAAAGACCACAACTAATTTTGTGTTCCATCAGGATTCCTATTTCTCATTCTCTCTTTATCTGGGAAGCAGATGCAATGGTGTTCACAATAATTTTTTCCTGTCTTTTATTTTTCAAAAGCAGGTAGTTCTGTTCTTAATTGTCTTAACTGAAGCTCATTCTGAAGGACACCATTCATTCATTCATTCATTCATTCATTCATTCATTCATTCATTCATTCATTCATTCATTCATTCATTCATTCTCTATTGCCATGATACACCTGCTCTCCTTAGATGGTAACATGTTCATGGGACCCCCTACCCCCACTCCCCATCACTAAGGGTTGGCTCTGACCCTCCATACCTGGATAAAAGCATGGACTCCCATTCCTGACACTCCTATACATGTCAGGACTTCAAGACAGACCACAGGAGAGTGGCACAGCACCACCCTTTGATTTCTGTTCATCAGACACAATAATAAATTCAACATTCAGAAAGTTCAGATAACACTTGAACACTTCTGTTGTTTTCTTGTCTGTGAGCAGTACCCAGTTTTTCAACCAACTCTCATAGTCTCATACTTGCCACAACTGTGGCACCCATGGCCTATAAGTTACTTCTTTCATAAAGTTAGCATGGAAAGACACACTTCTCTGAAAAGAAATGGGAAGACATGCATCACATGTGCAGGAAAACTGCTAACTGCTGCTGATGGGGCAAGAAAATAGCACGTGTCTGAAGTATGGCACCAGAAATGCTTGCACACTGATTTTCTTTACTGTCCAGAAATTGTAACAATGTTCCTAAACACAGGTTTGGGTCTACATTTGCAGAATTCTTATGCTGAATTCAGAATACATAGTTCATATATGAACTGTGGCTCCTAAATACAGAGCAAATAAAGGTAATAAATACATCATACAGAAATACAGTTCATAAACACAGAATTCATAGTTCATAGCTCCCATTCCCCCACACCAAATACGGTGTTCTGTCTGCAATGATCCTTTGCTCAGAACAATCCTGAAGAGGCTGTGGCAAGGAGCCTAGAACCGAAGATTCATGTTACAACTGAATGCCCACCCCATCTGAGAGAGTCTGTTCCCTCGGGCAGTTACTTCTGCTCCCTCTGGGAGCTTCCCTCGGTACAAAGTTGCCAATAAATGTTGTGCTTAAACAAACGCTGAGTCTGTGAGTGTTTGTGCATCACTTTATCGGGGATTGCAGGCAGAGGGTGCTGCAGCAGAACTGCATTTTGCAGCAGAACTGATGCTCTGGTGGGCTCTGGTTTCTCTGATGCTGTAAATAAGGCTCTCTCACGTGTCCATGCTCCTGCCCCGGGGCAACTGGAAAAATTTGTCAGCCCTCAGAGCTGTGAACAACAGATGAGTTATCCTGTACTGCATATGGAGTAGACAACCCTGGAGGACAGCTGCATGGCCTGTGGACCCATGCTCAGGAATGTCTTGCAGCAGAGGCAGGTCTGGGCCTTGTTCTATTCCACGCCCTGTCCTTTGAGCTCTACTGGTGCCTGAAGAAATGGAGCTGTCAGGATGTCAGCAGCAGCTAGAAGAAGAGCATCAGCAGTGAGATTGTAATCTGGGACTGAAGAATTCAAAGGACCTGAGAAACAGACAGGATCCAGGAAAAGCCAAGCAGTTAAAGATGAGCCACACCCACCCCACCATCCGGCTTAGAACCAGGGCCACCAGGAAAGCACCTCAGGAGTTAGCAACTGGAGATTCTTTGAGGAGAGGTGCCACAGCACCTGTTTGCCATCAAGACAATTTCTCCAAGCCTGGCAGGAGCTCACATACATGACATCACTCAGAGGATGAGAAGCTTGCTAAATCCTTAAGGTTATCATCCACTCCTACTCTGCAATGCAGGATCTGATAATACGGTGATGAGGTAACTTAGAATCCTTAACAAAGATCTTAGGGCCCACGAAGAGATAACTATAGGCTATGTTGTCCCCTAAGCTCCCAGTCAAAATGAACAGGGAATGCCTGGCTGCATGGTAGTAGTCAAGGTTTTGGCTTCCATGACTGCAGATGTACCTTGGAGCAGATGTAGGAAGTGGATGGCATTCACCTAACCTCATGCTACAGGTAAAAAGAGGGGTGGATGTGGGACTCAGCAAGGAAA
>VZRN01000996.1:1075944-1095636 GCA_013397935.1 Dasyornis broadbenti | reverse complement strand
AGCAGCAAGCTGGACGGCAGGGCAGACTCACCGGGGCTCGCAAGCAAGAAGTGGCAGAAACTCCGCAGCGGTAGCAGAAGCTGCAATGCGTCCCAGCAGGTGGGGGTGAGGGTCAGCGACAGCCAGGCTCGCCCGTAGCAGCTGCCATACACAGCCAGGAAACGTGCACTCTGGGAGGTGTGAAGAGGGTTAGGATCCCATGCTTTCCTAAATGAGGGCTCACCCAGCAAGGATGAAAAAGCAGAGCAGAGCTGGGCTCCCGTGGTCACAGCAAAAGGAAAGGAGCAGCTCCACCATCCCCCTCCAATGCCCAGAGAGCAAGTGCAGTTATCAGTGATCAGGTGCTTTCCTCCCCTCACCCCACCCAGTCACGTCTTTTGTCTTTTAAGTACCCAGTCGTCAGGGTTCCCTAGCAACAGAACAGGGGGAAAAAAATTTCCTAAACCTCCAACATAGAGATATGTAAAAGATGTGTAGATGGGCTGCTTAGGGACATGGTTTAGTTATGAACTTGGCAGTGCTGGGTTAATGGTTGAATTTGGTGATATTAGAGGTCTTTTCCAACCTGAAAGATTCTATGAATTGCTCATCACATGTATTATCATAGTAGACAATACTTTTTTTTTTTTTAAAATACAGAGGAAACTGGCTATCCAGAGGCATTGTCAGTAAAATGCTAAGACATAAACTGAAAACGAGAGGTCTGATGGAAAAGGGCGATACTTTAAATATACTCAGTTGCTTCAAGACAACTGCTCAGGCTTCAGGTAAACAATTTTTACAAATAGCAATGACATATTCTAGTTAGGGGTTAGAACTCTTAAGGCTTAGTGCTTATATTCCCTTGTGATTAAAAATCAAATCAACCTTATGAGCCAAGTTCTATTAACAGTGTGTCCTTCTAGGGCACTCTTTAATGACTTCCTAGCCAAATGCTCTTACTTCTCACTAGATTTGGATGCAGCTGAGGTAGAAATTCATCATTTTCTTCCACCAGTGATTCTGGACCAGCAGAAGAGCCATATGTCTATAGGATATTAGAGGACTCCTTTTCAGATGGCAGCCATGTTGGAGAAATTGTTACCTCTACCACAGTATTATTAGGTGGCACTGGTGTATTAACTGCAAGTGCAGTCCAGAACAAAAGAGTGCGGCTAACCCAATTCATGCTACTACATGCTGCTGTTGTAAATACTGTGCTACTTAAAGAAAATTGATAAGTGATGCAAGTAGCAATTTAGAAAACAACTACTATGAGAAAGGAGTAAAATCATAGGTCCATTAGAGTAAACAGTGTAACTCCCACTGATTTCATCCCAAAGACTCAGCTGCTTGTGAACAGCACTGGCTTATACTGTCTCAGAAAACAGTTTTTTATAGCTCCTTGTGTTGCTGCCATTATTAAAAGAGGTGAAGCTTTTCTGTAATGCTATTTTTTTTCATTTATTTTAAAGTATTTTTGCTTAAATATACTGAATAGTAGATAGTTTATCATCTTCATTTACAGATATTAGCAAATAGACTAAAGGAAAAGAACTACTAAAACAACTACACTCAGTGCATATATTCTTTAAGAATTCAATTGGAATTAATTGAGTCTCAGGATTGGTTTTATTTTATCCCCTTACAAAAAAAAAAAAGAAAAAAATGATAACACTACAGATTTGTAAAAGTAGGCGTTTTTTTCCCAATATTTAGCTTTATCAGTATCAAGAAGTTTTTTAAAACTAAGGTCACTTTTGTCCTAGCGTATGTCATACACAGTCATGGATTTTCAGATAAAATGCTCCAGATAGAGCTCTTCCTTGATAGACGAGAAGCTTTAGTCTTGTCAGTTGCAGTGTTCTAAAATCCAATGGGAGATTGACCAAAAAATTTCTGCCTTCGAAAAATGTCATTGCAGTATAGATGTGTCTGTCTGCATGTGCACGTGCGCGTGTATGCATATGTGACAATCAGTGCTGCTGACTCATCTAAATGCATCTAGAATTGTCAGTTTTGCTTTGTTTCAAAAGCTCTTTCCTCCTCTTTAGCCTCCTGTGCTTTGCCTAGCTTAGTTATTTATCTGCCTAGATATTTATTCCTATCCCCAAATTCCAAATCAGCCTAGTCTGCTCCACCTCCGCATGACTTCTGCCCTTACCCAGCTCAACTGCTCAGCCTACCATCAGTCTTCATGTCTGCCTCAACTATGTCTAAATTTCCCCTCCCTTCTGTCACTGCCTGCTTTCTTTGTGGCCAGAGTGTTGTCTCAGCCTGCCAGCTGAGTTGTCACCCTTCCTTTTCCATTTGTTGTCTCTTCGTGTGCAAAATGCCTGGGAGGAGGCTGAGATACTGGGCCATTAAAAAAAGATAAAGAGCAAGGCCTACACTAAACTAACAGGTTTCACAGCTGTATAATGGAATATGAGTAGTCTGACAGAGTAAGAACAAAGCCCCACCTGCTTTCTGCACTGGCTAAGATGGCAGCTGAATAGCTGGACAGAAAATTTATTATCAGGAAAGTCTAAAATACATTAGATTATCTTAGCTTCCTTTGTGACACACTGAAATATTGTAATTTGTTAAAAAAAAGAAACTAGGATGTCTTCATGGGAGATTTTTTTTTCTACTTATATGAATTAATGGATCAGCTGTGAAGAGCAGAGATTTTGCTAAGAAAGACTCAAAAATTTCCAGTTTTCACATAAATAGAAATATTTGCTACCTAAAGCCACTTTTAATCAATCTACATGTACAAAACATCCTTAATTATCTCTTCTTGTTTTCCAGTGTGTAGTTTCTGATTTAAATCTACCAAAAAATGTCCTCTATATTTTCAGTACACCTAAATTCTTAACATGCGTGATCAACAAAATCAGAAATGCATTGTGTTGTAGTAAAAAGGCTCAGTATGTAATAAAAATGACAGCGCTTTCACAGGAGCTACAGGAAAAAGAGAGGACTGTCTGGAACTCTACTTTATAATTTCCAAGCAGGATATAAACTTAAGTCCTGCGGAGTTGTTAAATCTCACGTATCTTGGTTATTACAGGGTATTAGAATAGTAGATGGTTCTATATTTGGACATCCCCTGCAGGAAAATTCTTCTACTTCCTCTAAACACTAAATACGTTGAAATTATATGAAAATGCTTCATATTAAGATAGAACTTTTTTTTATTGCGCTTTAATGTAATATACTGTTTATGTTACTAGAGCCTTTTCAGTCATTTGCAGATGCTGCTGCTATTATGCTTGTTGTCATAGGTGAACTGGTTTTTTTAATGCCCTTGTTTAAAAACAGTGAACATACAGAGAAGTCGGTAGGGAATTCAGACAAATTCTGACTCTGTAACAAATCCTTGCCTCTTTTTACTTCTTGGAGTAAAGCACTCCATAATAAAGTTTATTCTAGACCCTTGCCTTTTAGTCTAGTGTAAGTGAGAATGGAAAGAAACCAGGAGGAATCCTTAAAGAAATACAAAATGAAATCTAAAAATGCACTAGCAGCGGTAATAAAAAAAGTCAACAAACCAAACACAACACACGTCAAACTCTATAATTGTGATAACCAAAACACAGTTATCTCAAACTCTGGTGTATCTATCAGGACTGCTTCAATACATCTGTTTTATTGTGTTTAAAATATTGTGTACAGAAATGTCTGAGCCTGCAGAGTTTACTTGTTTCTCAGAAGAAAGACTCTGCAGGAGAGAGTTTCCATCCTGTGGAGCTTACAGACTCTGCAGGATCTTTTGCTCAATGACCCTAGTTTATCAACAATTCATTTGTGTGACTGAATCTTATGTCTCCCAGATAAATGAGTTTCAGATCATTAAGGCTGTACTGTCCTTGTTAGCAAGAATATATTATTGGTCAAAGGAATGCCAAAATGTCCTTTTCCAAAACACAGGAAAGTAATGATTATAGAATTTGTTTTCAGTTTTGTTTACAACTAACTTACGAGCTGTTTCCTGTCCCATCTCAAGAATAAATTATTGATGCGGTTTGCCAATTCTGGACAGAGCTTTTATTTTTTTTCTTTTTCTTTTTTTTTTAAATTCTCTTTGATGTTAAAGAATTTTATTTTATGGAATATGGGTTGAATTTGGATGTCAACAAAACATCAAAAAGAAGAGAAATACTGGATAACAGTAGTATCTATACAGGTGTGCAATCATAATGATTCAGAAATTAAAAACCACAAAATATAAAAAAAAAATGTCTTCTATCTAATGTATTGCATGTTTAATGTGTAAAAACTACAGTCAGGAAAAAAAAATAAGAAACTAAAAGGAAAGCTTTGTGGCAGAGAAAAATCTGACCTTTTTCCCTTTTTTTTTCTTTTGCATCTTATGGTATCTTTGTCATATATCAGAAGGACATTTTATTTGAAATTGCTAAGATTTAAAGTTTGTCTTTGTTCATTTTAAATTAAAAAATAGTAAATTCTAGAAAAATAGAAAAAGAGTTTGTCTAGAAATCTGTTGTGTCAAATATGTATATATTTTATATATAAATATATATATAAGAGCCATATATCTCAAAATAAATAAATGATCAATAGTCTTATCACATAGAGTATTGAACTGCAGCAGGATTTGAAAATACTGTTTTCAGTGAATGAACCATCTGATGAGTGTCAGTGTAATAATCTGCATAGTCGTAATAGTTCTGCAATTGGTGTAATGTATTCCTTAATATGTAAGTGAATTTATTTCACATTAAATAATTTTGTGCAGAAATCATAGAACAGGTTTTGTTTGATTAGTAATTATAATGTATGAATGTAAATTCTGCTATTGCCATTTTGTCATATTAGAACCAAAGCTAAAAGAGATATTGATTCTATTCTAAAATTTGCTTCATTGTTGGTACAATGAAAAGCAAAGAAAATGGCCTGTATAAACAATCATGTTTGTAAATTCATGTATTCCTATAAAATATTTGGACGTAAAACAATCATATAACTATAGAAGCAACACAGATACTCTCCAAAAAGCTCTCACTGACACTGATGCACTTTCAGCTTGATGATGCATATTCTCTGTTTTCCCTGCTTTAGAAGATTGGCTTCAGCTTAGGTATTCCAAATTTAGGTATTTTAAGAAATATTAATGTTTAAATTTACATGCATGTGAATTAAATTACTGTAAATAAATAACTATTTGCTTCTCATTGTAATAGTCATGTGCATATCTAGCACAACCAACTTAAATCAAAATGCAAGCCTCCAAAAATATGGTATTCTTAGATTAAGAAGAGCAAAGGAGTATAGAGGATAATTCTGTAGTGTAAGATTTCTTTTAGATCTCAGATTTCACCATGTATTTGAAATGATACAGCAAAGCAAGTTTTCAGAGATGCAATTTATTGCCCTTAACTGAATGATCATTGCATTTTTCATTCACAGTGTTAATTTTCTTGACTTGTCCTGCTTCATGTTACTTATCCTTAATTTTTAACAATGTAACAGCAATTAGAACATATGTGCTACTATATTTTCTGCACTTCTCTAACAAAATTCTGTTTTTTGGCTTTTGCACACTTTTTCCTTCTCCATTTCTTGGCATGCACTTTCGCAAATACAGTTTAAATGTCAATCAGCTTTTGCCCTTACATTCTTTGCTTCCTGTCTTTCATGAAAAAAATCCCAGACACTGACTTTAGGCTTGCTAGGAATAGCTCCTCAGTGTTTCTGTGACACAAAACAAGAGTTAGGGGAGGGTAATAGCAGAATAAGATTTTCTAATGGAAAAATAATAGAAAGTAGATTGTCTCCTGACTTTCTGAGCTCAATTTTTTCTCTCTTTTTAAAAATTTTGTTCGCAATTACTTCTAAGTTTTTATGTGCTTCATATGCATATTGTTGCCCAGCAGATGCATCTCTGTTTCCATATGACATTTTACACTTTAAGGAAGTCAGCTTTCAGTGAAGTGTCATCCTTTGGTATGCTCGTTCATCAGAAATGAAACACTTGGAGGAGGCATGTCAGTTCCTATACATTTCTGCTGAAAGGTAGGAAACTTCAAGTGGCAACCTGTCTGGTTTCCTGTCAGCTTACACGGCAGCGCTCGCTGGTCAGCCAGAGGGCCCAGCCGTGACTGCTCACAGCAGCCTGACAGGGACTGCCCTGTGCTCTAAGGCCGCTGGTTTTCTCCTGTTTATTTAAGTTAAAGAATCGACTTGTGGTCCACTAAGCCTCCAGATAAAACTCCTCAAGCCTGGAGTTAGTGAAAGGCTGTTAGGTATATGCTGAAGATTTAAGATCTCATTTCTCCCGTGTTGACTGTGGCCATTACCCTCAGCACTCAGTGGCCTGTCCCATCATCGTGTGGGGCCTCTGCCAGGCCCCTCTGCAGTTCCCAGCTGGGGAGTGCATTCCAGGGTCTGGCTGACTGAAGTTCCCGTGGCTGCAGGCACCTGGCTGTGACTGGTCTGTTCTCTCTACCTGCCCTTCTAGAAAGTTCTTTGTGTTCTTGCCACAGCAACAGCCGCTTGCAGGTGAGTGATAGCAGGGTCATATAAAGGGAAAAAAATTTTACTAGTCTCAGTCCGATGCAAAACTACCACCCCGTCTATCCTGCATCCCATATGCAATCCAATACATGTTCATACAGGTTGGTTTATCTTTACATTCCAAAACTTAGTGTATGCTCAGTATAAACTCTGCATTTCATCCCTATGGCCAAAACATCAGGAATTAATCATAAAATCATAGAATTTGAGTTGTAAAAAACCTCTAAGATCAGCAGGCCCCATCATTAACCTAGCCTTGCCATCTTCACCACTAAACCATGTTTCTAAGCACCACATCTAGATGTTTTCTGAACGCTTTTAGGGACAGTGACTCCATCACTCTCCTGGGCATCCTGTTTCAATGCTTGACCACCCTTTTAGCGAATAAAAATATCAGGAATTTTTCTCTTCCTGATATTTAATCTAAACCTCCCCTAGCGCAACTTGAAGCCATTTCCTCTTGGTCTGATGATTGTTACCTGGGAGAAGAGACTGACCCTCAGCTTGCTACAATTTCCTTTCAGGTAGTAGTAGAGGGCAATAAGATCCCCTCTCAGCCTTCTCTTCTCCAGGCTAAACAACCTCAGCTCCCTCAGCAGCTCCTCATAAAAATTGTAACATCCCCACTAGGGCTCACAAATTTCACCCTTTACTATTGAGAAATAAATAATGAGGCTTAACATTATACACATTTTGTAAAAAATGTAATTAAAACAGAATTTTTATTTCCATCAATTTCTATTTTATGGCACCGTGATTCAGGTAGCTGAAGTTCTTTCTGCATATTGTGTTTCACCAGCCATGTTGGCAGCCTGTCAGTCTTGATAAAGATTATAGTAGCAAATAAGCAACCTTAGGAGTGATTTTTAGCATAGATTTCATCAAATTCCTGAAAGGTAAAGGACTAGGGCTTAGTCTGAAATTAACTTGATTTATTCCTGAAAATAAAAGATACAGTAGAAGCCTTGTGTCATCCTTTGTGTGGCAATTCCTCATGTGTCCTGTACAGTCAGTTTTCATGTCAGTCTGCACAGATGTGCATTCTTTAAAAATTGAGAGAGGCAGGACTGCTTAGTTAATTTTGACAAGAAGGCACAGGTGCTACTATATATGTTAAAAAAATTTGATAGTGTGTGAATTATGAATAAATAGGTATTTAAGTGCATAAGTCAGTAAATTGATTATGAGGTTTTATTTTACTTCTAAGGCACCTATAATTTAATAGTAAGATGTTCTGTCATGGTTTATAGACACTTTCAAGACAAGAAAAATGAATATTTATTCATAGCTAATGCTTTGATGAGATACCATTCTCTCGAAATTATAATAAAACCCACTTTATACAATAAGCTTATTTCTTTCTCTTTATAGTTAGACATTATAAAAAAAATATTTTAAAACGTTGTGAAGTTTGGGGTAGTCTCTTGATTTGCTTGGGTCTTATATCTTAGTATTTCTAGAAACTAACAGTGTGATTTGTATTTTATATTTCCTATATGTGTATGTTTGTGTGAATATATATATACAGATATATACTGCATATTCTTTGAGGAAGTCATGTGTACCTTCTTACAGAGGTGCATGTTTATGCCTCACAACTTCAAACAAGGAAGATTTCCATTTCGGTATCCACAGGGGACTCTGTCTAACCTGTCCCTTCTGTTTGCTAAGGATTTGGCATGCAAAATGGAACATCACCACCGCTTTACTCCTATCTCACTGTTTACCTACCTTACTGAGAAAGAATCCTTCTACTTCTGTTGTATCTCACTGCCTTTCTTTCCTCCATAGCGTTTGGTGACTTCTCTAAAGGCCTTTTTGGCCCTTTGTTATCTGGGACGATCACATTGAATTTCATCCTATTATGTGGGACTTTTTTCTGCCTCGGCATCTCATGGCCAAAACCCTGCCTGTGGTTCAAGCCTTGGGCAAGGGGATCAACTCTAGAGCTTGTTGCTTTAGCAGCCTCAGGAGTGTCATCTGACGTCAGAACCACACAGTTGCTGTAGTGCAGCCAAACGGCATTGATCGCCCAGGCCATGATGCCTCGAAGGGCTACCAGAACTGTAGGAAAAGGATCTGTTCTGATTAGACTCCTGCTTTCTTTTTCCCTACTCTGCATCGTACTGTTAAGAATGGAGCTTTCTAGGGCCATGCAGTCACTATGAGGAATCAGGCAATCCTCTTGATACCATTTCATCTGATAAGCTGAAGATAATGAGATATAAAATCCATCATCCTGCTCTCCGCTGGCACTGGATTAGCATATGAAGACTGATTTGACACTGTCTCCTTTACCAGTAGCTGTGCCCTTTTTTCTGTTCTTCATCAAACAATACCATTTATTATCTGGGCCTATGCTCAAAGATACTGCTACATCAATCATTCATGCTGTATACTGGGAATGAGAGGATTTCAGTGTCAAGCTAAGTGTCTTCTCCTCTGTCTTATACACCATGATACTGCCTCCTGGAGAGGGCCTGATCTGCAGATACTGTATATCTGCACATTTGATTCTTGGATCAGATGACAGAGAAGGTAATCTCTGTTTGATCCATATTCTTCTAGGACCAGGAAGAAGCATGAACCAAGTTCCACAGATGATGAGAAAAGCTTTCAACACCCTATAAGAAGTGTGAGTCAGGACAGAGAATCATAGAAAGTGTTGGAAGGGGACTTTGAAGATCATTTAATTTCAATCCCCCTGCTGTGGGCAGGGATGCCTTCAACTACAGCAGGTTGCTCAGAGCGCTGTTCAACCTGGCTTTGAACACCTTCAGGGATGGTGTATCCACAACTTCCCTGGAAAACTTATTCCGGTGCCTCATCATCCTCACAGTAAAGAATTTTTACCTAGATAGGAAATAAAGAATTTTTCCAGAGTAGGGGTTGGCACATTGGTAGTTCCCAGGGTCATCCTTCCCTTCTTAAATATGGTTACTGTGTTTCCCTTTTCTCAGACATTTAAGTGCATCCCCTTCAGAGGAATGCCTGAAGTTTATCACATTTTTATGGTTTTCTGTCACTGTTTTATTTCCTCCAAAGTTTCTCTCTCTGTTAGGGAAGTCTTGTTGGAGTGAGTGTATCTAATGTTGAAATTGTATTAATTTCCTTACCAAGTAGCAAAGATAGTGGACTGAAGGAAGATGGAATACTCACATGGGATCTGCTGTCCTTTTTTGTATGTGCACCTACCATCCCTTTTCATCATTGCTGACAGCCAGAAATATGATGCTTTTCTTCAGTAAAAGAATGACAGAATGAGAAAAATTGAGGCTAGGGGTGGCCTTTAACTCTGTTCTGGTAATGTATTGTTTAGTTGTGGGTTTTTTCCTAACTGGAATTTTGTGTGCTGTTCCTTAAAATTCATCTCATCTTTCTGTCAATTGACCCCTCTCAAGTTTTCTTGTTCCCTCCCAGATGTTTTTATAACTAAACTAGAAGTAATCTCCATAGACCATAAAAATACAAGGTGTAAGCAAACTGCCATTACTGTATTGCTTATGTAGTAAGGCAGAAGTCCATATGTAAGGAGTGGTAGTTGAAATTTCATTGCAAAGTGAATGACCCATATGAAGTATTTTTCGTCTTCTAAAAACATTGTGTTCTTTATGTTTTTAAATCCTCCAGTGAAATAGGTGCTGTTGATACAACTGTTTTTGTATAAGCTGTTTTCTAATTAAGCGCTATTAAGTCCTGTTCAGAAACACAGGTATGCATGCAATCTCTCTCTTTGCATACAGTTCATGTATAGCTTATAGTTTTGTATAATACATCTTCACAGTCTTATCGTGTAGTATTTTTTTGAAGTAAGGAACTGTAGATTGAAATTAAACTGTCAGTTCTGAAATATTTACTTCAGTTTACAGACTACATCGGGATGGGACATAACAGCGTCTGTTAAAATCTACAGAGGTCAAAACTTGGATTAAAGGAGATATTTTGAGTGACTAGAATTGGAGTTGCCAGAAACTCCTCAATTTGATTTGCTATTATAGTTGAAGAGAAGAAATTTGGATATCATAGTGAGAAATGGAATAATGAGAAGCCATATTAAGTTCTTGTTGCCTGTCATAAGGAACAATGATTCTTTACTCTTTTACCACCTTTTCTAAACCTACAACCTATGGGAAACAGAGCAAAGCCTCTGCTTTGTTAGAATTCTGTCTTTAGAGGTATCCAAAACCCAGCAGTTTTCTTTCTTAGTCCTTTGCATCTGATGTGGTCTTTGCACCTCAGGCAGAAGCATTCCTGTTCCTATTTCTCCTTCATAAATTCTAATTCAGTGTTTTAAGTTCCTTTGCTTTTAAACATTTGGGGGCTCTTTTTAAGCTGAAACGTATTTTAAGACTTTGAAAAAAGTTAGTGCTTTTTCTGGTTAGTTTAGTTACTGTTACTTCTCTGTGAGGTAAGCCTAGAATTCTTTTCTGTAATTACATTTGGGATCATTTACTCTGTACTATGGGAACATCAGGTGAAATGACTATTATAACTATGTAGATTATATCAGTAAATATAGATATTATTTTCCTTATTTTTCGACTAAATTAAAATCCTCTTTAAAATATGTTATAAATGTGTCTGATCATCTATCATGGTTTCACAAAAGGTTCTAAAATAGAATATGTAATTCTAAAACAGAATTACATATACAAATAATTTCAACCTCCATTTTACTGATGTTATAAGCAATAAGTAGTCATGAAAGTTGTACTTTGTAAAGTAAAATGAAGGTAGAAATTCTAATGGAGGAAAATTTTCACTAATTGCTATAATTAGATATATTTTGTGGTTACTTTTGCCTGCCTTTTTTTTTTTCCCAGCTGAAGTGATGCTGAAATTGAAGTAAAATAATTCTGTTGAAGCTAAATAATATTATAAACTTGCCATTTGGAAGGAGGGTCAGCAATAAAACAGTGTTTCTTTTCAATTTCTGGCATATACTTGGTTGTGTTTATCACAGTTAAGGACTAGGCTTGCTGTTTCCATGTCATCTTTTAATTGTATGGACTTCATCAGGCATATATTGAAGAATTATCTTAAGAGGCAATTTATGGGGGAAAATTGTTAATTTCCCACGCAGCTAAAAACAGACCTGTAACAGGGATGCAAAAACGTGATGTAAAATATACTTATGACCATTCTTAATGAAAGAATTATATGTTATAAGTAGCTATTTGGAAGATTGCTTTAATTACACATTGAGATGGGCTTTGTAATAAGTAATAACTTATTACTAAAAGAACTTGGGGTATAAATGAAGTGTTATGTATTTAAAACTATAGATATATTGATTGAAGTTATTAATTTCACTTTTCCCCCTTGAAAATAACTCTGTTATATGTATATTAATTGTAGTAGTATAAAGCTGAAGTGAAATTATATTTTTGGTAATCAGGCTAATGTCTTATTATTTTTCCCTGTATATCTAAAGTCCTGTTTAAAGTAATACATCTTTCAAGAAAAAAACCTATCTGGCTTTTTTTCTCTAGTACCTATGGAACGTCTAGTGGCTACTTCTGCAAAACATACCCAAAGTAATTTGTGGGTTATGATCTTTTACAACATAGACATGTTAATCTAACTGTGATTTCAAGCAATCATTGTCCTATTTGTATTGAAATATTTAACTTTTCATCTTCCAAAATTGTCACTGCTTTTAAGACAGTTAAATAAGTAGTTAACTATAACTGATATCAGAAAACTTGTAGATCCTACATTTCTGAAAGTTTTGAACCTGAATTTTGTTCAGAATTGTTGTATCACTCTTGATATTTCACATGACTATTTCCAGTATTATGCTACCTGTGTCCTGCCCTCTGGTGTAATCCTCATGGCTACTGAATACAAATAACTGTCTTCCTAAAAAAAATCACAGACTGCCAACAACACAACACAGAACAGTGTTCACCTGGGTTGTAATTTTTTCTCTGAAACAGTAATAATATCTAGTGAGACCTGAACTTAGAGAGACAGGAAATTAGTAACTAGAATAAAACCAAAATGCTGATAATGGAGAAAAATAAGCTGAATCGAGTCAAATTTTCTCTCTTGTATGACCATTTGTAATTAATTTTTTCAGTTGTCTTTCACTTTGCCTTTTTACAGAGTATTGGTAATGCAAAAAAAAATAGTATAATCTTTCCAATTATGATAGATTATTTTTCAGTGTTTTCTGAATTTTATCAGTTTTATAGCAAGAAAGAGGTGATTAGAACATGTTTGTTTATGCACTCTTTTTACCTCTTTTACATCTTTTTACATGTATAAACATGCACATACACATGCAAACACTTAAGGCTCTGCTGTGAAAAAGGTTGCACAAAGCAATACAATAACATGGTAAACCAAAGGAAATACATAAAATAAGTCAGGTAAAAGTGCCAAGGGAACTCATAAAATTATTTTTGGTGTTTCCCCACTATTTGTTAGACCTGGGATTTATTACTTGATAAACCATGGTAATTATGTCCTCAATTTCTTCTTTAATTTAGTAATTTTCTTTTCTTGCCATGAAAGATGACTACTTAAATGTGTTTGTACTGGTGTCCCAAGTAATTTGTTGGTATTATGTTTGAGAAAAGGTGCTCTCTAAAATATTTTAAGTTATAAAATGAGCAAACAATCACAAGTTAGTGTTTGAGTTAGAGATGGGTCTGGGAGGATTCATGATGCAGATGCAAAATTGATCTATTTAAAATCTCAGAATTCAGGATGCATGTCTTATTTGGGCCAGAATTAAATCTTATTTCTATGACTTTCGCAAATAAAGAGTAAATCCTGTGCTGGTTTCTGCACTAGTGGTAAAATTGTTGTTGGATTTATCATAAAAGATAGATTTATGAATACAGCATTCAATGATAGAGTAAAATTTTCCTCCAATTTAATTGTATAGAATCAATAAATGTTTCAAAGAAAAAGTCATCTAGAAATCTTTAAAAAACATCTTGAAAACACTTGCTAAAAACATTATTTTTGATGGTTTTAAGAGGCAAAACCTGATTGTTGAAGGATCAGATGAAATATAATTTAGTAACAAAAAAAATCAAAGGCTGTTTATGCAGAACGAATAGTATTTTATATTACTTGAGGAAAGCAATTAATTATATATAGCTCTTAATACCTATGTGTCATTTTTCCTCAGTTAAAATAGTTTGTTTTTCTTATTTTGTTCAAAGAGTCTTTGTGTGATCTAGTTTAAAAGAAAAACCAGAGGAGGAGAATTACAGCAAGTATACTGCAGAGATGACAAATGCTGTTGGATCAGTTATGGGCTTTGGTAAGGCTGTGCTGTAGGGAACCTGCAGAGGTATCACAGCTTTTTTCTAATCAGAGGATAGAGAACATTTTGTCATAGAGTGAAAGAAGGAAGAAAGGAGGGGAAAAGACATGTCTTAATTTCTTGTAGAGAATCTGCTCATGAAAAAGTAGTTTTGGATGGACCTCAAAGCCTTTGGAGAGCATTCCTTTCATTGTATGCTTTCAGATTTGATGTACACAATGCAATTTCTATTATTCTACTTTTTGGGGTATTCTAATCAGATTTATTGAGGTTGTTTTTAGAGTCTCTTAGTGTTACTGCACAGGTGTAATGACAATTTTGGAAAGCATTGTCTTTCTGTAAATGTGAAAAAAAATATCATTTTTTATTAAAAATTGCACAGGAAATTACTATGGCTGGATGAAGGCTGGTAAAATACCCTTATTTAATATAGTAAAAGAAAAACAGCTAATTTACTTTCTGATTTAAATTACTGATAAGCACACCAAACGTATTTTAAAATAGTATTTCTAATTTCATGTGTCAAAACCTGATATAACAGAACCCAAAAATTTCCCAAAAGACAACTAGATATAAATGTAAATAAAGCATATGAAAAAATCCCAAAGATCACACTAACAAGAAGAATAATATATTTTATCTTTCTTGTAATTTCATTTTAATGTCATAACATGATTAAGCAGTTGTTTATTATTCATTTTATATATAAGGTAACAAATACAGCAAGAGCTTTTAAGGACATCATGAGAAGTAAATTAAAATTTACTAGGAGTGGTTTCAATCTCAAGCATCTTAAGAGGCAATGTTTAATCAGAAACAGAAAATCAGAACTAGTAACAGGTAGAGTGCAATTTGTCCCCAAATGTAACAAGATTTTTCTAAACTATCAAAAAGAAATTTGAAAGTGTATTAGAAATCTCCAAGTTGCCAGAATGATCCCACAAAATTTCTCAAAAGAAATAACATCAGTTATTTTGGTTTGAGGATTTAAGTTTTGATGTATTAGGCTTAATTTTCTTTTTGGCAGTTATAAGCAGATTTTATCTGCCAGCACATCTCTTAACTCAGAGAATATTGAGTTCTTTACTTACACAGAATTGATATTCAAGGGAGAAGAATTAAAAATTATGACAAACAGAGATACTACTTACGTTTGTGACCCCAAGTAAATGAGAAAGAAAGTGAAAAATTGTAAGGAAAGCTTAATGAGATATTCGTGATTGCCATAAGACAGCCTGGGAGTCTGTTACCTCCCAGTTTAAGCAAATCAGATTTCTGAAATAAAATGAACACTGCTGTTGTAGAGTCTATAAGATAATGGAACACCTAAAATCCTCAGCATTAGCAGGGTTTGAGCGGAGTGATTAAATTATTCTTTCTCCAGAATAGGTGTGTAATGAACACTGCTGTTGTAGAGTCTATAAGATAATGGAACACCTAAAATCCTCAGCATTAGCAGGGTTTGAGCGGAGTGATTAAATTATTCTTTCTCCAGAATAGGTGTGTAATTCCCAAGTCAAAAGATGTAACTCAAAATTACAGTCTTGGCATAGTCACTGAGTTGGTTGCACTGGTCAGTACACCTTATATTTCTGTTGTAGTTTAGTTATTTGTGTGGTTGAAAATTACATTCAATGAATACAGCAATATGAAAATGAATTTACTTAAATGTGCTGAAAAGTAATGAGTGTGAACTCTGAGGGGAACTAAGAAAAATTAGTACAGAATGGCTACTGGCAGTGCCCCTCACTGTTTTCATAATTATATGTAGAAAATTCTAGATTTCTGCTAAGTATTGGAGACAGTAGCTTTTTATACATAGCATAGCTGCTATCAGTAAGGAAGACTGTTTTTCTACACTTTGGAAAGTATTTGGGTCCCAGCACTTCTGAAGACTTTGTTTCTTTATTTGTATGCAGACAAGGGTGTCTCTGTGTACTCACTGATGCTCCCATGCCAAAGGCAGTGCAGAAAAGAATATGAAAAAATCCTGAAGGGCAAAACTTTTGTATTTTTAAGTCAGCTTATGCTATTGGTGATGTCTTACGATTGTTGTTCATAGCTGCAGTATCTAAAAGGATAACAGGAGTCTCCCAAAAGTCTAAAAGAAGTTTCCCAAAAAATTAGCTGGTACAAGAATTAATCTTCATGATTCAGCAAATGTCATTCTTCCATCTGGGTCGATACTGAACTAGTTCTATACCCATGACTTTAGGTCACAGTGTTGTTGTTGAAGATAGATCTGAGATAAGATATAAAGTTGAAGACTTTATATTGATTATTTGATTTTCAACCTTGAGGTAAAGGCATGCAGGGAACCAATGTAATCTTTACAGAATATTTCATTGTTCCTGCTCTGTCTACATCATCTGATGTCTGGCCACATTTTCCAGAAGTTTTGAATCACTGAAAAATAAAGATGAAACAGAAAAGATACTTCGGGAATGAAACAGAAATAGTTGCATTCTAACATCGATAATCTCAATTTGAAGAAGAATTTAGCTATATGTCAATAATTTAAGCTTAAATTTCTTTCTATATTATTTTAACTTAATCTAAATTGAAACATCAAAATGAGTAAATGAATGTCTTCAGCAAAAGGCAGAAGCTTATTCTACATTTAGGTTGAATATTACCTTCTGTCAAATATTTGTGCAAACATTGGGGAATGTGCTATTTCACATTTTTAGTAGTTATAAATTTCATAGCAAAACCTTAAAGGAACAACATTTTTTTCTCTTTGGTTTAACTTTTTTTTCTTTTTTTTTTTTTTTTTTTAAAGCAGTTTTAAGGATTTAAAAAACAAAATTCTCCCAAGCTACGTATTTTAAAAAGGAATAAAACTATGGAATATTGTCAGGTAGGTATAGCACGTAGCAAACTATTTTGCTCACATGTAGAAACTGAATACTTCTACAGATAATATCATTTGATTGCTCATGTTTCCTGCACTAAATCTTTTAGAAATTGTTGAAATCCACTGAGGTAAAATCTATTTTGTTTGTTCTTCTAATCCAGCCTCTAAAGATACTGTTTCATGGACACCTTACCCACTAGCTTAAGTAGGCCATTCTTGCTGTTTCATTTGTACTGTATTTAGGCCATCAACAGCAAACATGGAATTTGTATTTTGTAGCCCTCCAGGGAAGTAGAGACTTGATAAGTATCCACCAAGTGCACTTACTTCAAGTGATAAATTAAAACAGAAGTGGAAAATACAGAAGCCACAAATTTATATTGTCAGTCTGAAAATCTACACTGAGATGAAATGCTGGTTGACAAGCAAGTTGATCAACAGACTGATCTTGGGCCTCTTGGGCTCAATTTGGAAATGGAAAAGAGGAGCAGAGATGATAACTTATATTAAAAAAAAATATCTGCTAGGAGTACCGTATACAGTGTTGGCATTTCCATTAAAAATCAGTGTCTTCAGGGAGGTCTCAGTGTGACCCAGAATGGTAGAACAGTTTTATTTATTTATTTGTTTCTTTGTGTATTGGTTGATATTATCTATTTTTTCTTTTTATATTTGCAAGAGAGGAAAAATATTGTTTCTATTTTTAAGCTGTAAAGAAACTTTAGCATATAAAGTTCTAAATTTAAGATGTTTCCCTGGTTCACCACTGAACTGAAGGACTGATATTGCAGATATTTAGTCTTTTGTGTAAATGAGCTAGCTTACATATCTGTTGCTAAAGAAAATTAGGATCGTTCTGTTTTCATATCTTTAGCATTTGATTATTCTTTTTCATTGAATAATGTAATGTTGTGATTTGTAAAATGTAATTTTTTTGCACCACAGCCATTTGAGAACTATAAAAGATATCTGTACTGCAGATAGCTGTCCAAATATTTATGCTGACCCTCTGATTACATATTCAGTGAAATTACCTATGTTTTTATCACTATTTTAAATTCGGTATGAGAACTGGCTCCTGATCTTTTCTGCTTTCAATTTCTTCTATGTCTCATCTTCAAAAGACACATGCATGCATGTTTATAGAGTCACTGTATCATTTTGAAATTATAATTTAAATGAGATTACAAAAAAAATGGAAACAAAACAGAAAACTGAGGTGCATCAGAAGAATCAGATTAGCTTCATTACTTTATCATATTAAAAAATAATTAATTTTCTATTCTGGCATAGTGGTTGTTATTTATCAAAAATTAAACTTGTGTCGTGCATGAGAACAATATGCATCTCTCTTTATTTTTCTCTATATATATGTGTATGTATAAGTATCTAAATAAATAAGAGCACATCCTGAGAATTCAGTGTTTAAAAAAGAATAAAATGCTGTTTGAGCAGCATCCCAATATAAAGGAGTCTCCAAAACTCACAGCATAACTGCCTGTGGAGTCTGTCATAGAACCACATGCTGCTACTGGAAAAATATGTTCCACCTTGCTGAAAAGTGGTGAGATGAAGTAGCAATTAAGAATAGCAGGATGGTTTTGTTCACCTTCATGGCTGGGCATATTCTTTTTCATTTTTTTTTCCTATGTGAATGCACAGAAAATGCTCATAGAATGGTTCTTACAGTGTTGATTCTGGTTAGTTCTGCACGACCCTTAATAACATTAAGTGTATTTCCAGTTGTATTTTTTGGAAATATTTTGTGTCTGTGTCTTATATTTTTAGGTCTTATACCAATTTTGAAGACTGTTATGAATTATATGTAAGCTTTTTTAAAGAGAATGTGGTGTTTGACAAATGTTTATCGAAGCAATACAAAGAATTACCAAGATCACTGTTTACTGTGCAACAAATGCAGGCACCTCATCAGCAGAATACAAACTCTGCTGTCTTTTTGTGGTGCTTTTAGTGCTGCAAAATACAATTAAGAATAGAAATAGAATATTTCTCCATGTATTAAATCTAAATATATTATGTCTGGCTCAGAGGAAATTCCTAATATGTAGGTTGCCATTTCCCATGGAGGGTAGGACTATGAAGTTTTGCTTTGTGCGTCGTGTTTTTGTGGTACTCTACTCCAGGCACATCACCGGCCACTGCCAGAGGCAACACAGTGACTATAGAAACCTTTATGAAATATAAACCCACCTTTATATTTCATAGAATTTTGAAATTTAAATTAATTTTATTGACAAATTTCAGATCTAAATAATTTGGACAGCTCCTTAAAGCTGTGAATCTTGTCCTTTGGGTTTCTCTGTAACCTGGCATACTGTGTAATGTTGACTTTTGCATCCTATATCCTGGTGATTAAAAAAATTAAAAGAAAATTTGTTGGAAACTCTTTCATTATGGATATTGTTTTGAAATTCAGCTTTCCAAAGTACTTGGCCAAATTGAAATGTTCTTTTCAAAAAAAGGTATTGTTAAGGAGGTAACACTTCTCGCTGATAAATGCCTAGCTGATTACATGGCTTTTTTTGCTACTATACATAGTTAGAGAAGTGTTTCCCCTCATTTGTCACAGATCCTATTGATTCCATGTCAGAGCTCTCTAAATGGCTCTTTCAATGGCCAATCTGTCTCTCACATGTTCACGGAGCATATGCCTTTTTTTTGCATATGTCTACATTTTGACTTAGGCCTTTGCTTACAATACATGCTTTTTACATAATACTATTCCATACCATGTGAAAGGTATTGGATGCTCTGTTATCTTAATTTAACCTGGCATTCAAATATGGTTTCTAAGTTATGGTAGAAAGCATATTGTATTGGAATTTTTTTAAGTCACTATAAGAAAGAAGTTTTATAGAAATTAATGTTACTTTTTATACATGTGCATCTTCCATTAACAGTATTCTATGCTACACATGTGCATCGAAGAATAATTATGGATTAGGAAAAATGCACAAAGGGCACAGAGGACAAAATATATTTCAGCAAATAATTTTCTAAAGGCTTGTACTCCACCCTGACAAAATGTGAA
>VZRN01000996.1:1045078-1070965 GCA_013397935.1 Dasyornis broadbenti | reverse complement strand
TTTTTTTTTTTTTTTGAGAGGAAATAGTGTAATAGAATAAAGTGTTTAAATAGGATAATCTAATTTCCAGGTGGAATAGGTTTGTAGATGTTGCATTCATTTCACTGAATGTGTGTGTTGTGTGAAAAAGTGAATTAATTCTCTAGCAAATTAATGGTTTCTTTTTAGGATAAAGGATATTTCTTTCTGTTATTTCACTTTTCTAGCTTTTTATGTTGGTGTCAGGTTTTTTTAAGTAAGCGATCAGTTTATAACAAAGTATGAGCATAAGATTAATTTTACATCATTTTGGTGATGCAAAAACTGTACATAATTCCATTGCTAAGGTTCTGTATGTGCCTCATGGGTTATTCTGTCTATTGGAATAGCCTTCAGAAGTTGAATTATTCTGGATGATCTGGTTCCAGAGACAGGGGATGGCTATTTTTAGTACTGCATGGGTGTGTGACCACAGTGTTTATTTCACAGTACTCACATCATTGCTGGGGGCGTTGTTTCAGCAGGAAATGTCAGGTGCCAGTAAAACACCTTCTCTTTTGTATACTTTTGCTGTTTAACACTGTTGTTGTTTTTGTGCTTTTAGTAAATTGTTATTTCAACTCATAATCCCTCATTTATTGTCCTTTCCTTACCTAGAGGGGTGGAGGAAGGGGAGTGGCTTATTTGTAGTTCAATTTCCCTGCTGGGGTCAAAACAGCATACTGGAATAAATTCAAAGGCCTTGGTATAACATGAAGGTTGTTAAATTTTCCCCTGGATATGGCATGCTTGTTTGCATCATTAGAATTTATACTCTCTTTCAAAGCTAGATTATGTAGCATCGAGAATGGTTTACCTTGTACAAATATACATTTCTGGATAACATCTCTGACTGATTGATATTTGAATTGTATCCTTTGGAAAGATATTTGATTAAATATTGAAGGTGTCTGCAGATGTCAGAAGAAATTACCTGAGGCAATTTTTTTAATAAACCTAAGAACTATATATAGATCGTGTTGAAACAACTACAGTGGTATTCTACCTTCTTTGATGTTTGCAATCAAATGCCCTAAAAAGTCACATTGGTATTATGCATGAACTGTTACTCTGTGCTTCACACAAGGAAAAGATTTCTGGAAAGAATGCATAGTATCACACTCTTCCAGCCCAATGAAAATCAGATTTTCAGTATTTAAAATGGACATTCTTTACCATAGTCACAAATGACTTGATGGTATTAAATTCATGCTCTCCTCTCTGTAACACCAATCCAGTAACCATTGCATTGTATTAGAAGTCAGGAATGTTCATTGTCACCTTAAGACTGTGTTCACTTTCTGGATGTACCCAGATAGCATTCCATTTGAAAAATATATTTAATTTCCCAAAAATAACAGAATAATTAAAATTCATAAGAGATGCAGGTGTACAAAATATGTAATGCCTATCTTGCTTGTAAATCCTGTTTGTAAGCCACTGTTTATTTGGAAAATCATATGATTACCTGGGTAAAGACTTCAAAGCTTCTCAATTTCTTTGAATGAGCACCAAGTAAAAGACTGCAATTACTTGGTAAAATTTGAAAGAGATACTTGGGAAAAAGAAAATTCATTAAAACTACTGAGATGGTGTCTCTAATTAGATCCCATTTGCCAAATAACAGCTCTGAAGATTTTGTGCTTTTTTACTTATAACCAAGAACCTATTTTGTGTGGTCACTTTCAGTTTTATCACTGTACTACTTAAGAACATATTGCTAGAAATACAGTTTTAAGTGAGCAGGATTTGGTTACTAGGTACATGGGGCTTTTTAGTTTTTCGGGTTTTTTTTTCAACTGCCAGCCTGATTAAGATGGTGCTCAATTTCTTTACTTTGTTTCTATTTTAAGGCTAATTAGTGACTTTTTTTTTTTTTTAATTTTTTTATTATTTTTAGAGTTTCAATCTGAGGGTTGCCTTTTTCCTGTTATAGTTACTAAGATTTTGGGGTGTTTTTCTAAGAATTGTGTAAAACCAGTTCAGTTCACAAACTCTTCCCTCTAAATTGGAATTTGTATTGAAGAAATTAAAAACTTGAAAGTACAAACCACTCTTCCAGCAAATACTTAGGTGCATACAAAATGTTAGGATGTCGTATGTATTCCAATATATGCCTTGGGTATACGTTGTGTGATTATTTATGTCTTTGCAGGATTGTGAACCTTTAGATATTCCTTGCATTTTAAAGCAGATAAATCTATTAGCACTGTTCTACCTAATTTAAAGCATTGACTACCACAAAATAGACATTTGAATTTTTAAAAATCATATAATAAATTCAAAAACAAACAGTAGGTTTAAACCACAAGAGTTCGATTGTTTGAGATCATTAACTTCCCCTGACTACAGTAATGTTTGTTAGCCACTAGTCATCAAAAACTGAATTTTAAGATTGGAAAATCAATGAATTTTGATTTGAACAGTTTTCTTACTCTCTGAAATATCTCAGACAATCTCAATTGAAGGCTGATTTATTCAAAGAAAGAATGACAAAATACACACTAAGCAAGTAAAATCATGTGTTTTTTAATGATTTACCATTTCTTAAAGATTTTTCTACTTTCCTTTGAATTCATATTTTGTCTTTCTAGGGTATATTCGCTTGATTTTCTTTTTTCATTTCTTTTTTTAACAAATCTTTCTGTGGAATACAAGAACTGATTCAAATCTTTTCACATCAGAACACATTAAGAAATTAATTGGTAATCTTTTGCTAAGTTAAAAGGGGCATTCAATTCCTTAAATTATACCTGAATAATAATGCTTTTATAGCATGAATGAATTTCTAGACTGAATTTCAAGGAGAATACTTTGTATTGGTGGAATTTAAATTCCTGTAGAAACTAAAATTTAAAGAGCATGAGTTTAAATCAACAGATACATAGATACGTTACCTGTGGAAGTGACAGGATTCCAGCACGTAGTATAAGATTTGCCTTTAAATATCATGATTGATTCAAAAAGTTGCATGGATGTATGTTCCATTTTTACTTTTTTAAGCATGATTCCTCTGAGTAACTCAATGAAACTTAGCAGGCCTACTCACATATAAAAATTTGTGCACATAGCACTGTGTTGCTGAATAGCAAACACAAGTCACTAACAATACTGCATGTATCAAATGCTTAGTATGCTGAATATTTGCAAGTGGTTAAAAGTAGTTGCACATCCAAATTATGTATATTTAATGATGTTTGCACATACACACTTCTTGTCAGCCAGCTCTGGTTGATAGCACAGAGGTCTTAACGTATTCTCAGCATGGCAGATCTCTGCACATTCACTGTGGTGTTCCTCTGTGTGTTTGCTGGGGATTTTACACATGCAAAGCACACTGTATTTAGAATATAAGTATTCACCACCGTTGCAGCATGCATGCAAGCCTGACACATACTGTGCTAGGAGATACCAGCACTTCCCAGTATGCTGCCAAATTTATTTTTCTTGTATTATAATGTTGATACAAATGAAAATTACAGGGTTGTCTGCACTTTATAATGTCTAGTGATACAAAAATATGTATTTTACAATATCTTTTTCTTTATAATTATGTAATTGTATTTTAGTAGCACAGTATTTCTTACACATAATGACTGTCATTGTAGTAAGGTAGTATTAAGCATTATAAAGCTGAGCAAACCAATTCTGGTTTACATTAGTATTATAAAACATAGAGGTTTTGGGCATTTTTTTCCACATTACCTGGTACCTCTGCACTTTCATTGTTAAATATTATTGCCGTCTTAAGACTAATTTTGCTATTCTCACCTACCTTTATTTTATCATAATTTAAAGGTTTTCATTTTGTCTTTTTCAAATGTTACCGTTCCAAATACTTGGTTTATAATTCTGTCTAACCTTATATTTCTGTGGTATCACTCTCATTCTCCCCATATGTGAATACTTTCTTGACTTTATGATAATACTAAATATAATAACATTTTTAGAGGCCTTTTTTATGCCTTTTTGTACCATGCACACGATCAGCAGTAATTCTTTAAGCCTTTTTATTATAAATAGCTCTAATTTTGCAAAGCAATATGGAGAAAATGCTGTACAGGTGTGACTTTCAGAATAAGGCATGAGCAATTTTCATTTAAAGATAAAGAAAGTACTTAAAATACTTTTAACAACTTGGAAACCTCCATCTTTCTCCTCTGTTGTTTCAATTTTGCTGCCAAAAAGCAAGCTGAAGATCCCTTTGTTGGGAATAAATTTATAGCTGCATTTCACTTCATTGGAAGATTTGTGCTAGCAAGGCTTCCAACACATAAAACAAAATAGATTTCCAAAGAAAGGTATGAGGGTGACAGGGCTGAAATTTAAAAATTGCAGCATCAAGCTGGGAATGTTTTGCAGTTTAAATGGGTTAGAGCATGGTTTTATTAACCCTCTGTTAACTTGTTAAGAAAGTAGACACTGCATTTCAGTCCTATCTTGAAGCTTAATAAAAGGATTCTTTGTTACTGTTGGAAGACTCCTTTGTCCTAATTTCTTGTGTGGAAGATTCGGAATTCAAGTATTACCCTTGGTTGGTGACCTAATGAGAACTTTATTGTTGGTTTTTGAAGAAGGATTTACATAATTTCTTAGGGTGTTAACTGCTTCAGTTTGGGTTCTTTGCCCATGAAAATGCAACTGTACTACTGGTGGTAGTACAGGTATTAGGAATAGTTTCGAAAAATCAGTTCTCACAAAGCAAGCTATATAGCCGATATTGCTGAAATACTATCAGGAAATTCTTCTGGCGTGACTATATTTGGTTAGGAATCTTGAGGGGTATGTGTTGCATACTAACTTTCCTTTACATACAGTGGGGAAATGGACTACTATTCTGAACAGTTTCCTGCCGGTGGGAGCATGGAAGAACACCATAGATGGGTCATGCCTGAAATGTCACATTCATGAATGCAGTCTATTGTTTTCCCATATTTGACAATTCTGGATCAGTAGGATTAAGTAGGGCAACTGCACAGTTTTCTTAAAGTGATGTGAAAGTGGCCAGTCTCAGAAAATTTCTAATAGCAGGAGAACAGTTGGGCAGTTTTAAATGCTGCTTTGTTTTTCAGTCTTTTCTCTGAGCTTCCAGCCATCTGTGGGCCCCCTTCCCAAAAACAAAATTATTAACCATTTATGGTTGCTTTACAAGCAACTATGAAGAAAAAAAATCCTCTTCCTCAGGTATTGCTAACACTTACAGCTAAACTAGAAAGAGGTCATTGGTTTATTTCGAAAATACTTCCTCACTGGAAGTCAGTAGATGTTCAAAGAGAGAAAATTGATGCTTTCCCTGGCAGCTAAGCTAGCTTACACTCAGGTTTTTAAAGTCACTTAAAAATGACAAGCAAGAACAAAATTTGCAATATTTTTGTCTCCTCTTCCCATCCGTTAACACATCAGAGATACTAGTAACAGACTTGAAAACAGCAAACTGATCTGAAAGTCAGTCTAGATATCCTGTGTTCTTTTACTATGATGTCATTAGATTTTAGACAGTGCTTTAAAAATTGAGAACTGGAGTTGAAAGTTACCAGATAAATAAAACTGTAATGCAGTGAATGTTGTTTTCCAAATGGGAAAAGACAACTGCATTTGATTCTTTTTATCAGTCAGTATAGACTTTAAAATGTACACATATTACATTTCATTTTCAAGTGAAGCCGTTTCACACCTTGAAATCACACATTAAATGCTAGAAAAATTGTTAGGAACTAACCCTAAATGTGTCTGTCTGGGGAAGGGGAAAGGGGGGGTTAAGGGAGCTAGCGGTGAAGTGACACCTTCCTAAAATATACTTCCATTCATCTAAATCTTCAAAAACCAAAGGGCTAAATATGGCTCAGGAAGAAAAAGTAAAACTTTTAAGATACTAATATTTTTAATTATTTCTTGAAAATCTTTGTTTGCCAAGTTGATTTTTGAAGTGTGATTGATCATCAGTCACAGTATGGCAATAGTGTTTGCTTTCAGATTTACTCCTAGTGGTAAAATATCAATAAGTGGCCTCTTGTTATGATGTCACAGGTATCTCTTCTGTTGGCATCACAGGAAATAGAACAATAAGTCTTACAGTTAGGTACTGCTGTTTACTGAAGCAACAGTTAGTAGGAAATTAGGTATATAATTTTATCTGAGTAAATTTTAATGTAAGTTGATGGGGCTTTAAATATATGAAAAATGAAACTTTTTTTTTTTAAAATCTCAATCTTCTCAAAATGTTCTTTTACACAAGACGAAAGAGTGGCTGTATTCAGTTTGATCAAAGCACCTTCTAGTTTGATACACTGTCTCTAATAGCGACCAGTCAAAAATGCCTAGGAAAAATAGCAACAGATCAAGCATAAAATGAAACTTTCTGGCATGTGGCAGTCCACAGCTCAGGGATTTCCCAAGCTGAAGGTTGTATTTCGAAGGCTTTATTACATGAATTTCTGATAAGCTTTCAAACCTATCAGTATCAAACCTATCAGATCTTTCTATAATCCTGTATTTTTTCTACGTTTTTCCCCTTAAGGAATGTTCGTAAATCTTAAGAGAGAAGTAGTTTTAAATTGCTTTCTATCTGGTCTTCATTACAAGGGTAATTTTCAACAGGTTTTAGAATCTGTAGTCCTAGTGTAAAATACTTTAGTGAAACAAATGAAGTGCTTTTAAAAGGACACAATAATTTGACACACTGATTAAGTAAACTGGTATTTCCAGAAGCCTTGGAACAATGTGTTGCTACACAGTGTGATATGATGATTACCCTTGGAACTCCTGATTACATTTGGTAGGATGAGCAGAGATTTTGGCCAAAGTTAGTAAGGGTGTTTAGGGGAATTTAATCTATTACTTTCAAAACCAGAAAGGTCTTGGATTTTGTGGATGAAAAAAAATGGAAATGATTAAATTTTCACACTATGCAAATAAAAAGGAAATAACACAGGATAGTATGTTAGGAAGAAAATTGTCATTATCCTAGGAGCTGGTTTTGCCCCTGATCTGCAGTTATTTTTTCATCTTAGAAGGATCTCCAAGGGGCCAATTTAAAGTAGGTTTTCATAGAAATCCCATCCCCATCTTAATGCTGCATTCCATGCAAAATTTTAAAATATCATGGTTGTCAGCTTTAGGCTCAGGGCATCGTATTTATTACAAAAGAAGTGAAAAAGATGGTCTCAGTCTTTTCATGTATTCCATAAGACAGGTGAGGAGTGTAGGGGTGATGACTTGGGAAGTGAAGTTGTGGGAGCTGGCTTTTTTTAAGTCTGGTGAAAAGAAAGTTGAGGGGCAATCTGACAAAAACTTACAGCTGTTTCATGGGCAGCTTCAATGCTGGTGGAGCTAGGCAATCACCCGTAGTGACAGACTGTGAGGAACGATGGTCACTGTGTGCTCATTGTGAGCATCAGAATAGATCACTAGGGAACTCTTCTCCTTTAGAGGGATAGTGCAGCACTGGCCAATTTCTCTACTTTTTATGCATCAAATACTGAAATGAAAGCAAAAGAAAATTAAATGAGAAATCACTTTGTGATATATGAGACATGTATGAGCTTGCCTCCTCAGTAGAGATTCTGTGGACTACTACAGACAACAGTAAACAGACAAGACTTGTTCTGTGTGCTCATTTTAATTAGGCTTGTCCAAAAGTGCAGGGATGTTCTTTTCTGGAGAAGTTCCTATCCAAGTTTCTTTGACTACTCAGTTTAATTCTAAGCTTCTTTTTCAGTCCAGGGAGTGATTTTATATCAGTTTGTTGTGGTTAGCAAGTCAACATTTACAGTTTTCATTTTCTTTGCATAGTATTTCACACAACAAGGAAACGTTTTCATACCTGTGTGCACTATATAGTATTGCTTATTCTATGACTCTTTCAGGCGCCTGCACAGTCATTGTTTCTCTGTATATTAAAGAACAGTTACAAAGATTGTATTGAAGAAATTAAGATTGGTTCTTTAGCCACATTCACTGTCACAGCCAGCATAGCAGTGGGAATAAGATTGTATTGGTTGTTGGACATACAGTGTTAGTGCTTTTTGCCCCTTTTCAGGAATATGCACACTCAGTTCTGTTCAGAGTAAAGCCACAGAGTGGTGGCAGTGCTGTTATCTCCAGCACAGATGTGGCTGATTCACTTCCTCATCTTTGTTTTTCTGATTTCTAGTACAGTTGTGAGAACACTTCTAATGATTTCTAATTCTGTTGGATTTTTTTTTTTTTTTTTTTAGATTTCCATGCCTAGGTCATCCATGACTGTTACCATGCAAGGATAAGGGTAGAAGAGGAAAAGGACAGAGTGATGCATGAGGTTAGTGTAAATTATGCCATGCTCAACATGAGTCTACTCTTTTGGTAGGAAATCCACACTCTAAAATTCTTTGTATGCATTTTTTTCAAAGCGGACAGACAGGTAATGAAACGGATGAGATTTTAAGCCAAAGAAATAGCATCTCTGGTTAAAATGTTATGACATAATTAAATTGTCACACATTGCCAGATAATGTCATGGAGGCCAGAACCATAAATTAATTTAAAAAGGAATTAGTCTAATTTCTATCTCAGGAGTTTATGTGCTAGGGATGGCAGAAGTTTGAAAGGCGTATCAGTGAAGAATGACCCTGTAGATAGTTCTATATGCATCAATTAATATCCACTGTCAAATGTAGAAATCTGGCTAAACTGAGCCTCAATTCAGACTTTTCTGTGTTTGTGTCAGAAATATGTGTTAAAAATAGAATAAAACTTGGGTTCTACAGTACCAGGAAAATTTTCAGATGCCACTATGACAGCTGACACAGCAACATGGACCCAGAAGTGGAGATGAAATGTCTAAAACGGCAAAGCCCTACCATTCAGACAGTAAAGTTTTCATTTCTTAAGTACTCATTACAGTAATGCTAATGCTATAATAGTAAAGTGTTAAAAGCCATTGTTAGTCATAGCACAGCCTGCACTTGAAAATTAGATTTTGTCGTATCCAAAGGAGAAAATTGAAAAACTGTCCAATCCCTACAGATTTTATACAGATACTGTCCCAATATTAAAGAATGGAAAAAACATGTACGTTTCCATTATACATAAATCGGTGCTAAAATTCTGGATATATACCCCATTTGGAATAGAAGAGTCAGGCAAACTAAACACATTTCTTGGGGTTATTAGAGGTGAGGATACAAAAGCATAAAGGTTAAGACCGAGAAGTAATCAGATTAAAACTTAGAAAACTTTTTGTGTTCACTGGGGGCATTGCATTTCACATGAAATATCCTGACTGTAGATAAAAATGCAAAACATATTTGACTTTTAGCTTCATCATTTAGCAGTAGAAAAGACATCAATATTCTGCCTACAAAGCTAGGATTTGACTGTTCTGTATTGTAAAAAAAGAATGAGAACTTTAGCTACGGATTTCTGGGCACACAGTGGTTTTCTCTGTTAATTTCATGAGCTAAAAATAATCACATTCACACATTTTCAGCACTAGGGATCTGGTTTAGATTTTTGAAATTTTAGGGTATTTAGAAGGGTTAATTTGGTTTTTGTGTGCTTCACTGTGTCTGTAAAGCATGTTAATAGGAATAATTTCAAATTTCAGAATAGCTGCTATTTGAAAATTGTCAGAAATAAAGGTTTCAATAGGACTTCTTTTTCTTTTTAACTTTCTGACACTCTTTAACCTTCCTAGCTGTTTAGGTAAGAAACATAGTGATCTATTAAACAATTAGCAAATGGAACTGTAAATGTAAGAGAGCTATGGTCAGTATTTCAAGGACACGTGCCTAAACTTTCAGTCTCTGAGTAATGTTAATGGGCTGGAATAATTAATGTGTTTTTTAAAACAAGCTGCTTCATTTTGAAACAGAGTGAAATGTCAGAATAGTATGAAATTTTCTCCTGACAGCTATATAGAACCATAGAATCATTTAGGTTGGAAACAACCTTTAATATCATCAAGTCCAAAAGTAACCCAGCACTCCCATCTTCACCATTAAAACAGGTTCCCAAGTCTACAGTTTTTTGAACACTTGCAGGAATCAGTTCCCTGGACAGCTTGTTACAATGCTTAACCACCCTTCCAGTGAAGAAATTTTTCCTTATATCCATTTTAATGCTCCCCTCATGCAAATTGAGACCATTTCCTCTCATCCTGTCACCTCGTTACCTGGTGGAAAAGACTGACACCCTCATCACCACACCCCCCTTTCAGCTAATTATAGAGAGTGATTTGGTCTCCCCTAAGCCTCCTTTTCTCTTCCTGGGCTAAACAACCTCAGCTCCCTCAGCCACTCCTGATAACACTCGTGCTCCAGACGCTTCGCCAACTTTGTTTCACTTCTCTGGACTTGCTCCAGCAGGTCAATGTCCTTTCTGAATTGAGTGGCCCAGAACTGGACAGAGAACTTGAGGTGCGGCCTCACTAGTGCTGAGTACAAGGAAAGAATCACTTCCCTGATTCTGCTGGCCTCGCTTTTTCTGATACAAGCCAGGATGCCATTGGCCCTCTTGGCCACTTGGACACACTGCTGGCTCATGTTCAGCTGCTGCCAACTAGCATCCCCAGGTCCTTCTCCACTGGCTCACTTTCCAACCACTCTTCTCCCAGCCGGTAGTGCTGCTTGGGGTTGGTGTGACCCGAGTGCAGGACTTGGCACAGCAATAATAATAGCAACATAGGAAGAAACCCACTTCTATGCAGATTATCTTGTCATAGAGAGAAAATTCTGTTCTTACTGTTATACTTTGATAAGGATCAAACAAGTTTGATTGTTAATAATATCTTCCTTCCTTCACGAAATAAAATATGGTTTTGATTTCTATATTATGAAAAGTTTCTGCAAGCCATGTCAGTGGATTTATCCAGCATTAAGGAATATTGAGCTTGTAGCTGGAGCAGTAAACCTGAGTATTTATTTTGAAATAGTGCCCTGTAAAATCTAGTTTAAATTTGTACTTACAGCAAATAACTTGGGAAATATAATTATTGCAGCCTGAGACAAAACCAGAACTGGTTTTTGGTATTACCTATTTTTTTTTCCATTCCTTTGCTTTTCAGCCTGTATTTTTCAATGGATCTTAAATTTTCTGTATTTCTCTTTCCCTCTGGAATTCATTAGTTCTAGAGTATAAAGGGGACAGTTTGATGTAAGAATGTTTGTGTTGTTTCCATTTTAAACTGAAATGTCCAATCAACACCTGCAGACTGCGTCTGCATTAGTTTACTCTGCATGCTGCCCAGGAAGTATAGTCTAATGATGGTTTTGATTGAGTAAACATTTTCAAGCAAGGTTTTATTGTATATATTCTCAGTGCTAAATGAACAAAGCAAGTTAATCACCCTGGCACCTCTTTTCTTGTGAAAAGAACTTGTTCTGAATTTTATTAAATTATTTTTCATGCTTTATAGTTAGGTCTCTGCTATTCAGACTGTTCAGAACCACATACACATTTATAGGTAAAGTGGATTATTTTTTGTTATTTTGGCTGTAAAGCACTTCTATCTAAAAATAAGTTTCATCTAAACATATTGTGGTGGCATTGTCCCCATAAACGTGAGCATTGATATTTATGAATCTTGTACACAGGAAAGATTATAAGAGTTCTCACCAGGAATGTGTTACAGACTTTTTAATAAAATGTTACAAAAGGTACCCATCTTGTTAGATGAAACCATTTCAAACTTCTTTCATTACGTGAAGACATAACATTGTCTTTACAGATCTTTTGAAGGTAGGATTTTTTTTTGACAGTTGAAATATTCTTCCAATATTTGAAAAGATCAACTAAAAGAGATGGCTGGTAATAGAACTTCAGGGCAAACCCCAAGAGGGTTTTGATCCACAATCCCTTAAGGTGCTGTACATTTGTGTTTTCATTCATACCAGTGCCTTCAAATACTTGCCAAGTTTGAAATTTTTTTTATTTTTTTATTTTTTTATTTTTTTATTTCACACTAAAGGTCTCATTCAGAGAGGCACTGTACAACAGTATATCCTCTTTATGTTGCTCTTCTTGGGAGTGAAGAAATGGTATGGCCTAATGAGGTACTACATAGGTTATCAACAGGATTGTAGGATGCACATCAATAGCTTTACATCAGAGGCAAACTTAAAAGAGTTAAAAGAAAAAAAATTAGGTGAAGAGTTAGTGCCCCATGATACTATTTTCCAGGAAGAGAAAGTTCAATAATAAGACCAAATAAAAATACCAAATAACAAGAGTAAATTTTTAATGAGGTATTGTGTTTTTTCTGATTCATTTATGATTACTGAAGAAATTATTTCATCAATTAAATATTTAGATATTTCTGTAATCTTTAGAGCTAACAAGTATTTTTAAGAAACTTGAAAATAATTCATTTGAAGTAGTATATGTGACTATTTTCAAAAGACCTAAGGGAAACAGTAGCATTTATGAAAAGCAATAAACACATATTTAATGTTTTAAATCCCTTGAAATGTGACCATGTTATATTGATCGAGCCAAAACTGATTACATGTAATATATGTTGTTTATTGTCACTCTGCATATTCCTCAAAATTATTTCTTTATTTCTGTGGAACACACATGTCATTATTTTTGCTTATTTGACACAGACACTTCTGAATTAATTGCAGTTGGTCTGTAACATTGGAATATATTTTACTGATGCTTTTAATTAGTCTTTTATACTGTGTATCCTTAGGTGGCATATCAATTTAAGATTGAGCTTAGTCTGGTAGGTTGAAATTAAATGTGATCTTTTCTTTTATAATGAGTATATATTTAGGTAGAAGAAAAAGTAACAAGGATTAATAAATCATAAGATTCCTCTTAATGTTAAACAAATCTAATCACTCATAGCTTTTAGACTTAATACTTGATGAAGTCTTACATTGTAAAATATCTATTGAGGCGGATTGGTTTACAATTAAATACCTGAGAGGATATAATGAGATATGACATGTTAATGTATAATTTTCACCATATCGCTGTCCTCTCTTGCAACTAGAAACTTTTCACTGAATTATTTGATTTTAGAAGTCACGGGAAAATTGAACTCTGAGTATGCAGTTTAGGCCAAATCTGATATTTCAAATGCTACATCTGAAAACACATATATGATGAAAATACAGAGTAGTTTGGTAAAAAATGTACTTCCATTCTGTAAGGATAGCAGTAGGACTGTGTCTCCCCTGATATATCTTTGCGGTTTAGCTATAGGAAAAACTGAGATATACAAGATAAACACATGAAAAACTTACAGTACTGAGGTCAGATCAAAGCTCTGTCTTGCACAGTATTGTGTTTGATCAATTATGAATACCTATGGAATAGTATGGAAACAGGCAAGTATATATTGATAGTTCCATGCCTCCTTCCACTAGGTGTCTGAATCCACTTCCAAATCCACTGCTAACTATTTGTCTATTAATGGATCTAATTCATTCACAGTCTAATTTTTTGTGTGATAAAATTTTTGGTTGTTTTGAGTATGTGACCCCCTAACTTCATTTAAAATCCCCTAATCTTTGTATTGGATAAGGCAATGAATTAAGTATTGCCAGATGATTTTCTCCATATCACATATGAAATTCTAGACACCTATCAAGCAGACTCCAGACCTAGAATTCCCAGGCTTATGAGTTCTGGCAAACATAGTCTGTCTGATTCATTTGCAGTTACAGGGTCTATATGGCATCTGAATTGGAAATAGTCTATGGTAGGGACTTAGGCCATAAAAACGAAATTGAAAATCTTAGTGAAATCATAGAATCACAGAAATAGTTTGTGTTGGAAGGGACTTTTAAAAGTCATCTAGTCCAATCCCCCTAAAATAAGCAGGGACATCTTCAGCTAGATTTGATTGCTCAAAGCCCCATCAACCTGGCCTTTAACACTTCCAGGGATGGGATCTACCACCGCTCTGGTCAACTTGTTCCAGTGCCTCACCACCCGCACAGGAAAGTTTCTTTCTAATATTGAATCTAAATCTTGTACAATTGTACAATCTAAATTGTACAATGTAAAGCCTTTCCCCCTTGTCCTCTCATGACAAGCCCTTATGAAAAGCCCCTTTCCAGCTCTCCTATAAGCCCACCTTAGATACTTGAAGGCTGTTATGACATCTTCTGGGAGCCTTCCCTTCTCCAGGCTGAACAACCCCAACTCTGTCAGACTGTCCTGTTAGGAGAGGTGCTCCTTCCTTCAGATAATTTTTTTTATCTTTCCCTGGATCTGGCTCCAACGGGTCCATGTCTTTCATGTGCTGAGGAGCTCAGAGCTGGATGCAGCATTCCATGTGGTGTCTCACAAGGGCAGAGTAGAGGGGCAGAATTACCTCCCTTGACCTTCTGGTCACGCTTCCTTTGATGTAGCCCAGGATGTGATTGGCTTTCTGAAAGCACAAGTGCACATTTCTGGCTCATGTACAGCTTTTCATCCACCATCACCCTCAAGTCTTTCTCAGCAGGGCTGTTCTCCACCCCACTACTGCTGGATGTTCTACTTTTTCAGGAGATGTTGAGGTGGTTGAAGACCCCCAGTAGGAAGAGAGCCTTCGAGCCTGATGCCTCCTGTAGCTAGAGCGGGAAGGCGTCTTCAATAATCTTTATCTGGCAGCCTGTAATAGATATCAGCCGCAAAATTCCCTTTGTTGCCTGTCTCCAATTCTTACCCAGCCAGACATACTGATTTAGTTCAGTTTCTTTGCAAAGTATTTCACCTTGATTGTGTTCACATCTAATCAGGATTAAAAGAGACTACTCTAAATAATGATTTCCTGTGAAAGATTTTGTTTAGTAAACCATACTCTGGTGAAAAAAATGTTCAAAGGGAAATTTTCGATGAACCAGAAAATATTCGGAAGTTTCCAACCGGTTTTAGATATAAAGAAAAAAGAGCCATCTCTTTCCCTTAAAGAGGGACACTTCTGTAGTAAAGCAAGACTGCAGTACAGATACTACAGGCCATGTAGTATTTATCACGAAGACAAACTATGACGGGAACACTCAAACTCTGTACAGAATGTTGAATGCACAGTTATATTCAAAAGAATTATTGGCATTTTACATGAATGTGTATGGATGCATTTTTTTTAAATTTGTATCCATGTATAAATATGTAAATTGGATGTTAAATCTATTTTGTGATTACCCTTAGAAATTCAAATTTAACTTACAAAGGACCATTTCTCACCTACTTGTTAAAAAAGCCATCCTTAAATTTTTTTTAATTATGTTTGATAGTGTGCTGGCTTTGAAACTTGATATAATCTCAGAAAAACACATGTAATACCATTCTTTATCACTTGTTGAAGTTAACTTCATCCCTGGTTCTTGGGAAGCTTTTCAGAACAGTGCTTCACATTTTCTCTACATGATTATTGTTTTAAATATAATCATGTATTTAGTGATTAATGTAATTTGCTGTTAGAAATATACTTGTATTTCCAATTTTAAATATTATGTGATAATATTTGGGAATTAATACAATTGCTTTTCTATTATATCTATATATATATAAATTTAAGGAAAAGGTCATTAGGAGTTGTTTCATTTCTGTCTGCATTTATGTTAATGAATAAACAAGTTAGTTAAAGAGTACACTTGTTTTAATTCCATTTCAGTGCAGCTGTACAATTCAGAAGAAACTGTTTCTGCTTTGCTGTGCATGGGTTACAATGCTAATCTCACAGCTGTCCCTCTAGCTGGGAGTACTCATAAACCACACAGACTGTAGTAAGAAGAGTAAGTTGGAGACATTAGAAATCCAGAGAAAATTGACAGATGTGATAGATTATATGAAATTACAGCAGTCAGAAGATTTTATATGAAAGAGAATTTTATGCATTTGAAATATATTTCGGCATGTGTTACTCTTAGCAAATGTGCACCACATGCTACATACACAGAGTATTTTTTAATAATTGTCTGATAACTTTGATAATCATATAATAGAAAATTTTTAGATGTAAGTTTGCCTGGATCTTTAAAAAGTTCCTCTTTATAGGAAAAGATGGATTTTTTCAATCTGAATTCATCAACAAGAGGGAAAGAATCTGATACCCTGTGTTGTAACACATGGTTACAAATGGTTTTGTACTTGGCTAGAAGAGCTCACAGCTGATCTCAATGAATAAACTCTGAGTTCTGTGCTTTGAACACCCTATGAAGCCATAAAAAGTGAATCTGTGCACATCTATTGTGCATTAAAGGTGTGTGATCCAGCACCATGTTTACAAACTAAAACCCAAGAAGTAGCTTGAAAATTCTTATTTTCTGAATACACTAGAAAATACGGTTTGGGGTTTTTTTCATTCAAGAAATAGTGATCAAGCTGTATGTGTAGCTGGCCAAAGAATTTAGTGATCTGTCTTAATTTTATCATCAACATCTACACATATTTTAAAGGCTCTGATTTATCTTGTGTGCACAAATTATTCAAAAGAATTCTTTGAAGTATTTGAACAAAAATGTCTTGGTATGTATCCCATTTATATTGTATTCCAAATACTGAGTTTTCATTCTGTGTTGGATTGCAATTGTCCTGATGCAACATATGTAAGCATTTCTCACCTTTCATTGAATTAAGAAAACTAATATTATCAATCTCCTAAGCATATATTATTTTATTAAAATGATAAATCCATTTTCATGGTTATTATGTAAAATATAAAAAGAAAAAGTAGCTCAAGAAACTGTATAAAATTAAGACTGTTAATATAAATTTTGCTGATTATAGAGATGTTCATATGAATGAGCTACAGAGAAATTCAGCTGCATGCATGATATGGAATTGAACTTAATCATCTCTATGTAATAAATTGTATAAACCATATGGACTTTTTTTGTATTTTCAAGATTTTGTTCTTAACATTACCTTGCTCATATATAACCTAGCCATTCGGTTGAAATAGTACACTGTGCCCATTTCTTCCTTGATTGAGGGCTGTGACATATATTCAAGCTGTCAGGAAAAGCAAAAATTAAAATAAAATATATATGAGACAGATTGAAACACTGCAGTGTTGTGGGCCTTAATTGTCTAAGCCAAGATACAGTATACAATTCTGTAAAACTGTCTTAAAAGTTCTAGTTTTCATTAAAGTTGGATTCAGCTCTGCATTTGCTGAACTGAAATATTTTAATAATATGCAAACATATCACAGAGTTAAATAATTTTTTCTTGAAAGTGCTTTTTTTTTATTTTAAAACTGTAGCAAAATGAAACACTGCTAACCTAGGTGTATGTCTCAGTTTGAACATAAAACTTTTCTACCTTCAAAATCAGAATTGTAGTGATTAGATAATTTTTCAGTTTACTGACATATGTGGTTATCTGGCAGTCTCTTTTTGTTGTCTTGTTTTCCAGTTTTCTTTCCTTCGCCATAAAACCCAAACATTTGTTACTGCTTTATGGAGAACTTCCTTCCTGCAGCACTGCAAAGAGAGACATTTCGACATCAGCTGTGAAACAGGAGACAGGAATATCAGATACTTAGTAGCTAGAATGCAAGAAACAAAGAAAAAACGCCAGTAGAGTGTTAGAGTGCTAGCATAAGTTGGTCTATGTACTTATTATTTATTTCCTGTATTGTGGCATTCAAGTAGTGCAGTACTTGAGCTAGGTTCTCTGATGCTTTTATTGATTAAATAAATCAATAAATACATAAAATCTTGATAGAGTTCATGCAAAACTACCACTAATCTCAGACTTCTGTGTGTAAGCAACACCCAGAGTTCTTAAAAAATATAACATTCTGCATTGAAATCAAATTCTTTTAGTGATCCCTAATAATCCTAATTCAATCCTGATGCCATCTTTCAGCTGTCTCTAATTCAGGAAAGACAATTTCAACCAGCACAGACTACTTTAAAATACTTTTTATACTTAGCTTAATAATGAGATGTTAATTTTCAAATATGTGTTAGTCAAAAGATATAGAAAATTAGTAACGTGGGGAGTTGTTCAAAACTTGTAATTTTACAGTAATTTGCATAACATGAAATTACCTTGTCCATGGATATTGCTGTGCTGAATGAGAATGTTTAACTAAGAGGTAGCAGTTATTCCTTTTCATGGACAACAGTAAGTTGTTTGGGAGTTTTGATCTGCTGAGTGGTAGAAGGGCTCTTCAAAAGGATCAGGACAGGCTGGATCAATGGGCCAAGGTCAATTGTATGAGACCAAATAAGACCAGGTGTCCTGTATTATGTTTAACCCGGAGGAAACAAGTCTCAGAAGAGACTTTATCACTCTCTACAGCTACCTGAAAGGAGGTTGTAGTGGAATGGGTGTCTGTGTCTTCTCCCAGGTAACAGGATGAGAAAAAATATCCTCAAGTTGCACCAGGGAGGGTGTAGATTGGATATTAGGACAATTTTTTTCCCCACAAAGGGTTGTAAAGCATTGGTACAGGATGCTCAGGGAAGCGGTGGAGTCACCATCCCTGTAATTATTCAAAAAAACTGTGGATATGGCATATGAGTACATGGTTTGATGGTGAACATGGTGGTGGTGGTTCTAAGCTTGATGGCTGAACTTGATGGTCTTAAAGGTCTTTTCCAGCCTTAACAGTTCTGTGATTCTAAAACTGTGAATGCACGTGATGAGGTGACTTTGGCAGTTAGACACTCTATTGCCTTCTGTTTTCATAAGATTTTTCAGGCACTTATGGGAGTATTCCTAAACTAATGATAAGGCATGTTTTTATATTCCTTATTTTGTATCGGTTTGGCAAAATACAGTTAAACACATATTCTTTTTGACCAACAGCAAAGTAATACTGTAAAGTGAAACACAGACCAATAGACACTAGATCACAGATACGTTGCTGTGTCCTGTAGTACACAAAGGTCATGTCATGAGTCTAAAATAATTATATGAAGTGGGATAATGAACTGTGGGACAGTGCAACTTCTCCAACTAACGCACTCAGCTAGCATGCAAACTGGAGAGAGAATTGATTCTTGCTGAAAAAGACTCAGCAAGCTATGGAGATTGTAAATTTGTTTTTAAATTATTACTCATAAGAAAACTTGGAATTTCAGTTCCAGATCCTATAATAAGAACGGGACTGCGGAAAGAGGACAGACTATTAGAGATTCATAATCATGGGCTCTGATACCAGTAGCTCAGAATATGGAAGAATTTTTTTAACTTCATGTGGATTTAAAGGTTTAGTATGAAGAGAGAAAATGAGCAAGCAATAGAGTTTGTCAACAGTTTAATACTGTAATTTTGGAATAAGTAAAATATTCCAGATTTTTCTAGTACATAGAATTAATTATTATCAATAATTATTATCAAGGTTTGTTTACCTTTATGTTGTGCAAAGTCTTAGGTTGCCATAGTTGCTTAGGTAAATTAAAATTAGAAAATATGGTCAGTCTACAGCAGGTTTCTTAGGGTGCTAGTCTCTCCTCTTTGATGCCATTTTATCCTAATAGCCCTGCCATGTTTTATGAAGCTTAAAAAAGTAAGAATACAACCTGCTAGTGCAAAGTATTTGCTCATTAGAACAAAGAAGAAACTGTAAAATTACATTGTCTTTGTTCTGCTCTTTGGGTAGAATATCACATACACTCCTTACACAATCAACTTCATGAAAATTAAAAAAAAAAATTCAGGATTTAGGTAAACTTCAGGAAGTAGTAAGGAAAATAAGGGGAATGAGTGAAGAAATCAAATGTTAAAAGAAATACGCTGTTAGCTATAAAGAGCAGAGTGTAATACTCAGAAAAATAATAGTTATCTCAGTCTAAATCAACCTCTTGAAGGGATTGAAACATGGTGTAGAAGCATCTATCATGCTTAATAGTGTAAATAGAAATCATGCCTAAAAATATATGTCTGGTGCCTTTGAAAATGGGTCTTTTCAGAGTGTCTTTAAATATATTTTTTCTGCTGTATTCTTTCCTAAGAAAGCTAGATAGTATAGATCTGAAAAGGATCACAAAATGATCACTTTCTTCTGTCTCAGGAAATGACATTAATAAATAAATCTCACAGGTCAGGATTAGTTTTCAGTATTGCAGGATGAATTTATATTCCAGAACAACTCAGTTTTGGAGGCTAGAACATTGCCTCTGAGTTTCCACCTTTGTTATTTATTATGAGTTATATAAGTTTGTTCTCATGTCTTGGACTACCACAGTTTTTTCCACAGCTTTTGTTTACCCTTATGGATAATAATCATATTCTTTCTTAGATTACATTTGGGAAGGTTAAACAGAATAAATATTTTCAGCCTTTTATGTACATAAACACCGTACTCACCATATACATTCTGGTTGTTTAGTTCAAAAGTGCATGACTCTGAATTTCCCATTTTTACATTTGATTTAATGTTGTTCTTTTCTGTTAATATAGTTGATGAACTCATATAATATTTCCTGTAAGAACTTCATGGTTTTTATATCTTGAAAATATAGAAATTGTGTGAGTGACCTATAGCGATACACTGCCATTTACCTGACTCGTTACAGTTTTACAAAAGATCCACCTCATTCAAAGATCTCCTCTACAAATCTTCCTTCAGACTCTAGCCAGATTCTTCTCTATATCCTAATTCTTCTTTACCCTCCCATCTTCCACTTAACTTTTTCTGAAGCCAGTATCAAATCTGTCAGATTTCTGGTTTAAAAATAAAAGTTTTTATCTCACTTAAAATCTGTCAGATTTCCATCACAGTCTATGAAAATCTCCTTTTGGTACATTTTTTTTCCTTTTACTATGTTCTTAAATCATTTTGGCTTCAATATTTGAAAAGTCTTTTTTCTTTCACAGTTTCATCCCAAAACCGTAAATAAAATTATAGTAGGTTTCATAATATATTACAGTAATGCAGGTACATACTACTGAATTATTGTTCAAACAAGGAGCTTATCAATGTTTTTGTTTCACGATGCCTACTAAATCTGTTGACATTAGAAAAACAAAAATAAACACAAATATGTACTCTGGTATATAATAATAGAGTACTTAGATTTAATATGCTTTATTTAGAAAGTTATTTCAGGTTTTGAACAATTTCTAGAATGGAAAATTATTTGAAGGAATGGACTCTGACAAAGAACTGGATGCAAACCACAGGACGTGTGGCGCAAAGGTGAGCTGAGGCTCAAGGCCAGTCCCACACTGGCTGCTACCTGTGCAATGCACACTGAGTCCAAAAGGCTCTGTAGAACATCCACTCTATATGCTTCCATTCATCATGGATCACAGAACTCTTTCCAATGCTTACAAGGAAAGTTTTGACTAAAAGCCTCATTCTGTATGATGTTTGTTTCCAATTATCACATAGAACATAACATGAACTTATGACAAGCACATTACAGTTATAATGTGTCAATAAATTTTATGCTGCATAAAATTGAGCATATGTATACCTAAAACAAAATGGCAAACTGAAATGAAAACAAAATTAATGCCAAAATAATGCCAGTGAGCATCTCTACCATATGTAAACCTGAGCAAGTTTTGTGGAAATATTCTAAAAAGAAAATGTGTTTACCATGATCTGTGATCAATTTCAAGTTGTGCTTGTAACTAATCCAGTCATACTGCAGCCAGTCTTACGTACTTAGTGACTAAGCAGTTTATTTACATTAAAACCTTTTCTATCACCTAAACCCCTAAACAACATAATGAACTTACAGCATTTTTATGAGCAGATACATAGTTCTGCTTTATGTTTATTCCCTGGGTACAATTTAAAATTGATTTAAAACCCCAGAAATTTTCTTTCACTCAAATATGAACATGTGGCATTTAGAATAAAAAAAAATATCCTCAGTGATACAAAAAAATAAATGTTAAGAGGCTCAATTTTACAGGAGATAACATTACCAATATATGTCCTATGCATCTAGTTGGTGAGTTTAAAAGATCTAATGTATTAAATATCCAGTTCTTAAAGCAAAGTATAAGTATAAATGCATTATATAGCAAGTTCAATATCAGAACCTATGAGTTTTAATCTTTGTTGATTCTCTGGGACTTACATATTTTTGTGAAGAAATTTCTAAACATCTGTCATTTGCTAAATTAATGACCATTAGATTTCAAGAAATTAGAAGAGTTACAGTGTAGTAGATGTAGTAGATTCAGGTAATATGTAAAAATGCTGGGATTTAGGAACTGAGTTTTAACTTCTGTAAAATTAGAAATCCCAACAAACTGCTTTTAAAAATCACTGAAAGCGCTGTAGGAGCTATCCATTTTATTTATTAGTTACAACTCAAGAAATTCACATATTTCTGAATTCAAATGTTAAATATTATGTGCTTTAATTTAACACATATAGTAATTCTTTATGCTAACATTTTCAATAAAAATATCAGCATTCCAGTACAAAATGTGATAATTTTAAAAGGTGTTCCATATTTTCTATAATTTTCTCCGATCTTAATTCTGTCTGCAAAGATATTTCAAAATTCATCATTTTTACTGTGGTCTTACTTACAAGAGTATATAACAAGGAATTCTAAGAGTATGCAATAATGAAGATAAAGCTCTTGCTGGTATAAGTTGTTTGCCTGTCACAACTGTGTAAGTTGCCTGTTCTGTTCTTAAGCACTGAGTTTGACAGATACACTCTGTGCCATGAGTGGCTTGCTCAGAACTGTATAAAGGCAAAGCTGCCAGAGTAATTTGTTTCAAAGCACATCCAAATTTGATTGCAAAAAACCCTAATATATCCTAAGAAAAAGATGCTGCAATTGTGAACATACTTTTAGAACGGCACTGCTTGTTAATGTATTTTCAGGTGAAAAAATACAAAAATTTATTTTCTGTATATTCCGTCTCTAAGTTGCTTTCTCATTTTGCTGTATTGTGAATATGAGAAAGAATAGCAGTGTAGACACTCAATGTGTAGGAATCATTTACAATTGATTTTTAACATTTAAAAAATATTTATATAAACAGGGTAGATTTCAGCAACGTATGACTCAGACTTCTGACTGTTAATTTGGCCTTTTTCTGACAAAGACTTGAAAATTCTGCAGTTAAAATGAAGTGGGTCCATTCTTACCCCATTCTCAATCTCTTGGGTATGGTACAGCAGCAGGAATTAAGGGTCACAGAGCTCCTACACAACTTTTCCTTCGTATCATTAATAGTTACTTTCTATTTTATAATTTTGCAATTTTATATTCAAATAGAATTGTCAGAAAAGAAGTAACTTTTCCCTTTCCTACTCTAAACTTGCTTGCAAGACCTTGAACCTAGTAGCTGGATTAAATGCACAATAATTAATCTAGGGTCTCTTTTATTGATGATATATTTTCCTCATTAGCATTTACCAATATGTCATGTAAATCATTGCTAATTTAAATTTTCAAGTACTTCACATAATTTCTAATATTTAAATTTTTGTGGAGGCCATCATATTGCCCACATCCATGAGGGATAAAAAACCAAAGTAAAATACTTCTTGAAATTTTTTTGACTTATTTTGTGATTGCTGCCTCATATGAAACACTAAAATCAGTACTGATGTGGGGGATTGAACCTGTTTATAAGGTTATGCTTGTATTTTTCATAGTTTTATTTAAATATATACTTAGCTTATCATTTCATAGCAAATTTCACTAAGGAATTTCTTAACAGTTCTGTTTTAATCTCTGCTTTAAGTCTATCATATAAAGTTATGTTTTGTCATAATTACAGAATATGTGATCTAACAGTACATATCTGTATTAATCTAAAGAATCAAGACACAGGAATAAAACAGAAGTGCATTCCAATTTCCAGAAACTTTAGATTCTGATGCATGGTAACTTTTTACAGTGTTTGGAAAATTGTCTTAGGATATGGAAATCAAGCTAATTTGGAAAAGAGAGAGAACAGCTGACATATTCTGCCTTGCTCTTCTCATTGAAATCATAATTGGGTTTGCATTCACTTACTTCCTCTTCTGAAACAGCACAACCTCCTACCAAATTATCAAGGCGACATCTGCCAATAGTTTTGTCTACAGAACTTTGAGCTGCTGGATCAAAACTGTGTGTTGGAGAGTTTTCCTAATTTTCTACCCAAGTTAGTTATTAGTTTTATAGCATATAAGAGTTTATAAGTGCTTATAAGTTTAAAAGTGTTTATAAGCAGCAGTGTCATTTCAAGAAATAAATTACTTTAGTTAACCTCCTATTTGGCAATGATGTAAAAAGCAATTTTTTTTTTCCTTTGAGAAAGGTGTCTGAGATCTTTGAGAGATGTAAGAATGAATATCTCTGTATAACATCACTGTCATAGTAGCAGCATACAAGACGAAAAAGTTTGAATATTTTTGAATTTATCACAGCTCTTTAAACAATTTTAGCTTGGAGGGGAAGAAGGAATTAATATGAATTTATTGTATTTTAAATTTACTGTATTGTACATATTGTAAACATTTGTGTTCCCAAATGTTATTAAAATGGCTTCAGATTCTGTTTAAGAAAAAGAAATCAATAAAGGAAGTCAGACATAACAAATGAGCGTTTCAGGCCCAGTGACAGTAGATAGACCTGGGTGCCTTATATTCACACACCTTTCAATCAAGTAATATGTGTACTGCAGTGGAATAAACTGAAGACACTCTAGCAGCCAAGTAGACTTTGATCACTTTTGTTCATAAATGTGAGTCATATTTCAGTAGCCTCTTTTTTCTAAGCTACTGATCTTCCCTAAACTTTTCAGTGAGTGCTCAGTGAACTAAAGAAGCCTTTACTCATTCTGCAAACAGACATTAAATCCTCATGCTGGGTCACACCATTTTTTCCTTAAAATATAAGATACTGTCTCTTTGTTGCAGGCTTGTTTGTTTGTTTTTTCATTTATTTTGTTTCGTGCAAGGTCCTTCACATTCTACAGAGCAAATTGTGGTGAAAGATGAGTTACTTTTTGTAATCATGGTGCTTTCATTAATTCAGTTTTACAGCAGAAATTAAGTTTGAAAATACTAATTTGCCTACATTCGTTTTATTTAATGCTTTTGTTGATTCATCTTTCTTGTTGATTACTCCTATGCTTTCTGTTGATTGCATGGCACATTAAAAATAAAGATGACGAATACACTGTCATAAATCTCCCTAGTTTTCTGAAGGGAAGGCTAAGAAGAGTTCACATTTTCCTAATAAAGATACAAGGATACAGAAGGCATAGAAGGCACTGTTTTATTCTTTTGATTCATTTGTAACAATAGACTGCACCCATGTAAACAATGCACTGGTAGAAATATATGACATAACCTTTGGTCATTCTGCTCTTGTGCCAGTATGGTGTCTTACTGCATCTAAGATATGACCATTATTTGTTATGAATTTTGTACAGATTGGGTCATAATGGGTTGGCTCTATGCAATCTATGAAACGTATATGTCGCATGTTCTTGTGTGAAATGATGGCATGTGGGAATCTGAGTTTCAGACCTGCTGATGTAATGTGAGACAACTGCAGAAAATAGAGAGGGTCGGCCTTGGTCCACTGTTCTCTGTATTGCCTGTTCAACATGACCTCTGGAATGGGCTGTGCCCCATGCTGCATCAGGTTTTACATTAAAAAAAAAAAAAAAAAAAAAAAAAAAAAAAAAAAAAAACCCATAAAATCTAGAAAAGAAATAACATCTGATGTGAAGAGGTATTACTTGAATGTGTAGTCAAAGCCCTAGTTTGCTCCTGCTAGATCTGCTTTGTCCTTGCCTTTTCCGGTTGAGCTAACTGGATCCTTTTTATATCTCTCTACCAGTCAGAACTGTTGTTGACCCATGCAGAACACATACTGCGCTTCCCCCTCCAAGGATAAAAAGCAGCTTTGTTAGCTCTGTTGTCTGAGGTTTCCCAGAGGCATCATAACTATCAGAGGCAAAGTGCTACCCAGAAGTTGTGGGAGTAGTGCTTCCTTGCTACACCTTTTTTTT
>VZRN01000996.1:1033131-1045030 GCA_013397935.1 Dasyornis broadbenti | reverse complement strand
TTTTTTTTTTTTATGCTACAAGAATTGTAAATAACTTTACTTAAAACATCTCAATCTCTAGTCTCTCTAGGGAAAAACCCTAAAAAAGTACATTTCATATGGTCATTTATAGCCAGAAGTACCAGTTTTAAAAACACAGCATGGAGAAAACAGGTGAAAACTGATTTTAAGATGATTTAGATTTTAAGCTCTCTAGGAAGTCACCTTAGAGATGACTTTCTGAAACACTGTCGGGTCTCCTTTCTCCTTTAAGTTAATTTTGTGTGATAATCCCTGGGATTCAAATCTAATGAGATAGTTTCTCCTTCCTTTTATATTCATTTGAAATCATTAATTGTATCAGCACTTTCTCTTTTCATGGCAACATCAAAAATATGTATTATAATCAATCATTACAATGTTTTACAGCAATAGTCATCACAGAAAACTAGCACTCTATGCATTATCAGATTTAAAAATTTTGCAAGGTTGTGAATATTTACAATTATTTGGATGAGTGAAAGAGGGTTGCCAAGAAAATTCAAATACTTCAATAAGTATATTCTTTAATTTTTTTGGGATATATAAATAATAATTTTGAGAAACCAAGAATACTTTCTGCTTTGTTCATATTTTGATAGTATACTTCTCTTTGCTGTTTCAGTAATTAAGTCTTATGACATTCCAGAAAGCAAAAGTCCTGCTGAGATGTTTAGGTTTAGTGCAAACTATTGATGTACAAACAAAATAAAAAAAAAAAGGAAAAAGAAAATACATCCAGGATCATAATAAGCTGTTTTGCTTTTACCTTTGAAAGAAAATTAAATGGTAAAGTAGTATGGCCTACTGAAACTGTTCTAGCCGTGTTGTTAACTACAACCTTCTTTTTGAAATTCATTGCCTTCAATTACATTTTTAAAAGAATTTTAATTATGTGCCTGAAAAGAATAAAGATGCTTCAGGCTCCATTTGTTTATCGTGGAAGGCCTAAAAAAATGAGGACAGAGCTTCCCAGCTCATGCAGGGGTTGCAGAGAGAGAGAGAGATGACTTTTAATTCGACAAGTTCAGAGAGATTTCTTAGTTTGACGCACACAGCAGGGGGTCTTTGAGTGCCTGGCAATACTTCAGCATTCTGAGCTTTGAAAGTCTTTCCCTGCAGCAGAAATTGTATCAAAAGCCAGTGATAATATTCCCTGCAAGGTAAAGGACCCTATTGAAGATTTCTAGAGCTGTTTATTTATTCATCACAGTTTTTTCTTTTAGGACGTATAAGATGTATAGGTAATAATTCACACAGATGCTAAGAAAATGAAATAAATAAAAAAATAAATAGGGATCACTCATTAATCCTTCAATTTTCCCTTAAGTTTTCCGTGGGCCATGTTCAGCTATAGCTACATTCACCTATAAAATTTCCTGTCATTCCCTGTCGTGTATTCTGCATGCAATCTTTACTTCAAATCTCAGCTTTTCCTCATTTTTATCAAAATTGTAATTTTTGTCTGCCTTCCACCACCAGCTGAGCACATAAGATGTTTATGGCCATTTCTTTCCACTAAACCCTTAAAATGATTGATTAATTTTACAGAAGAACATTCGATTTCTTAGGGGTCTTTTTAAATCTTATTTTTAAAGTAGATTTGAGATAGCTATTTCAAAGCCAAGATTAAAGTGTTATTTATATTCCAGAGATCAGAGTTTTAATGTTTTGACATTACTTTTATTTGAAAAGTATACACGTATGTTTTTATTTCTGATTTTGTTTTGTTTTGTTTCTGCAGCAGAGCTGGGACTGTGAGACTACGACAACTTTTCCCTTGTGTAATGTCAATGTCGGCTATCACTTTGGCAGAATCACCCAGCTCAGTGAAGACAGAAAACCCCTCCTTTCCTCCTGTTTTTTCATCTGCTGGTGGCATTCCAAGTGACCTTCCCTCATAAATATTGGTGAGTGATCACATGGGGAAAGCAGTTCCTTGGTGCAAAGAAACTTGTTTCAAAAAGCTGTGTTGACCTGAGGGGTTTCCATTTTTTCAAAGTTTAAAAAAAAACCCCCATAGATTCAGGTGTTGCTTGTAGTTTTCTTTTCCTTCTTCTAATAATAACTTATTTAACATCACTTATTTCTCTAGATTTATAAGCATTATTGAACCCTACCATGTGCTAACTATTCAAACTATAAGAACCAGTCTTTCAAAATACTATTTTACAGAGAGAAATATTTCCAGACACTACACAAGAATCTCTCCACTCTTCCTGTTACTTTCTGAAGTCTAAGTGGTCTGGAATGCTATAAATTTATGATAACACACCAAATATGGGAAGATGAAAGTTTCCCAAGTGTAGGAATTAAGATAATTAGAGGCTATGTTCTGGGACCCTTCTGGTTTGGAAAGTATGCCTAGAGTGAAATCACAGTAGTGCAGACATTCTGATACCTTCAGGGCAGTCCAGAATGCTGTTGTAGTTCCATAAGGCTGTCTAAGTTATATAGTTCAGTACTGAAAAAAACTTTTCAGGTCATTTGAGGCTATCACAGCAGATTTTTCCTGCTTGAGACAAAGAGATTTTCAGTGTTGAAACCAGATGGGTAGATAGTAAAATAGCCACCCATGGCTCAGGAGTATTTACAATACCGTAAAACATAACAATGTAACGTATATGCACAGATACAAAAAGTATTTAACCTTGCTCAGAACAGTTTGGAAGCTGTAAATATGTGCAGGAACTAAGATTGCAAATTATTTAAGTGTTGGTTACACGTATTAAAACTAAGACATTGACAAGAAGAATCACTTAGGCAGTTGCCATTCAGTATTAACTATGTTATTGCAATTATCTCCTATTCAGACAACAGTCAGAGAACTGTGATCTATCATTTATGACTGTATGCTAAGTAATGTTTGATTATTTTTATTAATCATATGTGTACTTGAAGTATGTCAGTTTAAAGGACCAGAGCACCTTCAAAAGAAATATTAATAAAAGCATTATGGCACCAGCCTAATAAAATAATGCCTTTTCATTAATGGAACACTTTCAGGAAAAGGAAAGGCTGGTGTACCTGCTGTATCTATCCCTCTGCTTAAAGACTGAACAGTGGTGCTATTTATAAGTTCCTCAACTATGTGTTAGAATTGTCACTTAGTTTCTGTGACTACTAGTAATCAGGGGACGATGTGAAGAGAAAGAAGAGGGGGAAAAAATCAGAATTGCATAAATGTCTATGCTCTATCGGTGTTCTACTTCGTTTCTGTATCAACTATGTGATGGAGTTGTGGCTACTTAGTCATTTGAGGGTTTGAATTTGGGTACACAGGTAAATCAGTATCAGCATTGGTATTGAGGATTTGTGTGAATCTCTTAGAACTGAAATAGATCTTCAGTCTGGGATGGGATCACTGTAATAACAGTTTCAAAAAAATAAATGTATGAATACACTTTCTACAGCTTTTCATCTTGTAACATTTTGGTACTGAAACCCACAAGGTATAATATCTAGATTGGTGACCTATGATAGGAAAGTTGTGTACCACCGAAAACATGAAGCAATGAGAGCATTCATCTCTTCAGAAAGACCTTTAACTGTGTTTCCATTTTAAACTTCTCTGTCAACTCATGTTTTATATCTCTAGAGGGTGTTTCATAAGTTTACAGTAGCTTTGTGGAATAACTTGCTGTTTGATATGTAGTTGCTTTCTTTTAAAATGGACAGGACAGAACTATACACAGTCCAACAATAAAAGACTGATTTTCTTCTTCTTTCCGTGCCAGATTCCAAGTATAGACATACAGTTCACAACTCATAATTTTAAGTTATAATGACATTTTTTGAAATCTTGCAAGAGCAGCTGGCATACTAATAACAAGTAATTGGGTGATCGTAAGTTCTGTTGGTACAACGGCAACTGCTTTATCCTCAATAAGAGAGTGCAGCAGCTTTGAAGAAGTTAGGATGTTACCAGAAAGGATCAAATATAATCATTACCATTTATCAGTACATAACGTATCTGTTAGATCAAAAACGAGGTAGCTTTTTTACTTTTGGCTACATCTGTGTTAGAAAAAAGTGACCAAGTATGCCAATAATTTGTAATATTATATTTTCCTGGTTTATTTTCTCTTTTGTACAACCATGTACTTAGTGTGATCTACCAGATGGTTCTAGATTCAGTAATTCACTGCCTCTATTGCATTTTGCACATATTTGATATCTCGTTCAAAATGGACATTTTACAAAGGATAAGGGGGCTAAATTCAATAAAATTGAGAGGCATAAATTGGTAAATAAATATATTAAATATTGCATAAATATAAATATTCACTCTATGTGAAGAAAATGGGATTAAACACATTTTTGGTTTTAACCTGTTGTGTTAGAGTGGGATTAATCCACCTCTGATTATTTTATTGGTTTTTCTTAAAGCTTCCACTATTTATCAGGAGTTTGGTAAAAAATGCTGTGAAAGTTCTAACACAGAACTTTTAAAGGCAAATTTACCCCTTTGAAGCCTGTAGCTCTGAACCACCTATGAAGCTTTATGGGGATGCTTCCTTGCAACTAGGTTCAAATATCAATTGACTGTGCACAGTGCATTAACTTTCAGAAGTATAAGCTGTCATTACTCTTAAATAGTGTTGCTCTCCTCTATGTAAATGACTTTACTGCAAAAGAATGTACATTTTTCTTTGAATATATATAGTTTTTCTTTGTTTTTATTTTTCTTGTATCTAAACTCTTAGAAATCTGATGAAACTGGAATCATAGAAGAGTTGCATAGTCTGCCAACCAGCAGAAACATGATGCTTAAGGAGGTAGAACTAATAAAGCCAACTTTCCTCTGGAAATCTTGTTTTCTTTGTACTCTAAGGTCACCAATTTCAACTGCAACCCTGATTTCCCTATTCCCCTTATTACCCTCTTTGCCTGAAAAACAATAGAGCTGTGCTTAGTCTGCACCTCCCGGAATGCTGAGTAGACCAGCCATCTCCTATCCATGTTCCTGTCCCCAGGGATATTAATTTAGATCTCCATCCTTGAAACTTGTAAGGGTCTTAATTATCTTTAAGACTTGCTTTTTCTCTCTGATTTTAACACTTGACAATCACCCAGCTAAAACTTTGCTAAGTGAAGGGAGAGAGGACATACAGACTGCAATTTTAGCCTTAGGTAAGGCTGAAATATGCAGGCATTTGAAAATGTACAAGAAATAGCTGGGAATCCCCATGCTGCCATTGGGATTAAGAGAGCTCAATAAAAAAAAAATTTGCACAAATATTTGGGGTTTTTAAATTAAACAGGAAATTTTCAGGAGTAATATTATGATTCTTAATTCCTGTTTGGATCTTTTGTTTATTCAAATAGCAGATAAAACAAAATTATTCTCCCTGTCCAATATTTTAAAATTAAAAAATATATTAAAGTGTATTACTGATGTTTACTTGAGATTTTACAGTGATTATTTAGCTAGGTCATCCCAAATGCTCATGTGCAAGTCTAATTAACCAATAAGAGTTGAGAAGACTTGTTAGTGATTGTTTACATGAAATGTTCAGAGATGAAAGAAATTAATACATAATTCAGAGTCATCAAAATATTAATATAAATTCACAAAAATGCTGGTAAATACTTGAATAACACATATTTACAATTCCTCGGATGTGTCATAAAAATTAATTTTAGCACATTCCAAATGAAATAGAAGAAATTATATGCACATATGGAAGTCATGAAGATAAGTTTTCCTTTTCTAAGGTAAACATAATTTTGATTATATGATTTGTTTGATTACAAGAAAAGCTTTAAAATATGAATGGTGTTGCTATTTTCTCTGTGAAAGTATGAAACAATCTAACTTTACTCCTGTGTAAAGGAAGTAAATAAGAGTGCTCTGAAGAGATGCCAAAAGCCTTTTGAGTGACAGCATTTCGGAAGCACAAGCTATTCATGTGGTAATACTTTCTGGTAATTCAGTAGCTGTCTGATCTGCTTTTCAAACATCCAGGTCAAAGTTATTATGCATGTATTCCTGTTACTTGGTTACAATTACACAGCAAAGTTGAAATAAAGTCATCGTTATTCAGGTATCTTATTGCAAGAGGAGGGAAGAAAAAATATTTCATAAATTTGTTTTGTTTTCTGTTGTGTGATTCTCTTTTTGCTTTCTATTTTATGTCTGTAATAAATTTGGTTCTTATTTTAATTTTAGTTCACATTAGATGCATTTTTAATGAAAGATTTGTGACTTATGAAACAAAATTTTATGGTCTTATGGTGACTTTACTAAGGGATTTGTGTATGAATACCACAGAGAATGATGACATCACTTAGGTTTCAAGTATTTGGTACATGGACTGTCACCCTGCTCCATATTATGCACTGTGAACCAAGTGACAAGTTTCAGCATAGGATGCTAAAAGGAGTCTTGCCCTAAGTGTGGGGATAATAGATGTACCACAAATCTCATAGTTTTGGGCTACAGAGGCATCTTTGTCAGAGTAGGAGTTGCAGCTGACTAGAAGTAGAGTAAATGAGAGAACATTCACAAGGTTAAGGTACCCATATTAATAACTAAACTTAAGCTTTAGCTCAGTTGCCATTCAAAACCTCAGAATTCTGTGCTTCCTAAGTCAGTCCATGTCTCTGGTGGCAGGCATTGGCCATCCCACCATAAGGATTGTAAACGAATCAAGCTTCTGAACAAGTTCTGTCTAGACACCCCGTCTAGACACCATTCTTAAAGAAGTCTCCTGTATTCATCACTTATATTGAGAACCTTTAGAAAATGAAAGGGAATAGAAGGATCTGAAGGAACACAACTGCAGCCTTGTGGTTAGTACAGTCTCCATAGGGAAGAAAGGAGAGGTCCCAGTCTCCATAGGGAAGAAAGGAGAGGTCCCAGTCTCAGTTTTAAGGCCTGTTTATGCATTTTTTACTGAATAGTCATTGGAAAAACACCTTTCAACTTAAGAGATTGATTTTTTTATTACAGGGAAAAAGTTGACTTAACAAAGGTTACCTAGAACTCACATGAAATAGAATTAAGATTTTATTTGGTTTTAGATGTGATAGATACAAGCCTTTGGAAGGAAATACACTTTTTCAACTTTTTTTTTTTCTTTTTTTTTTTTTAACTTCGCTGGTAAGGAAAAAAGATATCTTCTATATCCTACAGTATACTTTGCTTCACATGAATCCAGAGATTCATGTCAGGGACATGAATCATTCAATTAGGGCATTTTTTCTTAAATACTCAGTCTCTTTCTGTATGGTGTACAGCTTTTCTATTCATGCTTTTCAGTTTGCTTTGCAAAAGTATAATTCAAAGGCATTCTTGACTATGTAAGACTTAGTTAAAGAAACTTTACATCTATATTATCAAAGTGGACTGGCAATAGTCAGATTTACTGTGAAGTAATTCCTGTGAAGTGACTCTTTGGTGTAAATGATGTTCTTCTGATTTTGAATGTATGCTAGTTATTCATACCGAAACAGCAAAAATATATAAACAAACAGAATGTAATCAATAGGCAAAAATGAGGAATTTAAGGCCAAGGTTTTTTGGCCTTTGGGGTTTTTTCAATACCAGTTGTTGCTTTTATTCCTGGTAACTTCTGATTGACATAGCTGTTGCATTACTGTTAAGCCAAAATGAATAGAGCATCAGTTGGGCACTTAGACTTTTGAATCATCAGCGAGCTGTGACCAACTGACAGCAACCAGCAACCAAACTGATGGTTTGCCAGCCAGCTACCTCTGCACTAATGACTTTCTTGCACAGCTAAATATTCAAGCAGACATCAAAGATGAAGATACTTTAAAAGAATTATATTCTTTTAGTGTCCCACTTTAGCCACTTGCAAGGTTTTCATGGTTTACAGTTTTATTCATCTCTGTCTCTGTTAGACTATACACAATTGTGTAACCACATTTTACAGTCCTAGCACAGGAACTGAATATAAGATGTGCTGAGGCAACATTAGCTCTTGCAGACATAGTGGACTAAATTAGCACTTGCAGGCATAAACGACTAAATCATAAAGGTCTTCTTCTCTTATGTGTCCACAGCAATATTTGCTAACAAATCTTTCCCCCAGTACTTTAAAGCATGAATTTAAGTATATTTTGAAATCTGATTTGCCCTCAATCAAATTCTCTGTTCTTCTAGTGCTAGATTTCTCTTACCTGCAATGCAACCCAGTTTGTGTGTGCTTGCCCACAGACTCTGAGGGTCGGTATAAAAGACAAATTCAGACAGACACAACAGGAGCCAGATTCTATCTTCAGGGCCAAGTGATTGGACAAGGCAATGGCTTCAAACTCAAAGAGGTTAGGTTTAGATTAAATATTAGGAAGAAATGCTTTACTCTGAGGCACTTCAACAGGTTGGCCAGAGGGGTTATGGACTCCGCATCCCTGGAGGTGTTCAAGGCCACACTGGATTGGGCTCTGAGTAACCTGGTCTAGTAACCTGGTGGAAAGTGTCCCTGTTCACAGCAGGGGGTTTGAACAAGATAATCTTTAAGGTCCCTTCCAACCGAAAGCTATTTCTATATCTTAGAAAAAAAAAGAAAATGGCTATTTCCCTCTCAGTCAATTTTTAAATATACTCACATGCCAGGTAAATAAAAATTAAAAATGCATTCATACTTAAGGTCTGTATTAAATTAACAAAGAAAACTTGTGCTTTAGCTGATGTGGTCTAATCTACTAATCAGAATCATATATGGTTATAGACACGCTTTATGCTTTATTATTTTCTGATGCCAATATGAATAGTGATTTTTAATACATAATGGATTTCTATGTCAGCAATTAATTCTGAAATTAAATGTACATATTATTCAATTAAAAAGACAACAATAGAGAAATTAAATGGATAATTTTATGTCTTCAGGGCTAAATGAGGTATCAGTCTGGTTTAAAATTTAGTGTATAAAATTAAGTGTATATAGCAAATCTGAATATGACTTTGAACAGTGAGGACTTTTGAACACTATGGTTTATTTGTTTTCAGATTTGAAAATTCATCTAGCTCTGTGAAAAGTCTCGAAATTATTGTCAAGATTTTGCCTCAGATGGTACATTAGTGAATGTTACATTCATAGCAAACTAAGGTCCCAATCTTGAAGCTATCCTGATTCCTTAAAATCATCCATGCAGGCAAAATAGTTTTCAACTTGTGGATGGTTGTAAAGACAAGGCCTTTGCTCAATTGAGAAGCGCCCTTACTGTGTCAGGGCAGAGCTGTACCAGGGGAATACTGAGGTCAAACTAGCTTCAGGCACTGATAAATGCTAATTTACCAGGAGCTGAACACTTGGAGGATGTATTTTCCCATCCAAGTGGTTCTCTACTTTCTAACACAAGAGAAACGAGATGCAAATGAATGCATATCTTTCTAAAAAAAATAAAACAAAACCAAAAAACAAAAGTAATTAAATAATACAAAGGCCCATGAAAAATATTCTTGTAAAACTCCATAAATGTTTTATTTAACTGACCAGTTCTTACTATCCTCTTTAAAAAAGAAATTAGCTGCTAATATCCTGGGAAATATTTATGTTAAAGGTCATGTTAAACAAAAGTCAAATCGAGACTGTCTGAGGAGTCTTGAGAAGATGTTTAATGCAAATTTTTTGTGGAAAAAAGATGTGTGTCACTGCAGGTCATCTCTGAATATTCTTGTTGGGGTTTCTCTGTTGGATATGCAATCTCAGCTAAATGTTTTGAAGAGGAGGAATCAAATAAATTGCCCTATTTTGGGTCTTTCTCATCTGTATACAGTTGTGCAGCTCTAGTAGACCTGAAAATTGCCCAGAGACAAACTTAAAAAATAGAGTGCTTTTGAGGCAGAAAATTGCTTTTCTACAGCATGGTCTAAGGGACAGGATGTGACAGAAGGACAAGGAGTTGTCACTATGTAATGATATTGTAAGGCATATCTTACATAACAAAAAGGATCATTTGTCTCTTTTTTTCTTTCATTTTAGACTACAAAAGCTTTAATTGGAGGAGTTGAAGGTATTACCCCTAAACTAAGAACAAGACATTATAATTTACAATTAACACTGAAAGTTCCTCCCTTAACCCACTTGTAATAGCTATTCATTGCAGAGTGCATGTGGGATGGATGCCTGTCCACTACTTCAGAAGCCTTATTCTCAAAAAGCAAAGGAAAAAAAAAAACCACCTCATTGTACATGCATGTCAAATATTAGCTTGATTCTTGTAGTATAATAAGAAGAGAAAGTGGTTTGTGCTTTTGATTAGCCTCTTGATGTTTCAGAGTGGTTTTGTATGGCTTAATTTTCCTTTTTATGGCAGTTTGTACATATAAAACAAAATGAGGAAAGGAGGGTAGGGGGAGAGAAATGTGCCATTTATATACCTAGGATATGAGGCCTCCTTTGGGCCCATTATACATTAATAGGTCAGCTGAGATTTATTAGGATATGTATATTAATCTTTATACACATTCACATACTATAATTGTTCCTTTGGTACTATAATGTGATTAGCTGTGAATTTGTGCAATATTAACAATAATATGAATTTCCATATTACAGAACAGTAATAATAAATGGTTATTAAAAATGCATGTAAAGTATGGGATGTGAAAGCACTTCTAAATTCTCAGTAATCCGATTATGTTCTGTTGTTTTTAAATACCAAAATGGTTGTCTTTACTGTGAAGTAAAATCTTGTATGAAAAAATCAAAAAATTTATGTTACACAGAAGTGAACAAATTAATCTAAAGCTGTCTTAAAGAAAGATTAGTGTCTATTTCTCATAGAGAGCTGAGATGTGGATTTTTGCATTACTATTATTTGAGTATATAGCAAAAATAGAATAGAGACGATAACAGAAAATTCAGAATTGATCACATCTTTGATCTGATTCAGCATTGACCATTGATCTTACTACATCAGAACTGAAGGGATCTTCCCTCCTCACATCTGTAATGGTGTGATAATAATTCCACGTATAAGGCAATCATTTTGTGCTATAAAGATATAGAATAGTAGGTATACAGAAAGTAGCAACTAATAATTTTAATTTTGTGAAGCCAATTTTTTTTATTTCTCTAGAGCTAATTATTTTTTTAATTTCTTAAATGGCATAAAATAGAGTGGCCACATTGATTTTAGATTGTTTGCAACAATAGTACCTCTGTGGGGCACAGGGTTGTACACCCACATCTGTTACTCTCCTTTTGTTTTGTGATAGGATATGACAGTTGGTTGGAGCATGGTCCTGCTAACACCAAGGGTATGGGTTCAATCCCTGTATGGGCCATTCACTTTAGCGTTGGGCTCCTTGATCCTTGTGGGTCCCTTCCAACTCAGAATGTTCCATGATCTGTGATCTAGAAGTTCCTGAACCTGGCTTTGAGAGAGATAGAAAAAGAACATTGAGAGCTCCTTATATTCTTCTCATAGAATACATACTCCTTCCTCAAAAAGTTGGAAGCTTTTCTCTCAAGTTACTTTCATAAGGTAGTGATATTTTTTGAATAAAGATTTGTTTACCCTCCCTTCATGACCCCATAGTGGGAAGATGTCTTCTTTGACCCCTCTTTCTTGAATAATAAATTTCTGTCTTTACCTTGTGTATATCTGTAGGACTACAAGGAATTTCTTTCTTATACATTCTACCATTTGCCATGTAGACTTAAGATTCAGTCTGATGATTTCCAAAGGTCTTATTATTATCATCAGAGTTCCCACTTTTCTTTCATCTGATCTAAGTTTTAAGATTTATTAATAGGTTGCATACTGTAAAGTCTGATCATAATGGCTCATTTTTATCCTTATCTTTTAGAAATGCTCATTTCCCAACTTCAATATTTTTTGGTCCTACAGGCCCCCAGTTTCCTGATGGGATGTGCCCTTGATAAACACAGGGTAAAATGGG
>VZRN01000996.1:918647-1033117 GCA_013397935.1 Dasyornis broadbenti | reverse complement strand
GTTCTTTAGACTTTCTTTATTTTTGTTATTTTATTTTATTTGGAAATACTATTTCCCCATATTTCCATTTTATGCTCCAATATTCAAAAATCCTACCAAATAAACAATGTTAAGTAAGTTAGGTGTAGGATTTCTAGCTGTTTTATTTTTATACAAACTGTGGAAAAAAAGCCACCTACCTTATTCCTGCTCATGGTATTATGCCGTTTAAGGAGAGGGACTTCCGTCATGCATTTTACATGAAGATGATGAGTATTCCATTGTATTCAAATGCTTGTGGAATTGCTGTAAAATTACATACAGCAGGTGGGCCAATGTCATTTCTGAAAGTCTCTCTGAGCTGCAACTTGAGCTGCGGCTATTTCTGGTATGCATACCATACAGCTTCAAGGCAACTACTCTTGTCTTGCTTAGCTATTGCATTTTATTTTGCTGTAAATCAATCCCTTATTTTCAGTTCATATTTGTTCTGTTATTTGCTTCTGCTTACTAATTTGTGACTGCAAAAGGAAACAAGTAAAAGGCAACCATTAAAAGTACAATTCTCTGCAGTGTAGTTTCAACAGCAAGGACAGGGTACTCCACGGCTTCTCTTCAAAGTGCCTTTTCTCATGTTTGTTTGGACTTGAAGGATTTTCTTTTAATTTTGTGGTAACCTAACTAAATGTTTTTTGTATTTTAGCTATGTCCTAGCTAAAGCTGTTGTAACTTAGCTATAGATGCTGCAAAGTCAGTATTTTACAGCGCTTTTTCATAATTTTAATGGCCACTTTGGGAACATGTATTGCCAGGTGCCGGATCAATATTGTTACTTACATACCATTACGGATTAAAAACGAATATTAGAAATTATTTTAAATTCTAAGAATAAATATACCGGTCAAGAGCATTTTGAGCTGTTTACATAACTGACATAATTAGTGTTGAAAAAAACCCAACCATTATATGTAATGAAATTACACAACCTGCTTTTTTGATTTTAAACAAATTTTCATTGTCTGTTTTATTTAAATTTTCAGTTATCTAAACTGGAGAAGACCATTTTATAATTATGGACATACTGTTTCAAATAAAATTAAACTTAAAACTCTTCCTGTTACAACATTGATTACCAAATTATATGTGTGTCATGCTCTTCTCCTCAACTGTGAAATTTTAAGCTAAGGTGTTCTTTCTTTACTGAACTTATGTTTCCAGAAGTTAGAAAAGGATATAATCAACTGTCTCTGGTAGTTTTGTTACTCTGACCTAATGAACACCATTAGTTTTGATTCCTTTGTTTGCGGTCTATAAATATCTCATACTGCTTTTGAGATTATAAAATTGGTCATAATACCTCTGAAACAAAGCTATTTTCTTTTCCCTGGATGGGAACACACTGAAGGCTTTGCAAGCAGTGCAGGATTTATTGGGTTATCTCTCCAGTGAAAATCCATTGCTTCATACTTATCCTTATACAGCAATTTCAGTAGGAATGTTTTTACATAACTAGTCTTTGATTTTTAACAGTTTATTAATCTTAAAGTCTATTATATTCCATAAGCACTATGGATAATAGTAGTAATAATAATATTAGCACTGTCATATTTTGAAAGTACTTCCTTGTCTCCTGACATATTTATTTCCCAACGTTGCAGCAGGCTTTTGTCTGTCGAGTTGCCATTTCCCAGGAAAGGGAAGTGACATTTTTGAATTATCTGGAGACATTTGCTTAGAAATGTTCATTCACTATTAGAGATCACACTCAGCTAATTCTACTTACACTGTACTTCACTGTCTGACAGTGTGGTTAGTAAGCCACAACTTTCTTTAATAGTCTTTTCAACGTAGTGGGGTACACACTGGGGTACATCTTTCTTTGACATGTGTTACAGATCTCTGCTGATTATCTAACATAAGTTTGAGTATTGCTTAAGATTTCCCAGGCTGTGTCGTGTGCTGGTGCAGCTGCTCAGGAAATGTCAGTCCAGAAGAGTGGAACTTAATATATTCTGAGCTATCCTAGGCCAGAAAGAAGCTTCAGTTAGGTAACTGGACTTAGACAATACTCTGCTTCCTCTGATCTCAGAACACTGGCACACCACTTACGCTTGCCAAACAGACCTCATGTTTTAATGGTATTTTGATGTGTGAGGACTTACACGTTTTACGTAGAGCCTTTGGAATACCAGAGTCAATTAGTATTAAAATTCACAGCTGTCACTTACTGATGCTTGTGAGACGTAATTTATACAACAATCCCGTTTTAAAAAATGTGAACTTTCCTTGATGATAAAATTACAGTTTCTTAGTATTCTTAACAATACTGTAAATAGGGAGAACTGTATAAAAGATAGCTGGAAAACTCCTATGCGTTATTTGTATAGTAATGTAATTTGAAAATGTGACTTCTGTTTCATAAAATAATGATTTTTAAAAAATTTTCAGAACTCAAGTACGGATGTTGAAGTGTCTAATTGAGTTCAAAATGGGTTAAAGTTAAGCCATACACTGAAAACTTATGATGCTTATCTCTGACTTTTATATCCGCAATTGTGTCTGTATGCAGCAAATGAATCAAACTGCAACAGTTCTGCTACAGAACTTAGGTCTGATACTGGTACAGCTTAGGTAGAGAGGAGAGAAAAAGGATCAAAATTCAGAGTATATAAGTACATAAACATTTCCCTTCAGCAAATCTAATGCATTGCATCTTATAACTCAGAAGGTACCTTGTCATACAGTTTAAAAGAATACTTCCTGTTTTCTCTACCTTCCCTGCTTCTTCTTTCTTCACTCCACTTTTTCCTTTGGCTTAGATTACTTTGTTTTAAAAACACTGACAGTTGCTGACCATTACAGCAATAGGAATAAGTAAATTCTATGTTTCTAATGGACCAGATTTTCTGAAGCAGTGATCTATCACAGTTCACAATACAGATTTAGGAAATTACTTTTCAGGAAACATATGCCTATTCAAAGTAACAGTAAAACAATAAGTGCCTTCCATGTGACAAGATGCATTAATTTACTTTGAACAGAAATAATTTGTGATCTCTATCAAGACAATTTAGTAATGGTATGTTTCTACATGTTTCGTCATTTGTCCTATTTTTACCTAGTTACCAGGTAATGTCTCCAACTTGCCACTAAAACAACTTACTTCATGACTGAAAGCTAAAGGATACATCTTTTGATATTTACATCTATAAATTACTCTTTAGCATTAAGGATGTAAGCACAGATATATTTGATTTTGTAATTTATTTTCAAAATTTTCCAAATATTGTAATTTATTCTTTTTCTTCTAGCCTCTTGTGGTCTTCTACCCTAATTTAATGTTTTTAAAGTATTTTTATTATTTATAGCAAAGAACAGAGTGTAATGTATTTAGCAGAGAACTGTAGGCTCTCAGGGTGAACAAAAGAAAGATAAAATGTCTCTTGGATTTTCAACTCTTTTCTGTCAGAATAAAATTTGACTCAGTGTGGAGAAAACCTACACACAGCCTTTCTCCACCCGCCTACCAACCCAATGGAGTTTTCTTTTGACTCAGCTGGATATTGCTGCTGCTTTCAGATACAGAATAATTTTCTTTGATTTTGTACTGTATTACCAGATAAAGAGCAGGGAGGGAGAGATGAGGCACGCAGTAACTACATTATTGTCGCGTTCATGGTTTGACCATAATCTTGTGGACACAATTACCCTTTTTGTTTATAATTAAGAAGAAAAGCCACTTAAGTACATCTTAATAATATTGAATGATGTTAAAGGTTCTAGAGTATGAAATCTAAAAAATCTGTACCTAAATTATGACTTCAAACTGATCAATATCTGAATTGACCTTCAATTCAGAAAGGAAAGAACAGATTGTGCTCTGCCTCTGTAAGTGAAGTAGTTCTGGCTTTCTCTATCACTTTGCAAATGATATAATCTTTGCAAGACTCAATTTCCTTTATGATGTGTAAGGTTAAGACTCCTTGCATGTTTTTAGGAATACTATGCTATAAGCCATAGTACCTAAATATAAGTACCTAAATTACTCAGTTTTCATAATAATATAATTTCATTTTATAGCACTGTTTATTGTTTTTGTTGTCTGGAAAGCAGAAATGTGAAGAGAAAAGCTAAATGAGGCCTCTCCAATATTTGGGCATCACAACATCCATGGACAAATACAGTTTCTTCATGTAGTAGAACAAAGATAATTCTTTTTCATCCCATTTCTCTAGGGATGCATTGACTCTTTCAATCCATGCATCCCAAAAAGGTGTCCCTGGAATACAAGAAGGTGCTTCATTTTCTTGAGGCAACAGTGGACTCCTCTTTTTTTACCAGAGGTATCAAAGATAGGCTGTGTCAAATGAGGCTGTTTTCACATATCACTATTGTGTCTATAATTTGTGAGCATTTCCAATAGTTTTTTTTTTTTTACCATGAGCATGTAGTACCTTCAAATACCAACAGAAGTACTGATAATATGCCTGTTATGGACAGGAGTTCTTTTAGCCCTTAAAAAAGCACTCACGGAAAATGAAATTCACCCACTCTGCCTTGTGCTAAAGACAGTACAACCACCTAATTAGAAATAAAAGGGTTCTTGTTTTAGTACTGCCAGCCTGAAAAATATTTGAGTTTTAAAGGAAATAACAAATAAAATAAAAATCTACCAGAGGAGAAATTGTTTGTTTTGGTTATTGTCCACAGTTGCATGCTTTTGAATTATTTTATTTCTTTCCTTTACCCAATCCACCTGGAAAAGTGAACAGAAAAACAAAATGTTTCTTGTTTTTCCTGATGTCTGTGCAGAAGGACCAAGCTTCCTGTAATTTCAGTGATTGAAGAGAGAGAAGAAAGTAATTTTTCACCTAAATGTTTCTGTAATGTTATAGAGAGGAAATAATCCTCCTGGTATGAGTTTTGCTGCAAGACAAAAAAAAAGGAAAACAACATTAAAATGAGAGTTTCTTTTAAAACTGTTTCTGCAGTTTATATGTTGTCTTTTACCAATGGCTATAAGTCACAGTTCAATCTGTCCTTTCTTGGAAAAGAAAAAAAGCAACAAAAATTATGTGTTTCTGTTGAAACAACAAAAAAAATTAACTATACTTTAGTAGAAGCTTGCAACTACTCATTTAATGAAGCTGTTACAGAATTAAAAAAAATGTTATATGAAGAACCAAAAAAAGAGGATTTGCTTTGGTAGTTTCAAGTGCTGCAAAATTCGTATATATGCACCAAAATGAACTCTGTTAAATAAAGGCCAGTAAGTACACATACTTAATTGCTGTACATTTACCCTGCAGTACAAGAGGTGTTAATTAGCAAGATCATCAGAAATTGAGTGATTTTCTCAGTACAGCAGTTTAGATAGTCAATAAAAAGTAGAACCTGAAGTTTAACAATGAAGAAAATTGAACCACCATGCTAAAAACTTCTCACCTCTTAATAAGTGTCTGAACAAGTATTAAATCCAAATATAGAAAGACATATTCATGACATATTACAGTTCATCAGACCAAAAATACTTGTTTTTCAGGCAACTGTAGGCAAAATTTGTATATAACAAATGCTTTCATGTGTTTCATGTCTAACACAGGCATTTCATAACTTGTAGTACCAGTTGTAATGAATCTCTGTCTCGTTTTCTGATTTTCCCCAAAACTGTCTGCATAACGCTTCCCTGATCAAACAGCAGCTCTGAATTTATATCTTTTAAATTACTTAAATCTCTTTAAGCATGTGACTTTTATACAGTTTCCAATAAAAGCTACCTACCTATATTAATTCCTTTTAATTTGAATTCATAATTTAGTGGTAGTAAATTAAAATTCCTTGACACTAAAAATGGGTTCTGCAGTGCTCTGTATCATGTTATTCACAATTTTCCTTAGCAGTCATTCTGTCTTAGTTGCATTTCTCTGCTAACAACTTGCTTGCAACCTCAAGGAAATCTTATTGTTTCATAGTCCTTTCATTATGTAGTAACAAGGATAATTTTTATTAGAACATCCCGTATTATTAATGAAAAAAATATTTTTAAAATTACATGTATTCTCTTTTCTTACTATCATATGTATTGGTTGATGTTCCATGTTGTAATCAGTGCTTTCAGAATTCAACCTGAGGCAAAAGAAAGGATGTAATGAATTTCTTGTCACACCATTGTCACTGGTTTTGAGTTTTGTGTCAACTCTATCATACTTTTCACAAGTCAGCTCATCAACGTGCTCTCCAAAATTCCAGATGTGCATTATAGCACAGATCTGGTTCAGCCCAGTCCCCTGTGTGTTTTCCATTTTAAATGAGTTATGATTTTTCTCTGAATGAACTGTGTTAGTACTTCTGAATGTCATATAGATATTGCTTTTATAGAACTTTAAAAAATCTTTTTTTAAAAGTGTAATTTATAAACAATTACAAACACTTGCCTTCCTACAATCTGTTTGTACAGACACCATAAACTAGTTCTGGCATTTTGATATCTGTAGTTTAAATGCTGTATAAAGTCTTTATTTTCCTTTTTTTTTTTTACAGGCTGCTCAGTGAGAGCATCGGTTTTGCTTGCTTTGAAAAGGTTAGCTACTTTCTCAGAAGGATTTGTCTTTATGGAATGTGTTCTTAAAGCTCGATGCTTTCAGAATCACACAGATATGCATAATTTTATGAAGGAAATCTTGTTTTTTTATAATTTTTCTTACAACTGTGTTTTGCCAAGTGTTACTATGACAAATTGTTGATGTGATACATGTAGAAAAGAAAGGAAGGAACTCTTGAACAAAATCAGGCATTTTGAAGGATGTTTTTATACATGTGATTAGTTAAGACAAAACATGGGAATACCTCACTTGCAGGAAACAACTGTGATGAGAAATTGCCTAAATTTTACAGTACGTGTGTTTGCTGCAACTGGACTCTGGGTAACACTATCCTAGTCATGTCATGGAGCTTTTATGTAAGCTGTATCCACAAGGGAACATGTCAACCATGTGCTTTTGCATAGTGTCCACATAATGAACAGAGCTTCTGTTTCAACTTAATTCCTCTCAGCGCTTGGCCAGATCAGAGCTTTTCTTCTTGTGGTTCTTGAAGTCAGGTCTAGTCCACTGCTTCTTTGTAGCACCTTGATGATTCTGCATTAGCTACCTGCTTTTCTACCAGTCTCGCACATTTCTTTTCCTATGTTGGCTTTAAAACCAAACTAAATTTCTAGCTTCATGCATGTGTCTTTGATGCTGTGTGAGTCTTTGAAGTCCTCATCCCCAAAAATCTGCTCCAGTTTCTTTGAAGAAATCAGGGAAAATAATGGTGACTATTGACCCATTCTCTTAACTCTGTCATGCCGTCTTTAGAATAGGACATGAAGAGATGTTGGCATCTGAGCAACTTCAAAAGCCACATGAAGTTCCTCAGTTGAGTTATGGGTACATGGAAAGAAGAAACACAGCATCACGTGTTAAACTCAACTTCCTTTAGTAGCAGTACACCCTTGTAATTCTTCTGAGACCACAAAATTCCTCCAAAGGAAATCTAAGAACACCCCAATGCGTGTAAGTTATGTTCCCCCTGCATGCATGCACACGTTGGACATTTTTTGTCAGTATGTATGGCCTAAAAATTTAGTAGTGCTGATGAAGATGTTATTTTTTCATCAGCTGCTAAATTATCTGTCCACAACTGATGTAGAAATGGAGTTGAGGGACTCATTCCTTACACCTTTCCTCCTCCTCCTCTATTTCTATGTCTTAAAGAAGAGCAGACTGTCAGTCTGAGAACCTTGAGGAACTCAGGTCTTAAACACAAGAAAAATAGAAGTCCTTACAAGAAGAGAAGGATTCATTCTTCCTTTAGCTTTGCTTGGGATCATGTCAATTGATAACAGATATTTCTTACCACTTCTTTTTTCCCTTATAAATAAAACCATTAGTCTGAAAACAGAAATATCAATGCTCTCCTGAATGCAGGGTGGGCTATTTTGTAAAGCCCAGCTTCTTGTGGGGCTAAATCTAAAAGAAAAGATAAACTAAGCCAGGAGAAAATGCAGACCTTTTCTTTCTTTGTTCTCTACAGTAAGCTCCTCCTATAGGAAGAAGTAAGTTAACCTATTTCTTTCAGAAGTTATAAAATAAATTGATGTTTTTCTAACATAATTTTGCTTTTCTTTCCTTTTTGATTAATTTCAATTCCATGTTGACAATGGGTCTGTTAATTACAAAAATAACAATTATTATTCCAAAGAGGTTCTTTTCCAATCTTGTCCTACCAGTTTTTAGGAGACACCTTGATTTTGTACTACTTTAAAGTAAATTTGTCTCTAGGACACCAGTTCAGGATATAGTCAATGCTTTTGACACCACTGTGTGATCTATAGTGGTAGCACTTGCCCTGAGAAGGCACTTCTGCAGAATATGTTACTCTGTATAAAGTCTTCATTTAACACTCAACAGATCTGTGTTCTGCCACACTCGCTACCCCAAGATCTTCTGTTATGTTCCCACTAACAATCATTTCCCTTAGAATACATGTATATGGGCTTTAGCTCTTCTGATATAAATTCTGCCCAGACAAAGTAATAGTTCAATAACTAAGGTTAGTGTCAAATGTCCCCTGGCACCGATTCTATCAGTGCTACAGAATCTGTTTTCAATTTAAAAAATGTATAAAAATACACTAGAGAACTCTACTTTCTTGCCTCCTATAGAAAAAAAAAAAAAAACATTATGTTCTCTTTTTTAAGTGTTCTTCAGGTTTTCAGTTTGCCTGTCAAAATTGCAGTGCCTGTGGAAGCCTAGTATATCTGTCAAACAGGCTTTGTATAGTGTACTCCACAGCTACACAGTCCAACTGCTGGACATGCCATCTTCTCAGAGACTCTTTTCACAATATTTTCTTCAGACCAGATACAATCTTAACTGTATTTAGAGACTGTAGAACCAAGTCCCTTAAGAGATAATAGGAGTTTTATGACAACAACCCTATGTATATTTGCAAAAAAAAAGTGATTCATGCTGAATCCTTATATAAAATATAAGAATATAAATGCTTAAACTGAAGTTCAGTAACCTCCTTGCTTCCACAAGGGAGATTGCTTTGCAACTCGCACTCTGCAGGATGTTCCATCACTCAGTTTTCACATCAGAAATCCCTGCAAATCATGCTAGGCTACTAATAGTTGGCCTATTGTCAAAGACGAACAATTCATGTGCTTTATCTTCTGATGTGACAGCCTTTTGAATCTTTTGAATGCTGTCTTCTGCATTTATCTCTGAAAACAGTCTTTATGATCTCTCCTCTGCAACAAGGACAGCTGAGAATCAAACTCTTACAGTTAATTCCTTTGCACTGTTTTCCATAAGGACAAGTGGTAGGATCCATCTGAAGCTTTTACCCAAAGAGAATTCAGACTTTCATGTACTGAAGGAAGTTAACTTACCTCTATTCTTTCTTAAACTTCACACTTTGTCTCTGGAAACAAATCTCCAAAAATTATACGTTGTAATGAGGACATGACCTTACAAGAACAGTCTTTTTTCATCAGAAGCTGAAAGATTCAAGGAACTACTAGTCCCCTCTCAAAGATGTCTGGTGTGTAAAGGAACACCATCACTAGCTCTCTTTTTCTTATGAAAGGTCCACTTGGCTGCAATTCAAGCAGAAACAGAGACTTTCTCCTGAATTTTCTCATATTTAACATTTTCCATATAGCCACCTGAATCTCCTTTCACACTTTTGCTAGATATTATGCCCTTCCTGAATTGTCTAGAAATTTTACAGTCTTTGAGAAGTCCATCTCGGAGTCTTTACTTATCTGAGTCTCTAAAGAACTCTTCTAGTTCATTGCAAGGAGTTTTACTTGGAATTCTTGTTGTGCAAGCTTAAAATTATTAAAAATAATAATTTCTCACCTGAACTGTTATTCTTTAAGATGTTTGTATATATACTCAAAGGTCTCTCACATCACTGTCCATTTCAAAATATTATATAACTTCTTAGATACATCCTTTTAGAGAAACTGAGAATTGGGAATATGGTTGTCTCTTTTATTACTATGTGGATAGAAGAGGGCATGGGCAAGTGTCTTAATGGAAATTGCTAAATTTAAAACAGTTGGAGTACCAATACTAGTAACTGCATTGGTAACCAACTGGTAATTGTAGTGTGTACAAATGCATATCAAGTAAAGATTGCAGCATGATCTGATTTCATAGCCTATTAATTATTCCTGTGTGCCAGTGCTATTGATAAGATCATGTTCTTTCTTTAACAAAAGAAGATAATGTAGTCTTAATCCACTTCTAATAAAGGCATTGATAAGACTAAGTACAGGTACTTTACTTAAATGTAGCAGAATTTTCTTAGACCTGCATCTTTCCATAACATAGATCAGTTTGCAATTTCCAAATTTCCAGAGCAAAGGTCTTTCCCTAGCAACAGTTCTCAAAGCAGGTAAATACATTTTACCTATTTTATTTTAATATTTTTACTGACCTATACATCAGATTTAAACATCATGTGAAGTGCTGAATTAGCTCCATGGCTTATAATCCAAGAGTCTACTTCTGACTCTATTTCCAGCATCAGATACTTCAAAGTATTTTGTAATATACATTCAAAGTAATGCGTAAGTCTGCCAAGTTTGCCAGTTAAACTCAGATACAAATTTCTGTCAAATTCCAATTCACAGTAGTTGGTAGTAGCAGTAGTTTTGTGGGGATTTTTTTTTGTTGTTGTTTCTTTGTTTTTGTTTTGTCTTCTTTGTGAAGCATGCCAGGGTTTTTTCACTTGTCCAAAGAAACAGATACTTGAGCAGTGGACAGTCAGTGGACAGACAGACCAATCACAATGGGAGAGCATTGTCACTGCCTGATCCAGCGCAGACTCCATTGCACTTCATTAGTTAGTGTAGAAGGAAGTGATTAGTTGTTTAGTGATGTAGAAGTCAGGTCTAATTCCCCCATCAAGTCAGTGAGAATGCCCCTAAAGGAGTTACATTTTCCCTTATTTCTGTCCGGGACCCCTCTATTTTTTGTTGCCTAGGTAGGATAGGAAGAACAGATTGCCACAATCTGAGAATGTAATATACCATAGAAGTTATTCTTAGGTCTCATCTTCTTTTGTAGCTCTTCTAAAATGTTCCATGGCCATGAATATCACAGGTTAGTAATAATACATGTCAGAAAGCCTAATGGTTATAAATATTATAATTAAACAGTACTCTGTGTATTATCAGGGTTTTTGATATCCCCAAGTCTAACAGTCTAAAGAGCTGAGAGAGACATCTTAAGAAAGCAGATATACCATCCTACTTCTAAGCATTAAGCTATTTTAACCAATGTTATGTTTTTAGCTGTAAATGCCAATATATTATTATTGTTTGTCCATCAAAAAGATGTCTTTTTCCTGTGCTTAATTTAATTTCACTGACAGAATTAGGATTTCTGCTATACTCACGAGGACACTCTTAACCTGGGTGGTATGTTTAGTATTTGCTTGTCATATGGCTGATTAATAGTTTTAAGTTTTAGAGAAATGGTGCTTTTCAACTCCCAAGATTTTATATGTTAAAATACAACTTTATTAGATTTCAATGAAATTCTATCTCTTACAAATATGAAGTAAAGCACATAGTATTAACTTGGTGTCACGTTTTATTTCTACAAGGCAGGTATAAGTAGGGTATTGAAACCTAGAAAAGTACTGATTCTTAAGTTAGTGGTTACTACTTCGTTCTTCATGGAAGTGTGTCAAATGGTGAATTCATTGAAATAAAAGGGGAAAATGTTAATAATAGAGATTACTATTCATTATTTGCAAGAATTATACTTAAATCATTACTTCAAAACATTTTTCACAGATGTCTTCCAAACTTGAAATAACCCATGATTACATATTACAGACACAGGACAGTTTGTTTTTAGAGGTGCACATTTAGTTTTTAAGTCTTAAGCTTTAAACAAGTCTCTATACTTGTTTGTATAGGCTTCACAGATGTGGATTCCCACTTCCTAAGTGGAAATCTTGATACTTGTATTTAATTGTAATGACTATCTTCTTTTTGTTTGGGGTTTTGTGTGTGTCTGTGTGTGTGTGTGTGTTATTTTATTTGTTTGTTTAAGGGCATACATAATTTTATGTAATTTCTCCACGCTATGTGTGTTAGAAGCTACATGATAAATCTGGAAAATTGTATTACATTATTGTTTATTATGCTATTCTTCTCACATATACTGAAACTGAATTACAAACTTCCCTCTGAATTGCCAAAAGTGATGACCTTGCTTTAATGTGTTCATCACTAAATATTGCTACAAATTCTTATTTGCTTCTGACTCAAATCTGGTCAAGAATAACACCTCTGCTGGTGTCAGAAGTCATGCACGGATTATCAAAAGTATGAGGAAGTGCTAAAATTATTTTTCCTCACCGTGCTACTGTTTCCATTCAAAGACTGTGAAACATTTTTTCTCATGGTTTACATGCAAAGAGCAAAAATTCCTTTAATATTTAAACTTTTGACATTACTGTGCTTTCACTGGGAAAATGTATAAAGCCTTTTGCATCTATCTGTTCATTTTCTTGGTGATCATAAATAACTTCTGTATGACTTGACAGCTTGGATGTTCCCTCCTGAATTAAGTTCAGGCCATTTGTTGAGTAGCAAGGGGAAACTCATATGACAGATGCCTACACTGGCAAGTGTAGAAAAGTTCTAACAGCACAGTAGTTGCTCTTCAGGAATTATCCCTCTGTTAACAGAAGTCCATTTCCCCCAGATAATTTAAAGAGTATTTATTAATCTAGTTCTGAAGTTATTTTTAAATAAGGTGTAATACAAAAGCTGTCCAAACAGACTTGCATTTTAAAATATTTCTGTGTAAGTATTTTGAATTTTCAATGGATTTATGTATTTTCAAAAGTAATTCTGCACTTTTATGACATCCACTGAAAAATGCAATTTAACAAAGCATAAGCCTGAACTACATGACTTACGAATACTAAACTGTACACACTTCTGTTATTGCCCACAGCTTCAGGAATTTATTTTTAAAAAAGAAGTGTAAAGCCCTCATCTAAAATAATCTATAAGAACAACTTTTTTCTGAACTGTCTCCAAAAAGGAATATGTATGCTAAGCAACATTAAAAGGTTTTCAGTAGAACATAAAAGTATTCTTGATTTTTAAAGTGGCCTTTAAATGTTTGACAGTATTGTCCATATCAAATATTGCTTCTCAATTAAAATGAAAATGTAAACATTTGTATAGGAAAAATGCACCAAATCCTTATATACTTATTTTTACAGGAATGGAAAATCATTCACATAGTGCTTTTCATTCCTATTCTCACAGAACTGGATGGCAAAGCTTAAAAAATGCCCTTTCCCTGTATGGATTCATAATTACTCCTGTGTCAGGTGAAACTGCACTCCTGTATTTAAAGCTGCCGCACTCCCTGACTCCATTATTGACATGCCAGAGTCTAGATTGCATTTCTCTATTAGAAGCTGCCTGGTAAAAGAACAGGTTGTGAAAGCGGCTACACCACTAAGGAAAACGAAAGCTTTAAAATGAGAGGAGAGTGGCCTACGTCAGATGAGTTCTTTGTGAAATATCAGAGAGCAAAAAGGTTCAGCGAGGGAAGGAACAAAGCCATAAGCAAATACAGTTAGCTCATATAAATGCACAACACCTACCTCTAAGTAAAACTTTAAGTCCAGAACATCAACGTATATTTTAAACTGTCTGACTGTATTCTTATTTTTTGTATATATATAATTTATTTATTTTATACACACACACGCACACACACACACACACACACAAAATCTGTATGTATATATGTGCTATATGTATGTATATGTAGATGCATATATATAAAAAATACCTTTTGAGCAAGAGGAACTGCTACTGATACATTATATATATTGTAGCCTGCTCACTTCAGTGGTACAGAGAAGCTCATCTGTTCTGTGCTCATGGTGCTCAGTTTCTAATAGTGTTCATCTAGCACAAATGAAAAAGCTGCTGTATAATTTTTTCCCTTATGAATTGATGACATCTTCCTTAGCAGCAGGTAATCTCTATCCCTAAGTTTTCAGTGAATAGACACATTGCATGTGCATTTTTCCTTTCCATAGGACTAGCCTGTCTCCTCATGTTTCACTGTTTCATGTTTCTAAATCTTGTTTGAGGCACAAAGAAAACAGGACAAAGAAGAGGAGTTCATCTTTTCCATGCCACATATCCACTGCTCAAGAAAATAAGAAGAGATAACTCTTTCATCTTGAATTTGCTCAGTTCTACAATGATCTATTAATTTGTTCCAAATATTCTCTTTGGTTCTATCATTGTTTGGTTTTGGGAGGGAGGGGTTGGAATAAGATCTTTCTTCAGTATCTTCTGATAATTTATTAAGGCTCTAACATGTTGTCCTGTTTGCTGTCCCATTCACTATCTCTCTTCTGTGCCACATTTTTTTTTTCATTCTATTTACCTGAAGTTCTTCGTGTAGGAACAGTCATAAAAGCAGAAATACTTGGTATTTTTATCCGCATGCTTTAAGAACTATTTTGACTATTTTAAACTTCAGAACTGATGAGGTTGAAGTTTGCTGCCCTGAAATACAAGGCACTTATATCCGTACTGTAGAAAGGTGATCCAAAGACTGAGTTGTATAGAAAGTGTCTAAAAGCGTAAAGAACTAAAATGTAGCCATATGTGTTCTTTTCTTACTATTTTACTTAAAGATATTTCCTTCAAGTAACATAGAGAGTTTTTGCTGTTTCTGCTTTCAGACATAAACATCAGATAAAAGGCAACATGGGATAATTTTGAGGCAGTCAAGTTGAAATCAGAGAGAATTTTCAACAAGCTGGCAATCCTTATGTCTGACTAAAGCCAAAAGCCAAAGGTTTGCTTGTCATTTGAATAAGAAAGTTTCTTTAACTCAGTAAATCATTTGGTAATACTTCTTCCCTTTCACCCCATTACCCTGCCTCTCCAACCACAAAGGTGAAAACTGAGTTTAGGAATTTTGGAATTTTGTGATCCTGTTAGTATGGTACACAGGATATATAAAGAGAAAAAACGAGTGATTTTACTACATGGATTTCTACCTTAGTAGCAAGAGCTGCAGCCAAATAATCATATTTCATTTAACACAATTTGACAGACTTGTCTCTTCCTACTGTGGAGAGACCTAGATCTGAGTTGGTGAAAGGTCTGAACTGGCTCTCCAAATTACAGAGAAGCTTTGCCTCCAGATGAGTATTAGTGACATAATTTGCAGTGCATTATGAGGAAGCACCTTTGTTGCTTTTTATACAAGACCTTACTTGTCAATTAATGGAATATCAGTTTTCCAGTCTTTACATAGTTGAGGTAATTTAAAAAATATGACAGTTCTTATACATCAGCATTTGGCATTTAATAGCAGAAATTGTGTGTATATGTGCCTGGTCTTTTGCCTTCTAGATGTGATCTCAGCATTCCCGTAAGGTTTCTGGGTTTCTTTCAGGTGGGAACAAATGCAGGTCTTCAGTTGGTGTGTTCTTTCCAGTTAGATTTGTATTAAAATCTATTCAAATTCCTTCATCTTTTCAAAGGTGTTTTCTTTTTGTTGTGGTAATTCAATGTCTTATATTTTACAGACAAGACTGAGTCACATTTGTGTGTGGTTTTTTTTTTTTTTTTATTTTCTCCAAATTTCAGTCCTTATTGTAAATGGAAGTATGGCTGTATATTATTATGTTATTTAATTTCTGAATATCAGTGAGTCAGGTATTTAGTAAAAAAGCACCTTTAATTTTATTTATCATATTGTTCAGTTGTTGTACACTGTTCTATAAGTATTGAGAAGAACCCATAAAAGAATCTAATGTATCATTTGGACTGTGAACTAACACTTCAAATAATCAAGATACACAATTAATCCGGCAGAAACAATTATTTGAATTTATGATAATTTTTGAAATATTAAATAGAATTGTCCCGTTTACTGATTAAAGAAAAAAAAAAAAAAAAAGGCAAAAAAACCAATAAGTTCGAATTTTTTTTTTTCCACAATTTTATACATTTTCAGTCTTCCAAACTATCTTGAGAGGGAACACTTACTTCAATGATACAGATCAACCGCAATTCAGTTCGTTGTGGAAGCACATAATAATCATTGTTTTTCAGCTGATTGCTTACTTCAAGTGTTGTGGCTTTTTCTTCATTATGAGCCAATGGACATAGCTTTATATCATGTGTTTTAAGAGAAGTTGTAGTTTTTATTTTTCCTGACCTGTTTTCTGCATATGTTGTTTTTTTTTTTTTTTAAATCAAACCAGTTTGCTCTGATAATGAGCTCGAAAGATGGGAAAACCAAAACCATCTTACTACAAACTAAAAGAAAATGCAGGCTAGATCAAATAGAGTAAAATGTCTGTTGGACTTTATTTTGATTTCGGTATTCATTCCAAAGAAAAAGATTAAAGAAATGCCTCACTAGGGACAGTTGCACAACTCCTAGACTTTTCAGGTGCTAGGGGTTTATTTCAGAAAATTAAACTGTCAAATCTCTGGATTTAGAAGTGAAAGCTGAAAAGAGCAGATTTCTTCACAAATTTTAGTATTCTTCCTGTGTGTGGAAACCAGATGACTGACTTTGCTTTCTCATTTACAAGTTCCCCCTTCTGTCTTACATGGTGCAGGAACTTCATACAGGAGTATGCATCTTTGTGCTGGTGTGTGTGTGTGTGTACTTTGTGTGCATCTCCACACACCGTTACACGCGGATCTCCGCACTGTGCGAAAGAGCCTCTCTGTAGACAAAATCCTGTTACCTCTGTGAAACCACATTTTCTGTCTTCAGACTAAGGAAGTGTGTTTTCTTGGCATTTTCCCAGGGCAGCAGTTGTGATATGGAGGTTCTTCAGAAAGGGTAATTTTCTCAAACAGTAGAATTGTGCTTCTAATCACTATTACAATGAAACTGATAGGATGTCAAATGCAATGAAGTCTTGATAGAAGGGAAAGAAGGCCACCTCACATGGAAGCTCAGAGGTAATGTGGATCCCTGGCCTTTTACAAAATGTTATACCCAAGAACCTTCTCTCTCTCAGAAGCTTCAGAGAAAAAGATTAACTGAGATCTCGTGGGGTATTTTGAACCACCAAAAATTAAGCAGTAGAAATATTCCTTTCACTGTTTTCAAGAGTCATTCACTAGTTCAGACCTGGTTTAGTTTTGATAGCTTAGCTTCTCATGGGCAGTCTTGCCTATTCCCTGGAGTTTAATTTTACTTGACAAGTTGGGATCTTAATATTTGTTAATTAAAAGTTCATTCTCTCATCAAAACTGCTGAGCTCACAGATGAGTGGCTAGTATGTCCCTCAAGTTGTGCCATACATAATTGTTGCACCTGTTACAGTGTCTAGGGGCCTACAAGTCCATGGAATTTAGTTCATTCTGAAGCTCAATATATTAGTACTTTATTCTTTTCTCTGCTTAATAAATCCGTAGCATCGGTGTTCCGTAAGTCATTTCTCTGCATCTCAGTTGTCATAGGCCAGTATCAATTTTCTGGTAGAACTGAATGTTTCTGAGGATAGAGAAGTCTATTGTCAATGAATTAATTAGATTTGTACTGTAATCTTGTTATTCAACTCGAAAGAATTTGAAGATGTCATTCACTTACTAATACCATGTTCTTCAATCTAATTGATATCTTTTCATAGATACTGAAAAAATGCATCTTACATTATTGTGTATGCGAGATTTCTGATTATTTTCAGTTGCAAAAATGTAGTTACAGGAATGTAGTTATAACATCTTAAGTTATGCAGTAACATTTTCCTTCTGTCCATACAAAATAAACATTAGAAATGAATGAAGCTTTAGTTGAATTTGCAAAGGAGACATTATTTACGATACATATAAGGAATGAATGAATACTCTCAAGTCTATTTTAATGGCAGTTTATAGTGTAATTAGCTATCAAGCAGTACAGTATAGAATCCCCCTGTTTTAGCTGCCGGGTTTTTAACAAACTCCATTTAGAAGCACCTAGAGACAGCAAAAAAAGGTAAATTCTTGTGAGAAAGGAGTTAATTTGATTCATGCTGATTTATGGCACTGATGTCAGGTTTGTCTATGTTCCACTTCTTTTGTTTGCAGAATGGTGCCTCCATCTTTGATCTGACACACTTTGTAGATGGGTATACCTATAGCAGCTCCCCTTGCTCATTACTCTGGAAGAAACACATTCTACAGTTCAATTGCCTGATACAGCTAAGAAAAGGGTGGGAACAAATACTTATTAGCAGAATGACCCAATAGTCTCAAAAAAATGAAACAGAAGACTATTTATAAGGTTAAAAGTTACTCTTAATGCTTATGACTGCAATCCCTATTCACTGCTATCATTGCAATCACTGTTATCAGACAGAGTGAAATGCACGTAATTAAATTTGAGAAGCATGTGATTCAGAATTTGTGACTCACAAAGTGTTTCTAACAAATAAACTACAGTAAAAGTAAGAAGACCAGCCTCTCTGAGATTCATTAAAGGTACATGATGTACTGAGCCAGCTGTCCTTTCAAAAATAAAAAAATCCTAAGGTTTTCTAATAGATTTTTCATTGATGAAAATGAAACTCTTGAAACTGTAGGCAATAGGATGCCTTAGGCAGCCAAGCATATCAAAATATGGTGCATGGAGTGACTTTTACTACTCCTGCTATTTAAAGTCCTGTTTTCATGAGCTTATTAGCTACTAGTGATCCCTAAGGAAAAATACAATTAAAACTTAATCATACCAAAAGCTGAGGTTCTTCTGATTCAGCGAACTTGTAATCTTGTATATTTAGTAGTTTACTTGTAAATGTCTTAGTGCTGAGAATGTAAGATGTATCAATTAGCTTCAGTTTGCAATAATGCTGCTCCCTCAAATTCAGATGGCAGATTTTTTATATCTGAAGATGCTAAGGAATTCTGACTTGCAATATTATTTATTTACTTTTGCATCAGAGCAGAACCTTTATTCCCTTTAACAATCATATTGTATAACTGTCCTATACCCCGTCCTGTTCTCCGTAGAAGATTCAGAGAGTTAAGAAAAGGTAAGTGTGCAGAACACAAACAGCTTTAGAAGATAGTATGTGCATACAGTTGTGAAAATAACTTTTGTGGCTATTTTTCTTTTCAACTGAAAACTAAGTAAAAATCATTTGAAACAGATCTGTTCAAGTTTAAATAGCTGGGTGAAATCCAATGGAGTAAAGAATGTTTATTTTGAGGAAAATAGGGCTTTCATTTAAAAATAGGAAAGTCAAACATTTCTAATGACGAAAAATCATATTTAGTCAGTTCAATGTGAGTACTTTTCGTAATATTTTTTAAATACTGGTTTTAGTCAGTTTTTGCAGAAATGTGTTTCACATGTCTCTTCTGTGATATGACTGAATTGTAGAATGGATGCAAACATACAAAAAGAATTTTGCTATGTTATTACATTGTGACACAGCACACAAATCCCCTTTACATAGCTTGGCTTGTTTTCAACTAAACTCTAAAGAGAACCTGTGGCAAAGCCAACTTCTGCTATTGCTTTGATAACACAGTAGATTAAACAAAAAAAAAAAAAAAAACCAAAAAAAACAAAAAACAAAAAACACCCACGTGGGGTGTGTAACATACAATGAATATCTCTGTGTTTCAGTTCCCCAGGTGAAATCCAGAAAAGTAATGTCACCAGTTACACTATTCTAATCTGAATCTTTGAATTTCTGAGTATTTGTGTTAGATTATCTACTTGTTATTTATAACTGCTTAAATTAAGAAAAGACAAAATTTACCAATTAAGTAAGGTATTTAATTTACTGTGAAAAGTTCTTGTTTCAAAGAAAGGAACGTTTTTTTATGTAATTGACAGCTTTTCGACTAACTGGAATAGAAATATATTTGAAGTCTCAATTTACCTTCTTTATGATTTTTCCTTGAATTGTGGTCTGCTGATTTCACACTACTTAGGTTTCCGTGTTCAGTCTCAGTAAACAACAAACAGCCTAAACAATCATATTCAGAATCAAATTAGCTGTTTTACAAAGATGTTTTTTAAGAAAAAATTCTGGCAGGCACTGTTTTCAAGCTACAAAAGATCTGTGCCTGTTAACAAGACCAAAATTCCAGGAGTAGAGTTTGATTTTGTTCATAAAGAGAGCTGTTAGCTTTTTAAAAACTAAAATTTTCAAAATAGTTAGGAAAAATAGTAGTTCAAAGAGAAAGAACACTTTTCTCTCATAGTTGGAGTTACTAGCCACTCTCTAGGAAGAAATACAATTAAAAGACTCAGAGAGAGTCTTTTACCTTTAGTAATTTTAATCAGTGATACATTTCCATAAACACATTTTTTCTGTAAACAATTTGCAAGGGAATGTATTTCATGCTGTTTTAACATGCTGAGACCAACTTTATTCTGATACATGCAGGTCTTTTAAAACAACTGAAATAGGACCCATTCTGTGCTTGCTGGAGGGCACCATGTCACAAAGATTATAAAACTATAAACTGCATTCTCCCTATGACTGGCCTTGAGACATCTAAAATTACCTATTATTAGACAGTTTGCAAATAACCCTTTCAAATCTTTCTTTTCATTAAGGCCGTACATTGTTGGTTACCATACAAGCTGTACCAGACAGTTTATCCAATCTTAAATAACGTTCTGAATTTTTACACTGATATGACAACACAGCTCTTACAACTGGTTTGAAATTTAAATTTAAAACAGTCTTGCCACACTGTGTGTGGTGTAGTCTTAAACTTCGTGTGTATGATCACAGAGGTCAGAGTTGTTCTGATATGCATGAAAATGTGGTTTTCCCAGCCTAACCAGTAGGCACATTCTTCCCAGTTAAAAGAGAATGGAAGGAATGATCTTACCTATAGAAAGATCCTTCTGTCAAGATTTATCTGGTCTTCATCAGAGATATTCATTGCTGTTCATCAAGGTGTTTAGTAACACTGTTTCCTTGCAAAGCCTTTTGATAGGAAAATGAGAAGAATTTTAAAAATCCAGGGGAAATGTGTGACTCAAGAGTGTGTCTGTATGGAGAATTTCAGCTCTAGTAATGGTAGAAAAGAGTTCTTTTGTACAGGAATGAAATTGCCGGTTCCTTTCAGCATATAGACCTTCAACTCCATGTCCAAAAATAATGGTTCTGCAATTTCTATTAAGTCATACGCCTCCTAAAATAGTTTTCTACAAAACAGATGCACTTTCACAGATTTATACACAGTTAATTTTATATTGTTATTCTAGCAACTGAGCCTGCTTTTCTCTAATCTTTGATTAAATCCTAAAGCACTGCTTTATCATAACAAGTCACATGTAGGTTTTGCTCTGGCACTAGATACAACCTGTACCTTCCTGACTTACAGGCAAATAAAGAGAGCAAGAAGTGAGATTAAGTTGCTAAATCAGTCTGGTGATTTAATATTTCCAAGACTTCTTTCAGATGCAAAGAGCAATCCAGTTTCATAATGGTACAAGCATTTCTCTATTCTCTGTATCACACAGGCATCAGAAAAGAGAGAAATCCAAACTAATAACAGATAAAAGAATTTATAGCCCAGGTACACAGAGCAGTCTTATGCTTTCCGTAAAGAAAACCCCCAGTCCTCCCTATGAGGAGTATTATTTCCTGGGCCACACTAACTTGCAGTATGAGTGAAATGTGCTAATGATTGTCACTGATTGCTCATCTACCAAGAAGTTTTAACTGCTCTTCTTGCTTAAAGGCAGTTTGGCAACATTATGTCTTTCTTTCCTGTCTCCTGTTTGCATTGGATTTAAGTATTCCATTACTTCTAATTACAAGAATTTACATATTTTAATTTATTTGTACTTTCTTTTTGGCATGAATTTGTTTAGATTGTGGTGATATTTGGTTAGTGATAATACCTTGCTGTTCTTCTGGCTTTCACTAAACTAACCTAAACTAAATTGAACTACCAACAATATTTTGTCTCATTCTATGCCTTAAAGTACCATAGACAAGTCAGCATAATTCCTGCTTTTTTCCATCAAATCCACCACTTTCAACACCTTCATCTCCCTCATTGTTCCATAAGTTTTGACAAATCACATTGCCATATACATGCACATATGTCTAGATATATGTATAAAGGACATTCAAGAGAATTCCTGATTTTGGTACCAAGTGGAATTGATGAATGTTTGCAAACAAAGAGAAAAAAAAAAATAAAGGAGCCTTTAAAAATAGCAGTTGTTAATTTCTATAACTTTTCTGTAGTTATCGATACAAATATACACAGAATATAAAAATTGAAGTTCATTCAGCTGTTAGTGTTAATGTTCTGTGAGTCATATTTATAGAAATTCTTCGTTTTACAGACCTAACTTGTGCCAAAATGTTATCCTCTATATAATTTGTGCTAGGAGGTGGGGGTTTTTATTGATTTTACTTCTTTGTTCTTACAAGACTGCCATGATATTTTTATCGTTTGACTTTTTGCCTTGCATTTTGTCTTTCTATGACTACATGGAAAATATATGTGTTAGTATTAATACAATAGCATTACATAATTTTTAAAGCAATGCAGGAATAAATGATAGAAGAATATTTAAGACAAATGAAAATCAAGAAATACCATAATATAATACAGTCCTTCCAGTTCCATGTTAATGTATACAACTGTTTAATGTATATGAGGGCAGCAGTGAGAGGTATTTCTATTAATTTATTTTGGTCCATTGCCATGTTTGTTTGACAGAAGAGAAGAATCACTAAGTAGCAGCAGTGAGGAAGAAAAATAAACTTGGAAATAAAATTTTTCATGACTTTTCATTGGCTTAGTGACTTGGCCATTGTCCTGGAACTGACTAGGCTCCACTAGGGCACAAGCTATTTCACTTCAAAACAACCTGATTGGAATGATTTTTTTTTTTGTTACACTACTTGATGTGACCTTCTGTCCCAACAGATCGTTATGTTCTGTGTGACTGACTTCCTCCTCTCCCTTTGTGCACGTGTGCATAGTTAGTGATTCTGTCTATTAGACCAACCAAGTAAACATTGTTTGCCTTTTGGGAGCGGAAATATGACACTGGCAGTGGTCTACAGTTGCTCCCTGTCACTGTCATTTTGGGGTTATTTTATTCCTGTTTTGCTCCCTAATGTTTCTTTTGTTTGATGAAGGAAAACATTTTGTGCCTGAAATAAGGTGTAATAAGGTAACAGTTATACAATTTGTTTTAATCATCTATTCTAATTAGGAACACAGTTACAAAAACTATATATTTTTTCTAGTAATATTTTTAGCTTATTAGTTAATTTGCTGCATTTTCACATTCAGTTAAGAGGCTGACAGAAAAACTATGACTCTTTTTCTTTGTATGAATGCTACATTTTCTTACTAACTATAGGCATGCCATGAGTTTGCTGTGAACCTTAGGAATTTAGGTATGTACTTCCTGACAAGCAAATCTCCCAGCTGCCAAGGGTTCCTGGGTTGCTGCAAAACCCTTACTCTGGTCCGCATCCTTCTGATCTTAGCTCTGCAGGAGCTATTCTGGCTACTTCAGAATTTTGCAGAGGTGTATCTTAGATTTAGACATTTGCTAAGATTATTACTGTTCTGCAGTCTGTTAGGTGACAGACATAAAAAGATTAAAATTACTCCTGGCAATGTGCCATTGTTCTTTAACCTTAATTAACCTCAAATGTCTTATTAACTTAAGCTTGGATGCTTTGCCCAAGATACATCTTCCTCTCACTTCTCTGCCTCTACTTGTCACCACTCCACTCTTCTGATGGAAAGATAAGCTCTAAAATTACTAAAGAGCTTGACTGCTTTAATGCACCAGTTTTGTTTATTCCCCTAAGAAAAACATGATTTCTCATTGTCCATTTTTTCATACCTGGCACCAGTTTTGTGGAGGAGAATGAAATTATTTTACTCTCTTCTACGATTCTCCTTAGTATCTGGTAATCAATAGTTCGTTTGAATTCCCTGCTCCTTCTTTTTATTGTCAGGCTGCTTGTCCTCTAGAGGCTGCTGAATCTAGTCTTTTATTAGATTCATAACAAATCTGATTATAAAGCATCACTTAAAGACAAAATAGTATTTACAAATGGGGAAGGTAGAAATGCTATGTCTAATGAGAGCTTTTTTCCCCCTGCACTCTTGATTTTCCTGTTCTCTTTTCAGATACTATATCCCAACACCATCATAAATCTTCTCCCTGAAATTTAAATCACTCCCTCTACCTTTATTTTCTGTCATTTGATTCAAAGTGATTTCCTGTGGTCATTATCTGTCCAACTTGTCTTCCGTCATTCAATATTCATTTTAAAAAGCTTGTATTTTTCTCAGTGGCTCTCATGTGTGTTTGTTAATGTACCGCATTTCTGTAAATCAGTTCAATTCATTAATAATTACATTATTGTTCATGAAGTGAAAGCTTCTTTATTGCTATCCCACTGTTTTTATATTTCAGAAGGCTGACGATGATTAAAACATAATCACTCTACACTGAAATGCAGTCCTATTTAGAATGGTAGCTTTCAAAAAAACCAGACTAGTCATAAAAACATAGATTTAAAATATATATATATATACTTCTTATTTTGCATATGAATACCAAATAATATTAAGAAAAAAGAAAAACAAGGAAAAGAAAGGAAAAATTTCAAGAGCACTGTCAGTTCTTATGGACAGAATGCCTGTAAAGCAATATTTGATTCGTTATTTAAAGAAAGTTATATCTTTACTCATTATGAAAGGTCAATTTGCTTGTTTCCCCTCTCACATTGTGAGATATCTTCTTTATATCAATCATAGTAAATCTAGTATTTAAACCACATACACTGTATATTCATACAAGAAATATTTTTATTTTTCTATGCTTGTACATATTGACACACAAAGAAGTCTTAGGGTGTCCCTATTGCATATACTGAACTGTAAAGGGGGCAGTTTAGCTTCTTAAATATGTGTTCTTCTATAAATAACTTTGCTATTCACCAATTCCTAAATGTTTCTTTGTTTGTTTATTAGTTTTCTTTGTGTTTTTAAATAGTTAAAGCTCTGTGTGTGTGTGCGTGTTGAATATTTTTTATGCTAGGGGAGAAAAGTGAAATAAAAATCCTACATACAAGGAAGTTTTCACAACAGTTGGAATATAAATGCAATACTTATAGATTGTACATACGAACAGCTTATCAGTCGATTTTCTGCTTGCAAATATGTTAGGAAATTGGTGTGCTATGCTAGAAAAGACAAAGAAAACTAATTGCCAATTTTAAAAAAAAAAGTAAAAAGGTGCTATACTTAAAAATTTATAGAATAAAATCAGACTGATGACAAGATCCATCTTTCTTAAAATGAATTTTGTTCCTAAAACATCAAAATTAGGATTTTTTTCACTCTTTTTAAATCAAAAATACTCAAAATTAGAGATGTTTCCATTGGAAAACATAGAACTTTAAAAAAAAGAAAAAGAAAAGAAAATATTTCCTTTTGCTCACTTGTATTGTTTTCAACTAAAATTCTGAATTGTCTTTTCTAGTCAGTTTGTGGCTTTTTTGCCCCAAAATTGTATACACAGAAAAAATGTATTGCTTTTGACCAATACCAGAACCATTACTGAGAGTGTAAAATTAATGACCACATCACTAGAATTTGAATGTATTCAATATTTTTTCTAACTGACATGTAGTACACAAAAGAAAAAAAAAAAACATTGATAAATTAAATATCTGAGGAAACTTTTAGTGCTAACCGTGGAGTAAAAGGCTTGTGTCCCCATCTATGAGGTCAAAGCAGAAGTCGTTCACCAAGAACTAAATATAAATATTTAGATTTGTGTAAGATGGGAGATTGTTTTTGTGTAAGTTGTGAGAGATATATTGATCATTTTGCTTCAGGATATGAAATAATTGCCTCTAGAGACTGTTCCATTATCATGGTACAGCAGTATAGGTACGTTAGGCTTTTCTCTTAGGAGAAACCAGTTAAAGGTCACTGCCTGAGGCAAGGTGACAACTGGAATTGATGGGCCATCATAATTTTCACTAATGTGCTCTGATTTAGCACAAAAGTATTATCTGAAGTGAAGAAGGATCACAGCAAACGATTAATCAGTTATTTTTTATTTATATCATTTGTGTTCTTTAACCTTACTAAAATAACTTTGGTGCTAAGGTTGGTTTATGGACTGAAAGAAAGGAAATGGAGCAATGCAAAATAAAACTGCTAAATGTAAATCTCTCTCAATATATGAGCACTTTTATTTGAAATTTCAGTAGTGGTGAAGTCATGGGATTGGCTTAAAAGAAAACACTTTATCCACTACTTTGCATATATTCCCACCGTCCCCTTAAGAGAAGAACTGCTTTTTGTCTGCTGAGACAGATATAAGGCAGCTCTACATGTGATCCGTAGCTTGAGAGGAAATAATCTGTCTTTTCTCTCTACCCAAGGAGCAGACTGTGATTTTGGTTCTCAAAGTTGTCTTGCAGTGTACCTGCACTGAAATTCCCAACACCCAGGCAGATTGGTTTCTGTCTTCTGTATAAATTCCATATTAATTCCTAGTTCTCATAATAATGGCAAGAAAGATGACCCAGTACAAATAGTTAATGGCAAAAACTACCCAATACAAATCACAGCAATTTGCAGTCTGTGAAATTTTTTATTTTCATTTTGGAGAGTTCTATGATTCATTTTGTAATGACAAAACCTGTAAGAAATGTCATGAATGGTCTCGAAGGAAGTATTTATTGCCTCGTGTAATACCTAGTTAACTTATTAAACAGCACTACTGTTATCATTATTTTACCTTTCTTCCCCTTTATCTTAACCCCCAACACTCATGTTCAGAGGGTTACATGAAAATGAAGAGTGGAATTGTTAGGTTGATTAGATTTTGTAGGAATAAAGACAACGAAATTGGACTTTTTTTTATAACCTATATACCTGATATGGTTATAGCAGTAGCGGTACTCCGTTGAGTCTTTCATCATCCCTTCGAATTTTGCATGCATAAATATATATTAATGGTATTAAAGAATATTAATATAGGAACTAAGTACTAAAGATCCAGCATGCTTACTTACACTATCTGTAAATAATCCTTGGCTCTAGAAATTTTTATTACAAGGTCATTAACTCCCCATTAAACAGTTAGCAGCAAGCCTATCGATTCTGTAAAGAGAATATTAATGTCAGTTACTCAAAAAAAGTGTGCAGATTTAGTGACAGTGGATGTATTTTAGAATTCAGTACTTCCTATCATCTTGTTTTTTGAGAAGGAGCTGCTAATTTATAGACTATTTATAGAACCACCAAAAAAATCTACTTTGTTCCGTTTTGATATTACATATTAGAAAATTTTATCAATACTGCTGCATTATTATTTCTTCAAACTAATTAGTGGCTGAAACAACTGAAAAGGGCAGCACTGCACTTTTGAACCAAAGAATAAGTTTTCTGTTGCTAAAAGCAGTGCTTACTTTCTTAGTTTTGTTTTATTTTATTTTGATTTTATGTCCCTGCACTCTACAGTTTTCTGGAACAGTTGTGCATGGTTTCTAAAGTGTTGTCCTATACTCTTGTGCTTGCTGGTGTATATCTTTAATTTCCATCCACTCAAAACATAAGTAAACTTACTGGTTATTATAAATTTACTTTTTAGCAGAAAACATTTTAATTGTCTAAATTACTTTTATGGAAGAATTGTTGAATGCACTTTCTACAGTATTCTTTTTCAATTAGGAATCAAGAACTGCTATAGTCTGGATTTTTCTAAACGTACCAAATGACATTATCATTTCATACTTTTAGCAAATTATGAAGAAGTTAGTTAATTGCCAAGTTAATATTTTTAAAAATATGAAGATTGAGAGAGTCATACATCATTTTAGATTGTTAGTAAAATACTCAAGTATGCATGCATTCTTTTAGAAGAATTTATTTAAACCTTTTGGTGTTATCAATGAAGCTAATTTTGAGTTGTGTTAGAGAAAGAAATCACGTCAGTCTCTAAAACCTATGTAGAAATTTCTTATGTTTTTGCAGTCAGTTAGTGACAGAAGTTAAGAGAACTTACATGATTTCTTTCCATCCGTTATGAAACTTATGATTAGAATGCAAATGTTGACCATAAGTGTATCAAAAATCAGACATGTAATAACATTAGAATTAGAGTTTTCTCTAGAAACATAAATCTATTTATGTTTTAGATTCAAAGCTTTTTATAATTATTAGGCAGTATGAACTGGAATTACTGTTTTGCTGAATTTTCTCTAGAAGTCTGAAAAGTTAACTGAAATAAAACAACTACAGTGCAAATCTAGAGAGAGTTTATGCTTTCCAACAAACGCTACAGCTTTGTCTCAGGCATTTTTGATCACTCGTTCCCTTTTAATTAATTAAGTTTTCATTTCCTTACCTTTTCCAAATAAGAAACTCCAGGGAGCATTTTCAAGAAATTTCATTTACTACATACTCCCGGTTATCAACCCCAGTCAGACTGAATAAAAGGCACAGAGAGAAGTCTGTATTTCATTAATTAATAAAACCTCAATTGTCATTCAATGGAAGCTGTTCTTTTGATGATCTTTGCTAAAACACTATTTCAATACTGTTTATGAACCCCATTCTGTTTCATGCATCCCTCTTCTTGAATCACAGCTTCTGTTGAGTTTATTTGAATGATGTCTGTGGTCTCTGTGTGCACTGGACTATCATGCCTTGTCTTGAGCTGGAGACTTGGACAAGGTGACCTGCAGATGGCCCTTCCAACCGCAGCCATTCTGTGATTTTGGTAGTCAGCATAAGGCAGTAAGGGAGAAGTTGGCATCTTCTATTGGAGTTCCCACATTTATAGACGATTACTTCATTTATATGAATGAATACTCTTTACTCAGTACTCTCTACTTGGTATTGTTGAGTTAGGTTGTGGGTACATCCTACGTTGCACATGTATCACAAACAGCTTTATGCTGCTTCCATGTCTTCGGAAAAGTTTGGGATGAATATTTGGGATCCAGGCTGTTGTGAAAGAGTGTCATAATTTTGGGATTTAAGTTTATGATAACTTTGGATAAGTGCCATTAACTTCAAATAAATATTCAAGGTGCATGGTACTTTAATTTGCAGTGATCCAAATGAATGATGCAATTAAAATGTTTTTGCAAGATAGATAGATAGACAGACTGCAATTCATCTAGTTGTCTGAAGAGTAAACTGGGGAGTCTTCCGTCCTCGTCTCTTCCTCAGAAACTTGTTGCATATGCTTTCCTTATTCAGTTGCCAGGAATTTAGTGTCAGTGCACATTTTTTTATCTCAGGATACAGACTGAGACTAGGAGCTCTCTTGCTTGGAATATAACCACATAAGGAATCCTTCAGGGCTACAATCAGCTTGAATGCACCTTGCTCATTTCCCTCTTCTCTTGCTAAAGCAAATGTTCACTTCTAATTCATTCAGAAAATGGCCTTGTAGTCTGCTTTTAAAGATACGTAAGTTAGTTTGCCAAACTTATTTCACCTTTTGTACATCATGTATCAATTTGAGTTAACAACAAGTTAAACCTCACACTAAACTGAATGTTTGTAGCTTTTAAATGTCTCCGTCTACTGACACTGTATTTTTTATCTATCTGTACTTCAGCAAGTATGCCTGATGAAGTATTTAATTTTGATTAATACCTGTAATTCATGATGACTGAAACTGGATATGATGGCCTCCAGGGGAAAATGGTTAGCATATTATGAGGTATTATATTCCAAAAATTCATCATTTAAAGGCATTAGCTTCACCATTTAGCAAGGCAGTCTATTCAGATTTTTTGACCAGCTGGCCATTTGCAACAGCGGATAAATATTGGTATTTAAAAGGCTTTGGGACGTCTGGAAGAAAAAACATGAGGCAGCCTAAAAAAATATTAATTCCAAGTACTAAAGTCAGAGTTAGAAAAACCATAAACAATTGCATTAGGAATCAAGGAAGGGAATGAAAAAAAAAGAAAAAAAAAAAGAAAAAACAACCCAGTTGGACGATTTACGAAAGCATTTGCTTTGCCATACTCTGGGGCTACGTAATTCCAAGGCATGGCAGATGCATGGCAGATGCAATATCTGAATCACTTTAAATGCAGCATGCTTTGTTTGAAAAGACAAAAACCATCAAGCAAACCAATGGCAGAGTTAAAATTCATTGAAATAGAAATACCAGTTTACAAACACTAGCAAATAAGTATTTGTGTTCACATGCACACTGAAGAACAAAACTCACCAAGAAATCAAGGAAGTCAAATGGACAGCAGAAGTCCACAGACTGTGAGCATTCTTAGTGCTCTTCTGGGTAAGGGGTATGTCAGTCTGATTACACCTAACTTCATTGTTTTACCCACCAGCTTTCATGTATTAATTTTTGAAAGTCACCTAGCAATTTTGTTCCTTCAGCCTTCATTTTTACTAACCTTTAATTACGGAGGCATTTTTACACCTTATCATGGTCATACAGTAATGTAGGATCTGTCAAACATAGACATGCAGATGTGCCAACTGCAGTAAGGTACTGTTTAAAAATATTTAAACCTCATGGCATTAAAAAAAGTCTTGAAATTCGACAATAATACTGAAGTAGGCGGGAATCATCAGGAAATATCAGGGCTTATAGATTGACAAATGCTTCAGGCTACAACAGAACCAATTTCATAGATTTTTACTGCCATGTGTGTATGACATATATTATGTTACGGCATTTTTTCTTTCAGTAGCCCCCTCTTGCAATCTCTGTACCACTGGCTTCTCAGGATGTTTCAGAAGTTTACTTGAACATTTTCACACACAAAGAAAAATGATTGGGGTGCCTGAATGTTTTCTATTTATAAAACAGTATTTCTTTCAAGTATTTTGCAAAAACAGCAACAACTGAGAGCACCCACCCTTTCCTTTATTCTCATTCAGGTTTTGAACAAAGGCAGGATAGTCTTTTCATGGAATCTATCAAACAAACCAGTTCTTATTGCGCTCAGCCACAGATATTTAGAAAAAGAGGAAAAGAACAGATTTACCTTTCTCAGCTTCCAGAAATCTACAGTTTAGGGAAAATTTAGAGCTAGAAGTTGTATGTTTGAATTTACTAGTCCTTCATCAATTTTTCTTCTATTAATTTTCTCATGTAATACTATATCCTTAGTATTTTCCATGCTGCGTCATGCAAATCTAGAGTGTGGCAGTAGAGGTTACTTTCAATCTCGTTGTTTTTATTGGCCTACTTTTAGTATTTGTGTTGTAGTTACAGTTTCAGTTCCTGGTTTAGTGCACATTTATAAGATGCTGTACATTTTATTTTGAAGTAAAAGGGAAGCAAGAAAAAGTGTTAGCATCCGGCAACCACACCTTGATGCAATATAGCCCCCAGAGTCTTGGTATGGTGCATTAATTTTTCAGTTTGTAATTTGCCAGATGCATTTAATGGAACCAATTTTCATTACATCTGTTCTATGGTTCAAAGAGCTCTTTCAGTTGCCAAAGGGAGCCAGCTTCACACAGATTCAGAGAGGGTGCTAATGCACTGTATCTTGAAGTATTAGATAACTAGGGATGGTTTTATAGCAAACAGATTATTTTTTAGAGAGGCAAATTCTATATTCATAACTTACCACTAGTAGAATTCAAATTTAAACTGCTTAAGTCCCTTCCTCAGGAACCATAGATTGATTTTCATGTAATTTTCTTCATAATACTCTCAGATAACTTATCTTTTTAAGCAATGATATATTTCTGTTTATTGGTAAAAGAGGACATAGTTATGCATAAGTAAATACTGGTTTTAAACTAAAAATAGCTGGGTAAAGCTTTCTCATGAAATACTAAAAGATGTGAGGAATAACCTCTTGTAGTTTTCAGCTCTCAGACAAACAGTTTCTTATGCTGAAACAAACTCACATTACCAGGACAACTGTACATGTTATGCATAATTTTAATCTTCATAAAATGTGTAATAGTTGTATGGTATTAAATTCAAGATTTCACTTGACAGCAACTTTCAATGAAAAGGTTTTTCCTCATGGGCTGAAGAAAATTTGAAATGTTCTACTGCACTTTGAAGTTCTAAAGCATCAGCCATATGAGAATTATAAAGCATTAATCCTGAAGAGTTTCCACCTGACAGTCATGAAATAGCATACCTGTGTGAAAAGTGACTCAGTTTTACTTCCTCAGGCAATACTTTCCTTTTTTTTTTCTGCTGCTTCAGAAATATCATGCATCATGTCATAGTGAGAAGATGGCCTTGGAAAGACTGGATCTTTTTGAAATTACTGAATTCTACAGTATCTCTGTATTTATCTAAGACATTTCAATGACATTTCTAAAAGTTGTTTATACTAGGAGTTTTATTTTAGTTTGATAAGCCATGTGTGAAAGTTGTTCCAAAAGAGTAATCAAAAACTTACTTTCGCTGTGTTGTTCTAAACAGTTGTTGTTTGTAAGATAAAATTGTAATAGAAGGAGCAAATAGTAAAAGTTCATATCTAATTTAAGAACATTAAACATCTCCCAGCAACAGGTAAGATCAATCACAGGCTTGCCATGTGGCCTACATTTAGGTTTCACTCTGGTAATTTTTTTTGGTAAAGTCCACTTTTTGGGGTTTTGGGTACTAAACAGGTGATTTCTATCTCTGCTTAGGAGGGAAAAGATACCCACAAAAAGCAGTGCTCCAAGAATTCTAATCTTTTGTCTCGTCTCATTACATGGAAGCATAAGAATAGGAATCTTAGCTTTATTATGTGCTCTGGCAAACAGCAGGACAGTGACGTTTCCCCCTTCTGCTGTCTGCCCTGGTTTATATTACATACTAAGTTAATGACCACATTTACATTTTCTTGAAGAAAAACGAGTCCTTATAGTGGTGGTATTTTTTGTCACTGAAACTGACTGAAAAGGGAATTGAATTTGAATTAGCCATTATGAGGTAAAAATGCATGGAAGAAGGAAGAAGGAAAAGGAGAGGGGTGAGGTAGGACATTCATTCCAGGTCTGCATTTCAAACTACAAGATTTAGTGTCACAGAATTTATACACCACGAAGAAGAGAAAAAGAGTAAGAACAACCTCAGAAGGGAAATTAAGAGTTCTCAAGTATTTTCATATTGTATTAATTTTTATAGAGGAATACTTAATACTCACTTAAATTAAAATTCACAACAAAAGAAGCAGCTGGAGGTGTCTGTTACCCTGTGCATTGCCACAACTGGAGACTTACAAAATAGGAAAGGCTCATAAAACATGATTATGTATATTGAAACCATTTGGGCTTTTCTGTAAACAAATGCATTCTACTTTCCTTTCCACATTACTCTACTTCCTATTTTCATTTCCTAAATTTTTTTTTTTTTTTTGTAATATTTAGATGCCTTTGGAATTAGGTGGTTTTGTGCAATAAGAATCATAGTATTTTCATTGCAAAGACACAAAAATAGTTATAGGTGTAAATTTATGCTTGAAACTGAAAGAATATATCACATTTCAAAACAATCCACTTATATTCAGTAAGCTATAGTCATTTGTTATGCTTTTTTTTTTTTTTTCATTTCTGCTACTAAACAGAACCTGAGTACATGGTAACATGAAAATTCTGACAGCCCATTTTTGCTTGAGATCTGGCTCTGCTACCAAAAGTGGTTTTTTTTTTCATTTCCTGACTGAGAACTGCTTTTGCTTCAGCCATTGAGAAGGTCCCAAGCCAGACTTTCCCTAGAATTCATAATAGTTGATAATAAAAATGTATTTTTAGCCAGAAAGTAATAGATAACAACTTCAGTGGGACAGCCTCTATCACCCCTACTTTGAAAATGCAACCAGTGAAATGGAAAGCAGATGGACAAGAATTTTCTCACCAGTACATTAAAACTGACAGATATCACTCCATAAATACAGCTTCACCTAATGTCACATCCTGGGAAAATAATATTTTAAAGAATAAAAATCCCTCTAAAAAATCTCATTAAATCAAAATTCAACATAAAACTATTTTTTCCAAAAAAAATTAATTAGGAGTGTTCAAATTGTATTTAGCCATTTTCCTGCATTTTCTGTAAGCAGGGATGACCCTTGATACACAACAGGTTATGAAGTTAAACATTGCATTTAGTAATATACAAGTATTTTTAGGAGTGTTGATGAGAAAACAGGAAAATAATAGAAAGGTATGGATATTTTCTCTAGATCGTACTACTTACTGCTAGAAAAAATTAGGTGTTCCAGATGCTTAAACTGAGACTAAGGACTGAAAATACCAAGAGACTATTGTGTAAAGCCCATGCAATCTCCTTGCTTTTGTTTTACTGTTTTGTCTTTTCTCTTCTGAGGTTGCCTCACGTGTCTGTAGAAATATTCCTGTTTAATTTACGAGTGAGGAAAAGTAGCATCATCCAGAGAGGGCTTCTCTGTTCTTGTGGAGAGCACATCTTGCTCACTGTGCATTTGCGATGTCATGCCTCTTTATGTGCTTAGGTTGCTTTTCCAAACCACATAACTTCTAAATATACATACTTGTCCAAAATTCACTGCTGCTTTCTTTATAATACAGACTGGGCCTTGTGCTGCACATGGCTTAGCCCACATACTGAATTTTCATAGCCTATCTTTTGATTGTAATTGAACTCTTGTGATTTAAAATATGGAACAAGGCTGTTTTCAAAACAAAGACAGTGAAAGTTGAAAGAAATAAGTAAAAATTACTTACGTGCCTATCTGATGATACTAACAAATGGAGCACTTGCAATAGATTTTACTCATGGATGCTGGAAATTTAATATCTTTTTATCATTAACTGGACTCAGTGCCATAATGAAAGGTACTGCATGCAATCAAGTATTTAGGAGCCTACAAGGCAGACCTGAATTTTAAGTTCTTCTTCCTTTCTTCTTCAGCAATGCAAACTCCTAACTTACACCACCATGTTTTTCCTGTGTCTGCCTTTACTTTCTGGCCCCATCCATTCCATTTTCCAACATGTTGATAGCTTTGATGGCAGTCAGAGGACTAGGGGAAAGCAGATTAGAGATGTTTAGGCTCTAAATTAAACATCCAGATTATCATATATTGATTATTACACTAGGCTTTTTGTAAATGATGTGAGGAAGGAGGGTGAGGTGGACAGGTGGAAGCACTGTTAATCCCCTTCGTGGCATACCCCAAGATTTTTTATATTTTCTGCTTTGACCTGTTCACTAGTTTCAAGTCTTTAAAGAATGACCTAAATTCTTCAGTTAGCCAAGATGGGTCACAAATTAAGTACTGAAATTTTCAGGACGGGGGATGTTCTAGGTATGTATAAAAATATGCCCATCACATATTTGCATTCAGCAGCATTTTGGCACTTTTGTGTATTCATGGCATCTCAGGACATTTTAGCTGTAGTTTTAGAACTAAAATGCATATATCTCAACTCTCATCCCACTTGAGGTGCCTAGACTTCTCCACTTTGCCAAAGCTTAATATATTGTCATTGTAGAAATAAAAAAAAAAAAGCTCAAAAGAATATGTTATATAGTAAAAACGTAACACCTATACTGTACATTTTATAAAAAGAGACAGATCTGATATAAGGTTGTAGTGGGATCAAACCAACATTTTGACTCCAGTTCTTTTGGGCGTGTGTTAGTGGTATAAAATGTACATGATAAGTGGTCCACATTCCAATCAGATATGATTGTGATAGGAGTATGTTACTTTTAGAAGGGTTTTCTTGTTGCTTTTCAGCCCTTTCCTCAGCACTGGTCTTCATTTTCTTCTAAGAAGCTGTAATGACTTTCAGCTTGAAACTGTACAGGAATTTAGCTGTTGCAGTCTGTGCACCTCTGAGTTGGAAAGAAACAGTTTGCTAGCAAAAAGTAATCTCTGTTAGTGGGCATAGAGCTGTTCAACAAGAGCTTCATGAACTTCATATTGGTTAGCAAGACACCAAATATTTAGTCACTAATCTGTGTGTATTTAGCCTGCTATGTTTTCAGATCATTCTTTTTTACATTCATTTTTCTGTGACAGATCTACTGAATGACATATTTATACCATGTGATTCTGATTTTGATCTTATGTAATACCACAGGGAAGATTGTTTTACATTCACCATCAACATCAAATTTTAAGACTCTCAAAGTTTGTTTTTCTAAAAATTTCCTTGAGAAAGAAATTTACTTAGTTTGGCATAATCTGTTTTATATAAGTCAATATCATTTAATATTTTTATTTTTGTCTAGGTTAATCTTAAAAAGATTTCATTATCCCAGCATTTTCCTAGACATTGAAAGCAAATCCACTATTCCTAAATAGTTTTTGCTTTTTTTTCCCCAGCAGTAAATACCTTCATGTACCATTTACTCTTCTGATACTTCATGTAACTGCTAAATATTAGGACACTGCTAAAGCTTTTTAGCACAATAGATTGAATTCATTGATTCTGTTATTTTTAATATATTTTCGTTGTACAAAACCTTTAATGTACTGTCCTTTCCAAAACTTTTTCTTTATTCCTTTTCTACAATTACTAGAATCTATTTTCCATTATGATTTCCAGTTGAGACTGAAACAAAAGCTGCCTTTCAGAAATCCTTCTTCCATTCAGTGAGTTACGGTCCCTATTTCATCTTGGCTTTCATTGTGAGCCCCTTGCTCTTTGTCTGCCCAAATGCAGCCCAGTGCCGCTGCCTTTCTTTTGGAATACACTCTTTTGTACCTTATTTGATACAATAGTTGGCTTTCATTAAAGGATGTGGTCTTATGTAAATACTCTATGGTTATCTGTGTTTCTTTTGTAACTTTAATTTCTTTGCCGTTTTGAGTTGGTCTGCCAGCACAGAGACGACATTATAAAAACCTTAAGGCGAGATTTTGCCTGATTTATGACTAGGAAGTACATAATCAATGCTACCATAACTAGCTGCTGTTTGTGTTTCCTTTGTGTATATGAAATAAACTACATTTTTCAGCAATATCCAAGAGACCTGACAAAATTACTACCATGAATTTCTCTTCTGTTAATTTTTTCATAAAAAATTTAAATTTTGCATGAGCATATTTAAATGGCAATGAAAGCAGTCATGTTTCTGTATTTTTATTTATTAGTAGTACATTTGCCTGTAAACAACTATAATAATTATGACCAAATATGAAACAAATTCACTTCTGCATGGTAATACCGTGAGAATCTCATTGACTTCAGGCAGTTAAAATTGTATGACAACCCAGAATCTGACTGATTAAAAATTAATTAGATTACTGTTAATATAGTTGAATAATGTTTCATATAAGGAATGATTAAATTAATAAAAAAATTGAATCATTGTATTGTTTAAAAAAATTAAATTCCTTCCTACTTCATGGCGCGGTATGTAAGTGTTGCTTTGCAATATTTTGGTTCAGTTAAATGTCTCCTTAAGAAAAACAAACATCCTGATTTATTAGTGCTTCACAGAGTAAATTTTAATGAGTGAAATTTCACTAATGATTAAAATCCATTTTCTAAAGTAGAATTTTTCTTTTATGGAGGCTCAGTGCATTTGTAATTGGCATGTTTAGGTTTAAAATCATTATTACTCCTGCATCAGTTACTATTTAGTGTATATTAGAAGAATATTTTAATGAAATTTAAAGAATTATTCTTTATTTTTAACATATTAATTATGCTATATATTTGAAGTATTTTAAAACTGTTGGACTGCTTCCCTACAGCAGGAAGTAGCTTCCCTGTATAGTGTATTTTAGTCAAAGAATCCACATTTATATATATTTATGTCAGCTGAAAATTTCCATGTTATTTGGACTTGACACAATACTAAAAAAAATGTAGAACTCACATTTTTTGCTATACTGACCCAAGGCACTTGCATATATGTTTTGAGATTTATTCTTAGCTTGAGCTATCACACAATTCCCCACAAACAAATATATGTATACACACACATAATAATATATATGCTTTATTTATGTATATGTGTGTGTGTGTGCATGTGTAATATATACATATATAATACATATCTATCTATCTATATAGCATAGATATCTCCTTAGTCTGATAGAACTACACCCATGTCGTTGAAGCAATGCATTCTGCAATTTAGACCAAGGAGATGTGCAAAGGAAAGCTTTTTACACCATCTAGAAAAGAGGAATATTCAAGTCTGCAGCCAAAGTCCGTCAATTTCCCACGTTTCTGTTTTCACTGTAAAGAGTACTGTTTTTAAGAGTCATAAGGGAGAGAAACACAGTGAAACCGTTTCAGATTCTCATCTGTGTTACTGTTAAGACAAGTTTTTAGCTATAGGGAGACCAGATCGCATTAAGGTTAACTATCTTCAATTGCTTTAGTTTCATTTCCCTGTAATTTATGACAATTAAAATTGTTTAGCCACAAGTTGTCTAGTCCAACCTATTTAAATCAGGATGCAGATAGTAAATACTTGAAAGAGAAAATATTTTATTGCATATTCTGTATATGGAATAGACTAATCTATAGTGTAATCTCTGAATGATGTAGATATCCAAATTGCAAATGATCTTATCATATAGAAGGTGTTCGGTTTTATCATTAGTTTAAATGCATGAATAAGTATTTACATATTAGTCTTAATTTCTTGGCATTGGCAGTTGCGAGTGCTTTGACATTACTGTGATGAAGTTAAAGGAATTTCGCATTTGGTTTCTATTTTTCTGACATAACACGTATTATACTGGCATCATAAGACACTGTGATTGGACAATACAAAATATATAGCAAGATCAAAAGCAGGGTAGCTTTATGAGGAAAGACAAAAGCAGGTAATGAGAGAACTGAAAAATATCCTGGTAATTCCAGTCTATTTTTCATTAATACATCTACTTATATCCACCTACTATTTTTACTTACACTGTGAAGAATCAGATGAAACGGATACAAAGGCTGAGGTATATTAATAGGAATAAGGGGGGAAAAAGGCAGGGCAAACCTCGAGACAGATGTACACCTTACGTTGAGACCTGTAGGGGGAAGAAGAATATGACAAGGTAAAACAAGGCATCACCAAAAAAAATGTGTGAGGGCAAGTGGAATGGGAAAAAGAATAAGGGGAAGACATCTCTGTAACATCTACATATCCCTTATCTTTCAGCATCTGTTTTCTGAGGTTGATGAGGCAGAAGGATCTGCTCTACTGTCCTAAAGCACAAGTTCCCTTTATACCAGGACAGTAACAATATTCAGGCTAGTGGAAGGACTGTTCAGGAAGGCACCTAAGTAGAACTGAAAATGCCCAAAAAACAGTGTCTCTAAATTTTAAATTCTCAATCAGTAATATTTAGGATTTCTGAAAATAGTTTTTACTAGATGTGATTTCTGCCAGCTGAAAGCTGCTCATAGTTGTTTAATGCTGGCGAAGTCTGTTGCTGTTGAAGGCTCACAGGTTTTCTTGATTGTCTACTTTAAATCCTGCAGCTCATATGCCTGCAAGAGATACACTGTAAGGAGTCTCTAGGGTTTGTTTGGTAAATCTGCTCATTTGCCATGGTAGGTGATAGGTAACTGCCTGTCAATATCAGTGCCAGCATCTTATTGATTGAAATTAATCTTTACATGTAGCTCTTGCTCACATTCAATATCATAATTCTCAACAGTGCCATTTCTCATTATTTTCCCCAAAGATGCTATTATTTTTATATTTTCTTTGACATCTTATTGAACGCCATTTAAAGGACATTGCCATTCTCATTGAAATTGTTCAATTAAAACTTGGAAAAAAATGTGAACAAATCTTTAAAAATGGATCCATTCCAGGCATTTGGGATGAAAACTCACATTTGTACTAATTTTTTTTTTTTAAATCTTCCACATAAGGTTTTACTATTTCTACAGACTATAGCTAGTAGTTACTTAAGAAGAACGTGTTTGTACTATCTAGTTTGCAAAATCTGGGATAAAGCACGGAGATTTTGTAAAAATAGGAATCAAAAAGAAAGAGTCTTATTTTGAAGGACACATAATAGCAATACTTGTATGGAATTTCCTAGTCATTAAGAGAATAATGGCTACTCACATTTCCCAAATGCAGTCATCCAATGTTTAGCGAAATCTTTATGAAGAAAATGACCAGACATAAAAAGTCCTTCTCTTGTAAGTGCAGGCACTTAATTGACTGCTCTGATCATTAAAATAAATTAGACTACATTCTCCACAACTCCCCATGGAACTTTTATCTCAAGAGAGAATTGTAAAACAATTCACTGTTGCAATGCAAAACAGAAAACCACGTTTTCTATACAGTAGCCGTGCCAAAGTATGCACATTTCTTTTTTCCATTGTCTTTACTCTGTCATCCCTTAAACCAGATTACTTAAACTGTGTTCACTTCCTTTCTGTCTCTCTCTCTCTCTCTCTTACTCCCCCCTTCTTGACAAGATAGGGTTCAATGTCTGCTGCAATCCTTCTACACTATTTTTGAAGTTTCAGCAAAATATGGTTTATCGAAATAGTCTTTTTCATGTGGTTCAAGAGCCATAGCTGGAGGTAGCAATTTAGTGAACTTTGCTTCCATATCACATCTTTTGTGACTGTTTAATTAATTTTACATTCCACATGCTAATGCTGTTTTTCTTCTGCTCAAAGTCTGTTAGTAACACAGTATAACTGCTTTTATTATCACAGAAAGCACAATCAAGCAATTGTTGAGGTAACCCTTATACTTCTATTAGATTTTTTACCTTTTTGTCTTTACTTGTTATCAAAGATTCCATGTCTTCAATTTCCTTTAATTTATTTTTCAAAGGTGGTCCTAAAAACTTTCGATTCACTTTCTAGGTGCTATATAAATCTTAGAAAAGCAGGGCTTGGAGGTACCTCAAGAGGTCATTTAATCTTCTGCCAAAGGCAGAATCTGCTCTCCTTATGTCGTTCCTGTCAAACATTTTTTTAACCTGCTTCTAAAGACCTCTAACCTCTTCAGACAAATATTTAGGATGCCTTTCTATAATCATAGTTTGAAGGTTTTTTGATAGTGTGTAGTTTGAGTCTTTCTTGTTACAGTGTAAATTCAATAAATTCTACCCTGTTCAACAAGAATATAAAGAATATTTCTTTCCCCCACATTCATTTATCAGTCTTTTTGTTTTCCTAAATGCATGCTTCCTGTAGTTTTTTGAGTTGTATCTTTCTCAAAGCTGCATTCCTAAAATTGGACCCAGTAAGCACCTGGTGTGTTGCCAGTGACAGAGAGAATGGAAGACTGATTTCATATGTCTTGCAAGATACCTTTTATTGTAGTTCCCAATCTGATTGCTTTTTTCATAGCAGTAAAATATGTGTTGATTTATGTGAATGTGTGATCCTCTGTAACCCCATATTCCCTTCTACAGAATTATCAACAAAATAATCCCTGTCATGGTTGGTCATTCTTGCCTAAGTGCTTTATCCTCAATCAAAGGACTTGATCAGCTACTTGATCTCATTGCCTCTGCTCTGAGACATATAAATAATCATGAACAGACATGTGATCAGCGTAATATTTAATCCCAGGACTTCTGCAAAAGTATAGTCATATATTTTCAGCCGCTGCCATATTTGTAATTTACAGATTGTTCTGGAGACTGTGTTCTGTAACATTTGCAAATAATTTCTATTGGTTTTCAGACATTCAAGGTTTCACTGAGAGTTGTAAATATGTATATTTATGTTTAGGTATACACACACACACACACACACACACACACACACACACACACACACTCTCTCTCTTATTGTTTGTTAGGTCCTTATCCTACAAAAGTCACTTTAAAAAGAGGCAGAAAAAAAATGATAGTATTGCCATGTTGTCAGATTTCTTAAAAGACTGATTATCAAGCATCAACTTCATTATTTTTCTTTTCATAACTTAATTATTTTTGTTTTCATTACAGTTCTGTTTGGAGGGGTTTTGTAGGTTTATTAGTTTACTCTCTGAAATGTATCTACTAACTTTTGTACGTTTCATAAAAAGATAATGCTTCTTTGTATTATTGCAAATTAATTACAAGAGGAATTAAACACGGAATATGCAAAGACAAAAAACCCACAGATCTATATGATTATGTAAAAATGGTAATCATAGGAAGACAGAAATGTGCCTTTTCAATGGAACAGTGATATTTTTTTAATCAAAGTATCTTTTAAGAGTTGTTACACGCTGTGGAGATCAATGAGTAGCTTTAAGATACTCCTTCACCTTCCCTCTCTTCATGAATTTCATCTCCTGACAAAGATCTCAATTAAAGAGTTTTATCATTTTCACTGGGAAAGAGAAAGAATGCCACATCTTAGATTCTTTAAAGGTATAACACTGCATTTTAATATAAATTGACCTAAATAATTATGTCATAGTTTTGTTTTTGAGGATCTAAAGTTGTAATCCAAGACAATTTGTTACATTTTGGCTGTGATCTGTTCTCAGTTTAAAGTAATTCTCCTCATCTCCCAAATACAAACTCATCTAGATTGGCATAAACCAAAGAAGCTAGGAAAGTAAAGCTATTTTTAGAAAAATAGGCTAGGGGTCTTATGTTCAACATATACAAACAACTGTTACAGTTCCTCAGACTATATTTAGCCACACTAAGGTGTGACTGATTTTGAACAGTTTACTTTGGCCCTATCAACATGAAGTTCTGGATTTAAAATATGACATTTTGGGGGTGGATTTTACATGTATCTCTTCAAATTCAGCAGATTTTTCCCTGGAGACTTGCTTAGTAGCCTACCACTTATAAAAATGTGGCTATTCCAATAGTGTATTTGTTTCCAGTAGTGTATTTGTTTGAAAACCTAATGTTGCTTAAATATAATTGTTTTCATTACACGAGTTAAATAAATATATGTTTGACAGAACTTTAGAATGCTGCATGTGATGCAGGTGCCCGTGTTTTTTCCCATCTACATGTTCTCTCTCTCAACAAAAAGAGGGGGCGCGTCATTCTCCTCTCTTCTTCCTTTTCTCCCTTACTTGCTTTTTCTTTCCCAGTTTCCATACTGCAATTGCCTGCAATTTCATTACCTGTATTATTGCTGTGATTCTTCTCTGAGCCACTGAACACTTTAAAAAGGCAGAAAATTATCCGGGTTGAGTTTTGCTGCCATTTTAATAAGCACTACTTGCCTTCAGAGGAGCTCAATGCTAACATGGTACTGAAGGTGCAATACAGGAGCAATTTTTAATCACCATGAGTTGTTCAATTGGTTCAGCAGCGTTTTTTGCAGCTATTATCTCATTAAGGTTAGTAAAAGTACTGCTTGTCCCTGCAAGTCTGGTTTACCTTATCTCCATAAATGGTCATGTCTTCAAAATGATGATTGGCAAAAGGCAACTTTTGTCTAACCAGTTAATCATTCATCCCTAATATATACTAATCAAGATGTACTTTCTTGTTGTCACAAACAAGATAACGTAATCAAATAATCAAATAGAAGAAGTCATCAGCTAGAAATAATGACTCAGCACTAGAAAATGAATGTTACTCCTTTTTATACAACACAGTCTCTTTCTGGAAATTGAAGGAGATGCAGACCTTGAATTTATTTGCACAAACATGCAACTTGCAATCCCAAAACAGACACAGCTCAAATTTACATTTAATTCAAAGGTATGACTAAAATTAACATTAATTAAGATCTACTTTTTTTTCTAGTGGATATTGGCAGTTTGGTTTGTTTTTTCATGTTTCACCTTTTGGTGGAGCATTTTTCTCTTTTTTTAAAACGTTGTTTGCTTAGCAAAATTTTCCTCATTTCCTCTCTGCTTCAGATGTTTGGGATTTTTTGTTTGTGCATTTTTATGTGGGTTTTTTAGTTCTTTATGGGGCAACTGTTCTTTTTTGGCTTTGTATTTGTTCTGATTACTTTTTTATTGTATAATCTAAATTCTGATTGCTACTGATGTCTTCTAGGAATTTCTGCAGCTAATAGTTTTTTTTACTTTAAACAGCTATGCATGTAAAATTGGACATTCCTTTTCAAAATGGAGGCATCACTTTTTGATTTAGTGACTCATGCCTTGATTTCTGTTCTGTGATCTCACTCTCAAAGAATTGCTAAGAGTAAGGAATTGTCACATCATACACCTGACACATGTCAAAAATAATGGTAAAGGTGATAACTAGTTATCATGTAATCATTCAACTTCCAGCAGAAAAAAATACTTGTACTTAAGTGGTATTTGTTGTTAATACTGGTATACAAGACATTACTACAGTGACAAAACAGCTGCCACTAAAATATGTATTTTGTTTGGTACCCAAAATAACTCCAAATAAAGCACAAAACAAGCCAGTCTTGCCAGATTTCAATGCAAAATGAGGTATTATAGACCAACTGTTTTGTTACTTTCTTCACCTATGGCAAACTTTTCTAAGGATTAAGGGTTTTTTAAAAGAAATGTAAATACATAGTATAAATCTGTAGGTATTAGTATTTAGGACTAATTCAAGGGGTTATTTATCAAAATGCATTTCTTTCAAATGGCCATCCTGCATACTGTAATAATAATTAGCACTCTTCAGTGAACTTCAAAGGAATAAAGCACAGAGTACAAACACCATAGATCAAAGAGGGGAAAACATCTTTCAAAATAAGCACTTGAGAGAAAAAATGAATATTTGAACTTGAAGACTGAATTAGAGTATTGTGCTAACTTTATGGCCACTGACTTGCGTTGTTCTTTAAGATGGAGATTTTGTAGTTGTCTTGAATTCCTACACTCTTGGCAGACTCTGCTGGAAGTTACCATAAAAATGTTATTCTCTATCTCTAAAAATTAGCTGATATTGCTCACAGATTTTCTTCTCTCATAAAAAGCAACAAGAATCCATGAAAATAGGAGTGAAAAATGACTTTTGCTCTGGGAAAAATTGCAGTTTAAGAGGTAGTGGAAAAGCTCAAGACTTCACTTAAAATAAATCAGTATTCTGAGTTTATGGCTCAGAGCAGTGAAAACTTTCCATGAAACATTTCATACCTTAGCAAGAGATTTATTTTGCTTTTTGAACAGATTTTTCAGATCTGTCTAAAAAGTCCACGGAAGGGAACTTGCACATATGATCATCTGTGTAAGTTGGATGAATCGGAACATTCCACAATTCTACAGAATTTATCTTGTTTGATGCAACCACAAGGGAAAAAAAAAAATCTATAATTCTGGAATAGATAGATATACCTGTGATATTAAGATTTATGAAACCTGAAACGTCGTGGCTATTGTTTATGCTGGAGTTGAATCTGTTGAAGGATGTCAAATGCCATGGAAAGGGCTTCTACAGGGGCATAAGTAGCAAAACGAAGACAAGAGAAATCAGGAGCCTGATGATTGGGGCAGGGGCACTGGTGATAGAGTGTATGGAGAAGGCTGAAGTACTGAGTGCTTTCTTTGTCTCAGTCTTTACTTGTAAAAAAGCCTTCAGAAATACCTGCTGGGAGCCAGGGGGTAAGTCTGGAGCAGGAAAGGCATACTCTTAGTGGAAGAGTATCAGCTTAGGGAATACTTAAATAATCTGGACATACGTAAATCCATGAACAGTGATGGAATGCATCCATTAAAGCTGATGGAGGCAGCTGATGTCATTGCAAATCAGCATTAATTCACAAGTGGAAATCACACATTACCAGCCTAATAACCTTCTGTGATGGAGTGTCTGGCTTGGTAGATGAAGGGAGAGGAGTGGATTTTGCCTATTTTGATTTCAGTAAGTCTTTCAACACTGTATCCCATAACATTTTCATAAAGAAGCTGTGGAAGTGTGGGCTGGATGAGCAGACAGTGAGGTGGGCTTAAAAATAGGAGACTGGTCAATCCCAGAGGGTTGTGCCCAGTGGCATGAAGTCTGGTTGGAGATCAGTAACCCCAGGTGTACCCCATGGGTCAATACTGAATCAAATCCAGTTCAGCATTGATGACTGGTTAAGCGCAAGTGAACAGTAAAATCTTTTCTTTAATTCATTTTATTGTTCACCTTTACTATCTTTGGACAAATACTGGTTTGTGCTTATTTAGCTTTCTGATACAATGGATGCCATAAAAATAAGAAAAATGTAGCTTATTGTCTTTTGATTCAATTGTCTTCTGTCATTTATATAGACTGAGACTGGAAAGCAAGCATATCTGGCAAACTATTTCCAGACAAGCAAGAGCAAAGACATCAAAAAGTTGACTGCTGCCTAAAATATTGGAGATTATTCTTAGGCTTTAAAGACTTGCTTTTAGTTTTAGATGTATGTGGGTTTTCCCTTTCCTTTTCCCTTTTCCTTTTCCCTTTCCCTTTCCCTTTCCCTTTCCTTTTTTCCTTTACTGTGTAGTTGTACAGTGATTTTGCTTGAGCTCATAATGAAGTGCTTTTGATCAGCACTAAGAAAGGTCTACTGGTTGAGTCCTTAAATGCAAAACTTGTGATGAGAATAAACTTCAAGGTCTCAGAATGCACTTATCAGATCTACCGTATGAATAAATGTCAGGTCCCAGAGCAGATTGCATAAATCTTTCTGGTTGAGCTTGGTGAGTGCAAAGCTTAATACCCACAGGCTTGCAATCTTTTTGAAGGTGATTATAATTCAGCACCAGCTTTGCATCCTGGATGAAGGTTTCCCTTGAACACAAAGTATGTTACATGCTTGTGTGCTAGTGATCAAAACACCCAAAAGGTTGCTGGTCTTGCAATTCTTAAACCTGCAAAATGATGTTAAAATGCTAGATTCAATCAACTAAGCTGTAAATTCAGTTATTGTAGATTGAAGACACAGTTCTACCTCATATGCCAAAAACTAATTTCAGTCACGGTATTTTTTTTTTTACCATACTCCATGGTACAGCGTAACTCAGAGATTTACTGAAAGTTTAGAAATTATATGTTCTAAGATTTCATTACTTTCTTTTCTTTGCACATTCAGCTAACAATTACTGCCCAAGGAAGCAAACATGTGCTTAATTTTCCAAGTAAATATAGGTAGTAGATGTTCATCCATGCTTGTTTAGGATAAATTTGCAGTCATACCTTACAGAGTTTGAAGATTTAGTTATTAATAAGGAACAATATATTGTTTTATGATCTGTTTGGTTTGACTCTTCATTTAGGTAGTGGTCCTTAGCTTCTCAGTTTCACAATTTTACTAAAAAATTTATTGTGGTTTTTTTAAAATTTACTGTGAACTCTACATTTTGTAATATCAATTGTCTCCAACCTCTTGCTACCAAAATACTGAAGGTAACAGATAATGGAGCTTGTTATTGTAACAGTCTATTGAAAATACTCTTAAAATTCTATTGACCTCATACAAAATATTTTCTATATTAAATTGAGGTACAGTGTGATCTCAAATGTTATAGAATATATTGCTGAAAAATTGCTTCTACTTTTAAGACTATAACATACAGTATAGCTCAAAAAAAAATCATAACGTTCTTTTCGTAATTCTTTATTTTTGTTTGGTGATTACAAAGTAACAAACTAATTTGCAAAATGCACTGATTCACATGAAGTCATGCTTCCAACCCTTGATCAAACCTATTTTAAGCCTAGTTTAGGTGAACAATTTCATCTTTCCTTGGCAGTAAAGTTTTAAGATAATTTTGTTTCAACCTCAGTACTTTCCTAGAAAAGTAATATAAGCCTTTTTGCTTGGAAAATAAGTTCATTTGTCATTTCTATACCCTGTTGGGAGGTATTACAGAAAAGTTCTTCCCTGGCTTTGTGGTCACATCCAAAACATTATTTATAAGGTGAAATGAAGAGCAAAATTTGTTACAAATATGTAGACTTAAACTGGTTTATCAGGTTAGTAACTGGACTCTCTCTTCCACTGAAAACAAACAAATAAAATATTCTTAATAGTTGCAAGTTCTAGGGATACCTTTGGAGAAGTATACTAATATTAGTTAGAATGACTCAAATTTTAGCTATATTGTACTGCTACGTCCTGTTTTAATTTTATATTGATTTCAATGAAGCTGTACATTTATTGCTTATAGTAATATAGTGTGCCTGTACTGCACCTGATACAGCAGTGTTACATGGATATTAGGTGCTGCAAGGTAGATAAATAGCCACAAAAGGATCTTACCCATCACAGTGGTACTGTTATAAGTATGTAAGTTACACTTAAAACCTATAGCATGATGAATTGACTCATTGCTGGGTAAGTGTCCTAATTAGAACTGATGTTTACATTCTTACTATTTCCTATCTCTCTTTTTATTGACGTATAGATAAACACATACACACACAAATATGTACAATGATATGTACAATGTGTATGTGTGATGATACGTGCACAAATATGCTCATGTTTTATTAAATCTTCCCTGGCAATTGAACTTCTCTGTTGATATGTAGAGTTTGACAAGAGGCTAGGAAAATAATCATCACTGAAAATGGATCAAGTCTCCTTCAATCTTTTCATCAAGCTTATGTACAATATACAGTTGTAGCCATAACAGTATTTATATTTGAATTTCATTTGGGATTCTGTAAGGAAGTTCCAGTCAAGTTTATCATAGTTTTCACTCTTGTGTTTGCTTTGAAATCAGTATAAATAATAGTTATACTGGGATAACACCAGCCAAACCAGGCACTGTAATAAGATCACTGTTCTCATAAAAAACCTCACCTATTACTGAGTCTGTTAGAACAGTAAAGCTTCTTAAGTCCTGATACCACTATGGAGGTCATGTTGTTCTCATGCTAACAGGAAGACTGTATTTCAACCTAATCAGCAGCATTGAATAAGTCAGTAATAATGAAAGATTTTTAAATTTCTGAAGTTTTCTGAAGTGATATTCAAAGCCTAAACGACATTTTCCTAGACAGATTAATTTTATTCAACTAGAGGAAACAATGGTCTGTACAAAGTAAGATATTTTAGGTGGGTTTTTTATCTTTTGGGCAGGGAGATTTCCACACCCTCCCCCCACCTGGCCGTTCAAAGTAGTTTTTACTGTCGAGCTTCTACAATAAAGGATTTTAAAAGTTCTTTTCTTTTGGTGAAGGTGAAACTCTGTTTTTCCTACATATGAAGAAAATTTTGCAGTTACCAGGACTGCCAAGTAAGTAAAATTATGATTTCGGAAGCAAATGAATGCCATTTTTGTACGCAAATTTGTACATTCTGCTGCTTATTTGAAAATACTTTTGTTACATATGCTAGCTTATCTCAAGGAGAAACATAAAAATATACCACAGATTTTAAAAAAATAAATATTTCCCATGATAAGGAAAAATAAAAAATCTGGCCAGAGAAATACGTTGATGTAACAATCACTTATAATAATTTGGAATGAAACACTAGTCACTTGAGTCCACTGCTATGCTACCACATGCCACAGTATTCAGGAATAATTAAGGAGAAAATACTGAAATTCTTTTTCAGTTACTTTTTTGTTTTCCCTTTTAATTTTACATGCAGAAAGCATAACCATTTTGCGGTGGAGGCTCAGGTAACGAGGGTTCCTTTCCATGGAAATAAAATGCTCGCTTGACAGTAGTGTCCTTGGAAATGTGAACTGAGATTCTCCTCTCTGGTGAGTTAGTAGTTCCTAAGGTCACACAGGGCAGCAGAACTGTAGGTGCTTGCTGTTTCTGAACAGTCTATAGAATGAGACATGATTCTTATGCATACCTGTCTTGGCTCTGAAGATCTAAATTCTGTCTGAGCTACCCTTCATTTTCCTCAATCTTTTTCTTGGTTTCTCATCTAGTCAGTTAATGAGATCAGAGTCTCATGTATTTCCCTATTTCCTCCTTCTGTATAGTGTTGATACTTCCTCTGTTGTGACTTTGGATGCTATTGTTTATGATAAATCTTATTATCAGTTTTATCGCCTGGTTTCAAAGAGTCCGTCAAAATGTTAAGAAAAGAAACTTTAGCAATATGATCTGAAACTGCATTCCCTTTTGAAATACTTGGCACTTTACATCAGAAAGTTAGTAGTATTCTCTATTTATTTTCACAAATATTTTTAAAACATCTCATCCTTTGAGAGTGGCCATCAGTATGTTTTTTCCCCAGCTGGAGATGGTGTCAGTAAAAGCATAGCACATTTACAGCCAGTGACAAGTTCTTGACTGACTGTAGCCAGCAAGGGGTGCTTACGAATGCAACAGTCAAACTCTTTTCCTGAGAGACTGTGCTTTTGCTTTACAAGGTCCAGCTTCTACTGACGTAGTGATCAATTTGATATCTTGTTTCAGAATCTCTGTTTTGAGCAGGTACATTAGACAACATCAAACTAGCCCCCTCCAAGAAAGCTTGTTATGTATGAATATCCTTGACCTTATGTGAGATGTTATGGATCTGGTTCAGGTAGCATTTTTGTCGTGTTGTGAGGGCAAAATTGTAGTTGAACTTAAAATTCCTGCTGGTTTTTGGAGCATAGGTAATGTACTGCTACTGAGAAAAACACAGAGGGGAAGGTAAAAGGGAATAAATCCCACTGCTTGTAGCTCCTAGGTCCTTAAAGCATACAGATTGCTTTGGCTTTGGTTTTTGTGGGGTCTTTTGGCTTGGTTGGGTTTGGGTTTTTTTAATAAATGGAGTGTTTCTCATGCTTTATAAGAACATCTTCTTGTAGCAAAATTCACTCCTCTTTCCCCCACCTAACTGATAAAATTTTTGACTAGCGTTTAAAATAGCTGACTCTAACAGATGAAAGAATAAAACCCATAGAGTGCACAGATGAAGAAAATCCATGCTGATTCACCTGTATGTTACCAAATTAATACCTGTTCACCATAATCCTTCACCACAACCGACTCATGTCTAACTACATATGTCCTCTGGTTGCTGTCTCTGAGAATTTGCCTTCTTTAGGCTACCTCAAATGATAACAGTGATTTCAGCTGGAGTGTTTATCTCAAAAGACACTTTTCCAATTGTGTTCAGCACAAAAAAAGATAAAAATATCTTTTTAGTGATCCTGATTCTTATATTTAGACTGCATTTGTTAAATGGGAACCCGATTTATTTTCTGTTTTAACACAAAAGTACCAAGAAAAGAGTTTTAATACAATATTAGTGATAATACACACTTCTCAAAATTTAGAAGAGAAAAGTGCATGATTATGTCAGGTGTTCTGATATGCACAGATATGTCTATTTCTGTGGCAGTCCTTCTGTGCTGATTTTGGTAGGCTGATTACCACTTTAGGTAAATGTGCTCAGTTGAAACATCCAGGACTGGATTTTGAATATCTAAGTTAATAGAGAATTTTCAGTGACTATAGTAAATATTTTTTCACTCTGTTAGAGCAAAGTATTTTTATGTAGCTATTAGTTAAATTCAAATGTGAATGTTACTAAAAACTACATAACACTTTCTTATGACAATATGGGAATAAAATCCCTTCAGTGACTTCCGTATGTTTGGCCCACATGAAAACAAAGTAGCTTGTAAAAATAATCACTGTGACTGCAAATACTGGTTGATATCTATATTAATTCCCAACATACTTCACTAAAATTACATTGGGTTAAATTGAAACCAACCCATTATATTTTCCAAAGTTTGATTTTTTAAAATAAGGAAAATTAAAAAGATTTTGTCTTTTAAGACACAAAGATGGACTCTAAATATGCTTATGGCTTGGATTTTAAAATAATTTGAAAAACATGCAGATGAGATTACTAAAAGTGTTAAATATTATTTTGTTTTGTTGGAAGATTAAGCTATAATGAATTTTTGAGTAAGAGAGAAGTAAATTCTTCCCCTCTACTAGATTGCTTGAAAATGATGAGTACTAGTAAGGATGTAGAAAAAATGGATTGGAACCAGTCAAGCAAGAATTCTAATAAGCACATGGGTCTGAGACTTCCTATGAGGAAATTTCTTGTGACAAGTTATAAACACGACTTAACATAGCAGACCTTGATGACATCAAGAACAAAGACTGTGAAGTGTGATTGTTGTGAACAGGTTCACATGCTTCTGTAGCAATACTGAAACAGCAGGCATCAAGGAATGTTCACTATAATTAACATATCAACCTGAAGGATCCTTCATATGTATCTCTGCTTCTTATTATCCAAAATAGAGCATACTCACTATATTTTCTGTGATTACTCTAAGTGATTCATTTCCTACAGATGCACAGCGAGCTCCACTTCTGAATTAATTAGTGTATCTATATATGTGTGTTGCCTCTACAGAAACGATTCTGTTGGTCAAAAAGTACAGGAGTACTGAAGTCTTTCCCTAATCTGAAATTAATACATAGTGTTGTTTTATTCACCCCAAAAAACAGCTGGAACAAGACAATGACTAATACAACCTGAACTTCTCAGAATTTATGCTTTGGTGAAAGTACAGGCAGCATAAAGTCTAGGGGTATGAACCTATAGCTGAGAATACTTTAGCACTAACCCCAGAATTAATGTTGTCATCATTAACTTTGACAAAGTAAACATGAGCTCACAACTGCCTGTTCTTCCCTAGCCTGTTCTGTTTCTATTTTTGAGCTGTGTAAACTTTAATGGCAGTAAAGAACATTTTCCTTTGATTGCAGGTATCTTTCTCTTTCCAGCACATAATGAGCGTTGTTGTGGTTTAGGAATGGTACTCCCCAACTCAGAGGCCCTGTTTGAAGAGTCGCTGAGACTCTTCAAATCACGTACTGCTCTGTTGCTCCCTGCTTTCCCTTCCCCCGTGGCAAGCTTGAGAGGAAAACTGGAGCTCCAGAAGGTAAAGATCGCAGGTTGAGACAAGAGCAATTTATTGGAAATAGCAATGACACAAGAAAACACACAGTAAGAGCAACACTACTAATGAAAGAGGGTACAGGAAAGAACAGATTCACATGGGAAGCCCAGAACAGTACAAAACACTGGACAAGCTCCCTCTGCCACATTTACTCTACTGGACAAGAATCCCTTCTGCTCAGAAGAGAGGCTCTTTCCTCCACCCCCAGCAATGATAGGAGGTGGTATAGAATAACCTCTGGGTCCTAGCCATGCCCCCTCCCAGCAATTGTAATAATTAACCCTGTCCTTTCCAGAACCAGGGAAGGCATTCAATGGGAAGTATGGGGGGAAAGCATTCTGTATATGACTGGAGGAATAGCTACCACTTGCCATGCAGTTGGTGTTTGGCAGGCTAACGTCTCCTTCAGACTGGCACATCCTTACCTGAGCAGCCTACAGACCTTTGTCAATACATTCGGATCCCAAAGCATATTGTGGTGTGTGGCTTTGGAATCATAGACCTTAAGTCATTGTCCTCTTCATGAAAATATCAGTGTTCTGCTGGAAATATATAGGTGTATATACAGTAGTCTAATTGGCAAAATGAAATTTCGCTTCTAATTATTTTCTGATTTTTATGCTGTTTCATTGTATCAGGCTGAAACATTGGAATAGTAATCAATAAGTTTTGAGACAAATTGTGAAAGCTTCATATTATTTCAATTTTTAAACATATATAATACTAATATAAAATAAGTTATCATTTTCAATACTGCCTCCCCCAATTAATGAATGTTCATTGCTTTTTCAGATCCCCAAAAAGTATACTATGCTTCTAACCTCTAGTTAAAAGCATAAAATACAGTTCAGTTTTAATTTATAAAAAGACGCACTGGAGGCAAGCACAGAAAGCGTGTGCACTGCAAAGCATATTGGTTTTCAGCCTTCATTTTGAAATATGCTTACTCAAGCATACTGCAAAACATCAACTTTCATTGTAGCCAGTGGTATTTTGACATGCAGAATATCTCTTAGTAAGAAGTAAGACCTCGTCCCCTTTATGACCTTCATGAGTAGCTCAGTCTCATGAAGAGAGAAAAAAATCTGAAAGTAAGACTGGACACTACCTAACAAAGGGCTCCTACAACATTCTTGGAAAGATAAATTAGAATATCTAGTGATGGCTTGTGACAAAAATGTATATATTTAGCAGTCTTTAAACAACAGCAGTTGATTTTGCAACAGAAAGATAAAGAAGGTCTCCATCTGCAGAAGACACTGTCTATACTGAATGCTTCAAAAGAATCATTGCAAATTTATGTTAAGAAAAATATTTTTGTGGTTAGGAGATATACTAATTATATTATATCTATGTATTTATATGTAATTCTGTGCATATATGTTTCAATGCCATGGTTTAACCTCAGCTAGCAACTGAGCACCAACTGAGCACCATTCAGCTGCTTGCTCAGCCCCTCAATGTCAGGATCAAAGAGAGAATTGAAAGATTAGTAGAAATATGTATGAATTTCTTTCAAATAGCATTAAAAAGTTTTCAGAGGCCCATTTTTAAACATACATTACAAGATTTCCCACTGTCTTTTCATATCATTGCAATACGATTATGAACAGAAGTAAATGTTAGAGAGTGCAGGACCATAATTTTACATCTTCTAGCTCAGAGAGTAGGTATTGATTGTTTTCACATTAGCCACTCTAACTCCAACACCATTAAAGGATTAATATATATTCTTAAAATTTCATTTTCCATTATAGCCAAGCAACAAGTACAGGCTCTCTAGATGTAGTACCTAAGAGTGGCACAGCATATTCCAGGCAATAAACTGCAAAATTTTATACGATCGTATGATTTTACTCTTCAAAATTCACCCAGACATTCTCAATATACTTGACTTAAAAGTATGTACATTTCTTAGGTTTTGACTATACCATAGTCCCCAGGCAAAGATTTCATGGGAGGAAGAATTTTACTTGGAAGTGGGCAATTAGCTAAAGAAAAAAGAATCAATTTCTTATTACTTAGATAGAGTTATAGAAGTCACTGTAATCTCTCACATCTATTTTTCAATAAGTCTCCAAGTTATTTGCTAAGCTTGAAGAGAAGAAAAAAAAGGGGAAAAAAATGAAATCTGCTGAGTATCTTATATCAATGAGAAAGCTTCTTCTTGTTGAAGAAACAAGATTAGTATCTCTAAAGAAAAAAAATTGCACCAAAATCCAACCTGTCTACTAAATAGCTGACCACTGCTATCTAATATTTACGTTAAACATCTGATCAGCTCACACAGTGGACTGTTTCATTTAAGGACATGATGGATGCAGGTTAAATATTTGGGAAAGATAAATTTACTGTCATGTGTTACGTATGTGTGTGTGTGTTTTTCAGTGGAAAATGCACATAGGTATGTGCATAACATGAAAATACAAAGCTACAAGTAATTAGAACCTTTGGAAGTCTTCAATAATGGAGTTTTGGTGCAATTGGCTTATGAAGCCCTCATTTGAAGGAAAAGTCAGTCTAATTCATTTTAGGCAATATGTCTTAAGCTCTCCCTCTGCAAATTGCAATAATATGGGTAATCTCTTCTCCCTGCAAAGAAATGCATCAAGTAATTTGCCATATTGTAGTCAGGTCATCTCAGGTGGAGCTATCTTGTAAACACTATTTCATAGAACCCTAAACCCAAAATACAAGAAGCATAATAAATAAGCCTTTTCCTATTTTGGTATCATCCTGCATTTAGTTAAAAGTAGTTCAATTTATCTAGCAGATTATCCATAGTGGAAACAAGCTCATATGCTTTAATCTGTTTATAACCTGTCCTAAGCATAGTTATTTTGAGTAATACGGATAAACAATAAATACCTCAGGATATCACTTCAATAATGTCGCTTATTCAAAATTGCAAGTTATTAAAGTAGAAGTCAGTATAATGATTTGAAATACACCAAAGTACATTCACACCAACATTAGGACATGGCAATGAAATATTTTATTTTGGTAAAACGTTAAATGGATTATGTACAATAACTCACACTTTGAGTGAACTGATATATTTAGCAAGCTTTTTAAGGCTTTTTGTTTAAAATAGGAGCTTAAATGGTTTGCTTACCAACCAAGCATTTTATACTGAAGAAGTCTCACATTATAAATTTTTAGATGTCTCTTTCTCAATAGAGATAAATTGTATGTATATTTCATTGTATTAAGCTTTAGATATCTGGATTCAATTTAAATATAAATTATTAATCATACCAAATGTATTACAGAATTTACTTTGAGTCATTTGAAATAAAATCAAAAATGTTAGGCGACAAACCCAAGAAATACTCAATAAATAAAACTACATAGTTCTGTTCTATTCAATACATATTTTCATGCAGAATTGAGTTTGGAGAAGCATTTCATATTTCATTGTTGGAAAAACCCTTGCTGGTTTAGTCAAGCAAGAAAATTATCCCCAAAGCCCACAAGATTTATAATGCTTAGAAAACAAAAAGAAAAAAATGGCAACAAAAGATAAGGGCAATTCAAAACCTAATGAGACATTTTAGGCCTCATTTACATCTCTAACCTGATGCAATTCTTCAAAATGTTTTTCTTACAAATTTGCATACTAAAGGATTATTCTTCCCTAACCAAAATAATGATGAGATTTCCCACACTATACTAAATTTAGCATTAGTTTAAAAGCTATGTATAGTCACTTCTAGAAAATGGCTAGTGTATTATTTTTAAATTCACATCTCTATTAGAGCTGATAGTGCAACCAAATACTTTCTTTTTTTTATGTATGATGCCTTTAAATTTAAAACAGATGTTTCACAGATCATTACTACAAAGCATGGTAATTTTATCAGTGGACAGCCTTTTTTGCTAGATAAGTCTGTTTTTTTTAATTAAATGTAAATTTTAAAAATCCAAGTACATTGATAAATGTCTTTTAATTGGGTAAGCATCATCTGGTGAATAGTGTATATATGTATTTCAAAAGGGCTTTCAACAAAAACCCCTTGTCAAAGGCTTTTAGGGAAATCAAGCAGCCATGGCATAAGGAAGGTCCTTGCATGGATAACTAACTGGAAGAAAGAAACACACCGGGCATATGTTCCCTGTGATCAGTAAAGCAAATTGAAAAACTAAGGTTCCTTCACCAGAGGATACCCATCCTATGGGCTATGTCCTTGCAAATGTGTGGTTAAAGGATCTTCTAGTTCTGTGGTTAAAGTCTTCTAGTTCTGTTATATCTTGGTTTTCAATTGCAATTTGAATTGAAATTTGATACTTTCAGAAATGGAATAAATACTGTTGTTAAAATAACAAGAGGAAACAGAATATCAGTTTATTCTTCTTAGCTGTATACGAATTTTTTAATCTGGTTCAAAGGTTAGAATATTTCATATTAGATTAAATATTTGGGCCTGAGGTGAGTGGAAATATTAAATGGAAATATTTAATGCAAAAGAGAAATAATATAAATATGGAACATTTTATGATGTGTTTAAGAAGACACAAACTTTAGGTGCAAATAAGAATGATGAGTGATATCAAATATTATAAAATGATGAAGTTTATAAAATGATGAAGGTTATAAAATGCAAGCACGGTATGGATCTAAAACTGCTTTCAAGGCATAGCCATTACACAGGAAAGTGCTTTTTAGGATAAATGCTTACCTAAGAATTGTTAAATTTTTCATGCACAGCCCTGAAGCGAGAAATCTGTCACCTGAAATTATCTTTGCTTTGTGTGTTTTCACACTTCTGTTAACAGTGAACTGTTAATTGATATCCACAGAAGACACCAAATAAAGCAAGATTTTGGACAACATGCTGCCACTTTATGGATTTAAAAGCTCCCAAGGTTTCCTCCAATAACCAATAATAAGTAACTTTTGCTTTTATATTATGTTTTTACATCGTGCTTTCAATACATCAAAACTGTTGATCAGTTTTAGACAAATAGAGCAGAGGAATAGGAATCTGAAATAAATTTTCTTAAAAGTCCCCTGAAATTGGATGTTTGAGTAGAGGAGAGAGAGCCAAAATTATATCCCAGTTCTGTAGAAGGAGTAAAATGAATTTAACTATATTATTGTAATTCCTTAGATATTAGACAGAATGAAACCACATAAATCCTTTAATAAAGGTGCTATTTATGGAGGTACCTGTTTCCTAAATAAATGAGACTACAAGTTTTCAGATGCCTGTTGCTTAGTACCCAGTAACATTAGGATCTTAGAAAGCTTTGCAAGCCTAATCTGAGCCCTTTGAGAGGTGTGATTACTATCCCAGGTGTATGTAATATAAACAGGTGAACACATAATTTTGTCTAACACTTTCTGAGGCATATTTCTCAAACTATAGCGTCGTTAAGTATTAAACCAAGGTCCAGAAAAAGGGACCCAAATTATTCCTTAAAAAATATTTAGGCTTCTGTATCCAGTACTTATTTCAGAAATTCCTCTCTTAGTTACTGCCTGACTCTGGAGGGACCTTAACTCCAAATACACTGGCTTTTTGACATAAAATAAAGACAGTCCACATTTCTTTGCATGAAAAAATGCCTTGATCTTGTCAACTGAGTAGTGTTATGTCTAGCTAATTCCTAGGCATTTTTAGGGAGCCTGTGGTTTTGTCCAAGGCTAAGAAGTCAATCAATCCAATAAAGCTTCTAGGGTTACATCTACCTTCTTAAAGAATACTGCAGATACTAGATGCCACATGCTATTTCTGGATTGAGATGCGTAATTAGAAATTCTTCATCTTCTCCTAAAATTATGTGCTGTGCAGAATAGAATTGAAGCCTCCTTGGGTCAGCAAAATGGCAATAAAGACCGCCAACCTTAAATTTGTAGCACCAAAACAAAAGCAGTACAGCTGGAAAAATTAAAAAAAAAAAAAAAAAACCACCAAAAAACAAAAAAAGCTTGGCATTTACCACTCTTGTCTTCTATGCAATAACCACATCGAAGTACTGCATGTCAGCACCTTTACATTCCCTATTTCCTCTCTCTCCCCAGGGCAATTCCCCTGAATAAACAGACACACTTTTTTCTTCCCAGAACATACATGTATTAAAGAGAAGTGTACCCTCCTGAAATAGTACTGCAAAGTAAAAAAACAAAAAAAAAAAGAAAAAGAAAAAGAGGAAAAAAAAAAAAAAAAACGTTCCNAGAGAAAAAAAAAAAAAAAAAAGACTGTCCTCTTCCTCTATTATAGGAGAAAAAGATGGCTTAGAGCCTTTAGAGCCTCAGGTTTTAAAGATGTTCTCAGAGACAGGATACCAAGTTGAAGGAGGAACTTCATTATGTTCCTATGCTCTCAGATTTTAAGCCTCCAAGACACATTTCAAACAGCTTGTCTTAGATATTGCCCATTATCTATCAGTAAATACCTGCACTTAGACCTCTCAGTGACCCCCCACTCAGTCTATTTGTCTTGTGCTTTGTTTTAAGAACCAAACTTCGACATCCTGTATCAGAAGCTTTTTCTTAAGGAGGTCTGACTTCAATACTGCAGACCAGTTGTCTAAACATTAACTATACATTATTTAACTTTCAGCTTTGTTAGTCTCTTCTAGCTTTTTTGTTGCTCAATGATCATTGTGAAAAATATAAGAAAGATTTTTCATCACTAGTAAGAACCTTGTCCACTACAGGAAATTTTCCCAGGTCTTGGGGCAGGCAAACATACCTCCTATAGGGATTGCAAAATCTTACTGGTTTCACTTCCATGACAATGAACTTTTGTTATTCTCATGCTTTGTAAACCTCTCTGTCATAGCTATTTTCAGTAGTTCTTTGCCCTTCTGTTTCTTTCGTCGCCCGACTACATTCATGTTGGCGTACAGAACTCGAGTTATTTTCTGCCCATATGGTCTCAGTGAGTTAATCCATTTCTAGATTGTAGTACGTCAGTGTTGAGCACTCTTAAATATTTTCTTGTGCCTTTCCATCTGGAAGTCAACATCTCACCTCCTGTCTTTCTAATATCTTTTTGTAGCAATTGCATAGATTCCTCAGAGCACAGGGAAAATCGAAATTGCCCCCTTTTAAATTCTGTTTCTTTTGCTTTGTCTGTTTCTGCAGTACTGGCAGCTACTGCATTATTGTCCCAGAATCTTTTTTTATTTGAATTCCATGTGTTAATTAGTGACAATATTTCAAATTAATAAAAAAAAAGGGTCTGCAGCTGTGTTTTCCTTTACAAATTGTTTTTATGATTGCTAGGTGTTGGGTGATTGAGAGAGGACAAACCTGTATATAGGAATCTCTGTTTGTTTCACAAACAGAAACATTTCTCATTTATAATTAATATAGGGTCTTCACAGTTTATTCTCCCTTGGTTTTGGTAGTAATATTTTAGTAATTTTCTTTTTAAAACAAGGAAATTATTTTTAAAATTTCAATATCTTATCATTATCCTAATTTGTGGTGCCAAAGAACCAAGCAGTTCTGCTTTCTCCCTTTAAATAAATTTGTCAGAATTCATCATCTCTAAATTGTAGTAGTGCTCTTTTCAAGGATTCTGAAACATAATAGAACTTTGGTAAAGGCCTTTGTGACAATAAGATGCATTAAGCATGGCCCTTTAAAAGTTTTATTGGTTATTCTTACTTTAATTTATTAATTACCTTTCTTTTTCTTATTTATAAAAGATTAATTTTAAAATACAGACTGACATTTTTGTCTTATCCAAATCAAGAAATCATAAGTATCTGTGGAAGTTATTCATAATAATAGATATTTATCTATAATTTTATTTGTTTCTTGACATTTGAAAATTAATTAAATATGTTTACAGACATATCTATTTTTAATTTCTTTTTCATGTTTTACATTTCCAACATTCTAACATGTACAAATAGCACAGTGATAAATTCTCTATGGTAGAATTAATGCATCAAGCCTCATCATTGTCAATCTGTGTCAGCAGAATAGCTAACCCAGAAGTGTGGCTGCTTTGCTTCATTTGTCAGCAGAGAAGTGTTGCATTGTAAGCAGCTGCAGTTTACGTTGCACTGTACAGGTGTGCTACTGTGTGACACTGCTGGCACTGCAATGGAAAGTGGCTCCTTTCCCCAAAGTGCCTCCTTTTCCCTTCCCCAATCCCCACCCCATGCCCCAAATTTATTAGCGGCTAATTGAAACACTAACGATATTTGTAAGACTTTTCTTAAGCCTAGCAAAAGCTGAAGTTAAAACAGATTTCTTATCCTTCTGATTTATGGATGATATACCAACCTTTTAAATCTGTTAGCAGCCAGCATAAACTGAGTTATCTGCAGCCTGCCATAAATTATACTGTGAGATCCACAGCAGGATGAGTACTGGAGAAATGCAAAGATCACAATTACTCATATCCATATTCCTTAGACACAGATGAAGTTTTTTAGGTTTCAGAATTCTTAGTAAACCCTGTAATTTTAAGGATTGTTTTAAAATTATTCTGATAAAACAAACCAGTTGTAGATAATGATTAAATTTATACTCTTCACATGCTATAAATTGTAAGGACATGACTCCACAAAAGCACACTTTGAAGGGTTTTTCAAGATGTTTCTGTGAATTTTTTCTTGCATGTCAAATGTCTGTTCTACATAGCATACAAAAGCGAGCTAAACTTAAACTGAAATACATCAAACTATTGTGTATTGCATATCAAGTTACAAGACGTCTAGCTATTGCTTAGTGTTCCTACGAAGTCCATTTTAGAAATTTATCATTTCCTTATGAAAAATAAACTCTTCTAGGTATATTTATGGCTTTTCATCCAAGTCCTTAACAGAAGATAAGGTGAACTGCATAATAATTTATAAGTGAGCTGCAAAAATAAGCAGCAAAAATCAAAACAGGATTTATATGTCACAAACTGTAATCAATATGATATAGGATATAATCTTGACATTTTTATTCTTGACAGTTCTAACAAGTACCTTTACCATGGTAAAGCATAAGGCAATACAGAAATTTCAGAAAGCAGGGGCAAATGAAGATGCAACAAACATTGCTAGAAGAAGTTTGTATTTTTCAGGAGCTGCCAATAAAAAAAATATAAAAACATTGGCAGCCATGACAAGAACAGTAAATAGGACAACCTATCAGTAAATTATACTGGATAAAATTAGCAGTCAGAAAAGAGAGGGACAGGGGTATCTGCTGAATGACTGAAAATAATACGTAGATGGCTCAGTCTTTCCCAGAATATGTATTACTATATCTTTTGCCCCAATTCTCTTTTTAAAATACCACCTTCCCTTCCCTTTACTTCCGCCAGCACAGTGATGAACTATTTGTAGATGCTGTGGAAGATACTTCTGGTACAGCACTGTGGAGTTGCTAAGATCTAAATCACATTAGTGATGAATAGAAATGTTACTAGTATTATTGTAAAATCTTATCATTCTGTCAGCAAAACAAAAGAGATTAGAACAAGAATTATTTATGCCACAAAGCTATATTTTCAACTGTGCTTTCCTGGTATTAAATCTAAATAGATGAATCAGTGATGGATGGGAATAGAACCCTTATATATAATGCTCAAAATTTAATATATAACCACTACCAACAAAGCTAAAATCAGAAGTATAAACTATCAAGTGATTTCTGGAGAATGGGAGGAGAAAAGGGTTTGGTTTCATAGAAAGGAGTGTGAATACTAGAATTCTGGTTATCACCTCAGAAAACCACCTGTACACTGTACTAGCTGCAACTTGGTGTCAAATAGTGCAGGAACACGGACAATAAACATATCACATCCCTTTCTACCTATTGATCTGTGACTTCTCCCTCATTCTGAAAGTGGGTTATTACATCTGGCTCTCTTATTTAAATGTGCACATGATGGATATTATAAATATTGCCTTCTCTAGTGCAAAATAAGGGCTTTATGGACAGTTGCAAGCCATGTGTTCTCAAATAAAAATCTTTTCCAGATGAACTAGTGAAGTCAGTTTGCCTCTTTTTTTCAGTTAGTATTTAGCTGCCAAATTTTGCGTGGTATTTATCATTCATTTTTGTCACATCTCTAATTCTATTTCATATGGATCCTAGCAATATTATCTTTGAGTAGTGCAAAAATTAATGCTGACTCCCACCCTCTTAGTATATTTTCATTATAGTTAAGTGACATTTGAAAAAGGATATATTTACCTTTTTTATTTTATTACATTTGGCTCAAATGAAGATGTAAACTTACTGTACAATAACTTACAAATATGAAGATCTAGCGTGCTTGAATAGGCAGAGCAGCATTTTGGAATCAATCATTTCTCATAATTTAAAGAAATCTATCTGGTTTAGGGAACAACTGTTTACTGTTATCCTTTACTTCATTCACTGACCTGGACTGAGTCTTCTGCTTGTCAATTTTTGCTTATTAGGTGAAGGTTTGTGATGTTTTGATCACTTCACAAAGAATTAGGCTGAAAAATCACCGATTCATTTATCATAATAAATAGCTAAATAGCTATCAGGTGGCCAAGTCTTTTGTTAACTGGGTTTGACTATGTATTTGCTTATTTTATGTACATGAAGTTACTAGAGTACTACATAGGCACGCAAAGTTCAAGCACCAAAATAACTTTGCAGAATTAAGGCCTTGGCAATGGAAAATTCCATCCTCCGTTGCTCCAACAGAAACTGTGTTGTGTAGCGAAACTGTATTATGGTGGGCAGAATCACGTGTGCTGTAATGGAATTGTTGTTACAAAGGAAGAGTATCCAACAGCGTGATTTGCATCATGCTGTGTGAGCCGCCTACACTTTTCAGCAGTTGGTTCTGTGTCTGTAATTTATTGCTCTAGAAACCATTATAATAATACAAGAAATGCTGCAGCAAGTGTAGAGGAAAGAACACATCACAGTCAGACTGTAATGACTATTTAGACTATTTAAACTCACTCAGCTTGTTTTACATCAGAAAAACAAGTCCTTTTCAATTACTTATTTTATGCACTTTACTTGGCTTTCTGGTCTCAGATACAGTGGTTGAGCTTAAATACACTATTACACATTTTAAGATAGTTTATGATCATAACTGCCCAAAAATGCAAAATGAAATATAAAATGGTAAAATCAAAAATTTCCACCTTGAAGGAAGATGATAAAAGGTATGCTATTTCCTGCATAAGAAAATGGTCTTATTCTCCCATAGTACTCCACAGTGTATGAAAAAAGTCTAATGGAATCTCTCTCTGTACATCAGCTGTACAATTCATTGTATTTTCTTTTTAAAAGCAAGGACATTTAATATATGAACATATAGACTTCTTCATTAGGTACGAGGGACATAGGGTGGGATCTTGTAACTCAGCTTTTTATTTAGTGTACATATCATGGAGGCAAGGGGCAATAAAAGAAAGAAATGCCTGAGGCTGTTAAGAGTCCTTCAGTGGACCAAACTGGGACTTCCAGCTGATGGTCCAATTTCACCTTTTCCGTCTTGATTTAAGCACAGGACATGGCCCATAATTTTTATCCTCTGGAATTTTTATCCTATGTCTTTCAGCACACAGCTTGCTTCTGTTTGTATAGTACTGCAAAATGGAGAGCAATTTTTGTCAATATTATTGTCCTTTTATCTTCTGCAGGATAAAACAAGTTTTTGTAACTGCATACTTCATCTTCAGGCATCCAAATTCTTGTTTTGAGAGGAGGAAATCACTATAAACACTGATGTAAGGTTCTGATTTCATTCCTTGTCCTCTGCTTATTCTGACTCAGATAGTCCTTTTCTTTCTCTATTTTGCATCTTTTTTCTTAATTTTCTGAAATTCATAATCTAGAGTAGAGGTGACAAAAAGATTTTGATTCTAGAATCATTTAAACCTCCTTTGTTGTAAATTTCTGTACTGCCCTTTCCACAAAGTTTTCCTCTTCTGCCTGTCACTCACTGACTCCACTCCAATGAACATTCCTTTTCTCTTTTGGCAGAGCTCATTTACAAATCCTAAATGTTCCTCTCTGTCAGTTTACCTCTTTGTCTCTTTTGTTACCATTATTCTTCATTCCCAGAGCTCTTTTCTGTCACATCCTTTGCTTCTAGCCCGTTACTGCCTTTCCTTAAGCTATTTCTGCATTTCATTCATATTTAATGTTTCCACAGTTCTAACATCAGTACAGTCACTTCCTTAACCTCCCAGCATAAGTAATTTCTTCTGCCTGAAATACTCTCTTTTTGAAACCACCTATTGCTTTGCTACCATATGCCTACCCTTTTCTTGGGTATGTTAAGCAGCCAATGTACATTTGCTTCTTTATCTTTACATGCCATGTGAATTTATAAAAATCTCTGTGGCTTTTAGCGTTCAGTACTAAAACTGAATAGGTACACAGAAGCATGATGTACCACACGAAATGGTATTGTAACAAACCCCCAGCACAGGGGATAACCACATGTTCCTTACGATGCTGGTTTGGGTAATTTTTCCTGGTCTGTTACTAATAAAACAATACACAGCAATGTCACAGATAGGAAGCAATAACTGCTAGCACCAAACTTAATTTAATTTTCCCTGATAGAACCTGATGGAAACAAAAATGCATAAATGCTAAAACATTTTCACCAACTCAGTAAGCATCTCTTCAAAAGAATAGATACAGCCGTCAAGGGGCTGACCAACTAGAAACATCAAGGGCAAAATTGTATTTTCATCCTCTCTTTTATTTGGTGCTTTGTTTATCTCAGAATGGTTGTTGGGATTTTTCCCCACAGATTTATTTTTTGTGTAAAAAAACTTCATTGAATATAGTCTATTGTCAGCCCTGGAATGCATATATCTGAAATTTGAACATAGTTTAGTACAAGAAATTTGAAATACATGTAATTAATTTTCGAAGAAGTATATGGGTATGTTAATAGCTTTTAGTTTGTGGGATATTTAAGTTGTTATTATATAACGAGACAAAATTAATAAAATTACTTATGGGTGTGTTGTATTCCTTAACAGAGCCTGATTTCATAAGAAGTATTTTTCCTACAAGCAGAGCACAATTAAACAGCATTATGTTACATTTTCCAGAACCACTGGAAAAGTTCAAGAAACTATAAACAATAAAACAGGAATAAAATTGTTAACATTATCATAATTAAACAAACTAACAGCCAACATTTTTATATTGGTTTGGTTTGGCTTTTTTCTTTTGCCAAAGCATTTATTATTTATTTAGGAAATTACAACTAATAGTAATACAACAAGATAGTGCTAAGATGTTTTTATGACCCTAGAGTTTGAGGGTTTTTCTCTCTGTGTGTAAATTTTTTAAAGACTCTCATAGTTTATTTTTTTGTTTTTCTTAAAATGTGTTACTGGAAATGTTTTCTTTCCTTCTTTAAATCACTTACATATGCCCCATAAACAGGTGCAACAGAGAAGCCTGCAATTTTTCCAAACTCTTGTTCAGTCAAATGCATTACTTGAGCAGAGATGGGCTATTGCATTTCTCTGAGTTAAATTATTAAAATCTTATTTTTATGAACTGGTTAAAATTAGAAGACTTGGTTTTCAGCTGTGACACCTAGCTTAGGATTCTTTGGTGTTTTGCTTCTCTCTCCACACCAGGGAAAACACTCTTTACTTCTGCAGTGCAAACAAATAAGATCCTAAATATTCCACATCAGAATTAGGAAGAAGTTCACATTTTGTTAGGGCTGCTTAAACTATAAAAACATTTGCACAGGTCTAGCCTTCACTAGTCACTTTCTTAAACTGTTCTGAGTCAATCCATGAACATTTCGTACACATCAAAGCTTATTTCCAACTGGGCATTAAAATCAGCTTAAGCCATAACTGATCCTGCCTGATGTGGGGCACCATCTGCACCATTTCTAGTACCTTATTGAACTTCTTTTACTTTTTTTTACTAGTAATTTATGAATGTATGTGATATGAAATACAAGCATTTTAATTTCTCCCACCCCACCCCACCCCACCCCCAAAATTTTACAGGCTACAAATGATAAAGTGTGACTATGTAACTAATTGCTTATTATTGCTATGTCTGTTGCAAGTAATATTTTTTTTTTTATCGTGTAGTCCACAGCATTTTATAAATCTTATTAATGTATTCTACTATAGCTGAATGTTTTCTCTGTTTTGCCTTGCTATTTTCTTCCTTCCTTTCATGACTTAGTTACATGAGCTCAGCTGCTCTTCCCTTTTGGACATTACTTTGGCTCAGTGTCTGTGCTGCAACTGCAGACGTATCTTCAGAATACTGCCAACACCTTCTCCCCATTTACACAGCCCTTACTGCTTAACATGTAGTGCAAAGGCAACATGAGGGAATTACGCCATCAGATATCACTGTGCCTGAGATCAACAGGTGACTTTAGAGCTGTAGTGTAGACACAGGAGGCGGAGCCCTACCGTGTCTGCTATCAGTGACTAGAAGGGCCTTCCTTCTCTTTTGAAGGAAGCTGACTTGCAGTAATCTATTTACAGTCCTGCTTGAGATGACTCACCGTTTTCACAGATGGATAATCACCTTAATGACAAAACAATATTATGATACAAGGCCACAGAGGCCACTACACCCAAAATAATCAAAATATTTTCATCTTAACCCATAACTTCATTTGCATATGTTTATCCTTATACTCTCACAGATGTTTTTTATAATCCATTTAATGACAATCAGTAAACACTTTTTAACAATTAATGGCAATCTTAGAGCAGGTCAGCTGGCTTTTGACTGACCCTGAAATGACTGACAAGTGGCAGCATAACTTATGTCTCTAGATCCAGCAGAAGGAGTAAGCAAACATTTAATTTCCATCATGACGTGGGCCCAGATTTTCCAGGAATTCTGTTGACAAAAAGTGTCAAATACATGATCTTTAAAGAATTTCCTTTAAATTTATTTATGAGTCTAATGTAATATGACAGTACCTTTTACGATACACCCCTTTGGTGGTGGAAGTTTATCTATGACTAGGAAATATATTAATTTCACCGTGTTTCACTGTGTCGTCACTGTCTTTATTTATTTATTTTTTTTATCTTTTGGTAGGATTTTTGTTTTTTTAACTGACTCATTTATAATGACCAACATAAAGTAATTGGAAAATAATTACCTGTATCTATAGACTTTTGTCTCCAAGGACTAATAATTGCTATGTGATTCTGTAGCCTATCTGTATCTTTCCTCACCTTGTGAACCATGCTGTTATTGTTAGTTTTTGTAATGCAGTGATGTTTAGTGATCACTGTAAGTTTCAGAGCTCTTTTGTGGTGTGAATTCTCCAGAACCAAGGACAGCCCAAATACCAGAAAGCTTAAACACATGCTAACACCACGTCCAAGAGGGAGAGCCAATGAAAACAGCAGAGAGAAAACCTAATGAAAATACCACCTGATTTTTGTTATTCAGATAGAATGTGACCAGATGCCACTTTGCTCATTATCTTCTGGTAATTTTCTGTGAACATTACAAGAGGTGGATTCTGAACAGGGCTTTATTTACTGTAGAGCAGTGACTGCATGGGCTGTTTCTCTGAGGTTGTTTTATATAGGGGTTTCAGTGGGAGGAAAGATACAAATGATTAAATTAAAATGATCAAACAGATGATGAAATGTGTAAATAAGATAAAAGCTAAAAACCAAAAGTGAATTTTTAATGGACACCAGCAATAAGGAAATGTGACTTGAACGGTATGATGAAACAGGTCTTAAGTGTTGATTGTCTGAAGTTACTCAGTAAATGGGGGTGGCAGCTGGAGAAGAAGTGAGAATTTAGAACAGACAGATGAGAAACATTATATGTAAAATAAGGATAGAGGGGAAAATAAGGAAGGAGAAAGGAAGAGAAAAAAAAATTCATTTTGGGGGAAGACATATCCAAAGTATGCAGAGTAAAAGGAAGTACTACTCCTGTGAAATGTGAGCATGTTAACAGTGCAGAAGAAAGAAGTGACTGGCTGCTTTGGTCTTCACCAGGTTCAGAAGAGAAAAACATGGGATTTTTTAGATTATAGGATAATTTATGTGGAAAGGGACGTTGGGAGTCCCTGCTTCAACCTCCAGATCAAAACAGGGTGAGATTAGGTTTCAGAGAGGTTTTCTTAATAATTCTCATAAAAACTATTTATAAAATAGTTTATAATAATCTGGCATCAGAAGGTAAGATTTAGTACTACTATTATCACAGTCTAGAGAATCTATACCAACATGTGTGCGGTGCTCCTCTGGATGTACTAGCAAACATTACACTGATCATTTTATTATTACATTTTCTTGTATAAATGACACAGGATTACACAAGCAATTTCTTTAAGTGAGACTGCACAGTTGTGTATCAAAGTATTCAGTGTTCCTGAGCTCCAAAAGCAGGCAAGGCATGAGAGTCTGACTCTCTCTCTTGTTCATCAGCTGCAAAGCAACTAGGAAATGGCATGTCATATCCTGTTCTCTGCCTTCCTTCTCTATCTACTTAATGTCTCAAAGATGTTAGATTGAACACCAAGGAAGAGATGGAGGGAGAACTGGGATTATGGGAAATTGAAGGAAAAAAATGAAGCATGATAGTCAAAGCAAGTCAGAGTCAGCAGGCTAAGTCCAAGGGGACAACGAGATATTGGTCAGTGTGATAGGAGTTGGCCTCAGACAGTTGCAAACCAGCTATTGCCAAGGTTTTCTGTGTGTATCATAGAATGAGGAAAAGAAATACATTAAACAGAATTTTTAAGAACAAAATGGTATCTTCATAGTACATTAAGCCACCTACTGAGACCTAAAGCTTTTTTTGCAATAAATAACTACATTTAAGGAGCAATCTGATAACTTCAAAATGCTGTAACACAAACAATCTTTGGTTATATCCCATTTAGTGGAGCAACCATCCAGCAGATTACAAAAAGGTTTGGATTTTTGGCCTTAGATCTGACTTACACTACCCTATAAACTTCTTTACACTTCTATGTATCTTAGCTTCCCCAGGTTTGAAACACAATAATAGTTCTTTACTGACTGATAAACACTTGTAAAGTTCATTACTGTTTGCCAGATGGTTTTGATGACAATCAACATAATCAGCAAAATCAAAAATCATGTGAAAATTTAAAATTACACTGCCTTTGTTTGAAGAGGACACTTGGCAAAATGGAGATTGTCCATCCTGCATGGCAATCATATCTTATTACTAATATACATATTTAAGTACAAAAATAATAGAATTTACACAGTATCTAAATAATTGATTAACACTTCTGTAAAGAAAATTAGCTTTTCTTTCAACTAATGACTGAAAATATCTTAAAAAGCCAAGAACGATTCACTTCAAATGTCATGGTATAAAAATTCAAACAATAAATTCAGCTATAAATGAAATTTTCAGTTGAAAGTCCACATGCTTTTCTGTTGCTGATGGAGACAAACTGCTTTTGTTGTGAATAGCAGTCAATAACAGTGAACTTTTTTGCTCTATTTGCTCTTTCACAGAGAAACTAGTTTTCTTTTGTGTGTTTTCTTCTGGGGTTTGCTCTTTGGTTTTGATTTTGTTATTTTTTTAATAGGCGTACAGGAGTCTTTATTTTATGGTCTGCATATAGTAAAGCCGTATACAAAATTACCACCACTGACTATATAAAATCTATTGTGTTCATGTGATAGTGCAATTTGGTATGGGAGACAGCTGAAATAAAATAGCAGCATAAAATCCAAAGAATTCTAAAAGATTAATTTTTCTTGATGCTCAAAGATGGCTATAGAATATTTTTCTGCCATTGAGGCATATCTGAGATGTGAGAAACATTAACAATGAGGAGGGCTTTAGGTCAGGATCACTGTGCATCATAGATGGCATTATCTGCTGATTTAGCTGAGCTGAAAACTGCTGAAAAATAATCCTTTTTGTGCCCTTGTCAGGGGCTTTGGCCTAGAGTAATATAAAATCAGCTTTACCTGAGTCAGATAATCATTACAAAATTAATTTTGTTCTTGACTCACAGAAATAATCGGGAGAAAAAATATATTTGATAGATATTAGTGACGAATATTATTTTAAGTTAAAGCTTACTGAGATGTATAAAATACTAAGTGCTGGTGGTAATTAAGCAACTCTATGCAACTGTAAATTAGCTGCTTGAATTGAAAACAGATGATTACTAAAAGCACTTTTTCCCCCTAGACAACTTGCAGTTCTCTTTTTCCTTAGCATTCACAAGGGGCATCCAGTTAATAATAATGAGGTCTCTCCCTTAGTGCTGCAGTAGCTGATTACCCAGCAGGAGGTGCAGTTCCAGCAGGGTAAGTCAGAATGGTGTTGGTTGTTCCCTAGGGAGGGACATCCTGTAAAAACACCAAGGTTGAGAACTGTCATATTCACAGCAGTAGGTGCATTTTCCTCAGAAATTAATGGAGCAAGCTGGGCAAAAATGTTTTTAAACTACATCTTCCCTAGAGTAAGATGCAAATTCAAAGCTCTTTTGAAGCATTGGAATGAAAGTTGAAGATAAGACTTTTTAGTTTTTGACATTGATGATATAGGCAACAGTAGCACTACGAATATTAAATTGAAATGGAGAATAAGTGGGGCAAATGTTAGTCAAGCAGCTCCCAAATGCAGCCCTGGCTATTTCAGAGCTACTTTAACTAAGGTGCTTGTAATTATGGTTGTTATTATTGCAGCATACCTGTCACACGTTTCCTTTCTCCAATTTTTTATTAATTGATCGACAATTTTTTCCTCAAAAAAGAGGATTGGATATAACCTTGCCCACTAAACTCCCATCCAACAAAAGAGGGTTGGAAGAAGGAGTGAAGCTTTGAGATGCAGCTTTTTTTTTTCCAGCTGCAGTCTGTGCTGTTCAGCAGCAAGCAGCAGCTCTAGTCTACTTTCTCAGCTGAAGGCAATGCAGCACAAAGTGATTGGGATCTGTTTACAGAAAGATTGTTCAGAAACATTAAGAGCCTTGTTAGCTTTGTCCTCTTGAACAAAGGCATAAGAGGGGTCTATTTATAACACACAGTTCCTACAGATTTCTTACTAATAGAACAAGATAAATCCTCAAGGATTGTTTCTAACAGATTCTGTAAGGACCGTACAACCTGGTCACAAATTCTGTCTCCCACGTGTTTTCAGCCGCTATGGTCTTGTCATCTTGTCTTTGCTTCAGCTCAGTGCTGCTTTTTGTGCTTCTCATGTGATTTCTGTGTAAGCTCACACTGTGTCTATTAACACTGGTTTATAAGAACATGAATGGCCAGACCTGAAATCCACCTTGCATGGCATACCAGAGACCTAGATAAGATTTGAAAAAAAAAAAAAAAAAGGGTAAAATTAGAATAAGAAAGAAAAGGGAAAATTAATTTTCCCTACTAATTTATTTTTAGTCTGCAGTAATATCTAGCTAAAGGACTTCCTGATCCAAAAGTGATATCTCTGTGTGAGAATATTCCATTAACCTTGCGCAGTCAATCTTTATTTCTGCTTTAACCAATAGGCCCTCCTAACCCTAACTGGCAATCCACTCCCTAAAACAGAATTGAAGATACCACTGAAAATGTGCAGAGATACAAAGCTTGCAAGATTTTATTTCATTTTCATTTATGCAGATTTTTATTGCATGTTCCATAATTACTGTCAAGTAAATACCATTTCAAAGTGAAATTTATGACTCTTAAAATCATTCCATATATTCTATATCATTAACTTTCATAAAATACTACCCCCAATTTCACTTTGTCACCATATCTGTAGAAATGTTTCCATGTCTTTTTATTAAATGCATACACGTCTGATAAACCATAAATGAAACCCTCAATATGAAATATATATTTTAAAATAGCTTTTATTCACTCCTTCTTCTTGGTATCCCTGAAATATTGTCAATATCTACAAGTAAAACATAGCCTAATACTTCTAGAAAAGGGGGACAGCATATGAGATGACAAATGCAAAAGGCAATGTCAATTAAGAGTTCTGTGTCACCAAACACTACATAAATTCTGGTGTAATACCTCCAAAAGTGAAGTGACAAGGCCTTCATTGTTCTTTAATAGGACCCAGTTGTTCATGAACATATGGGAAGCTAGCTTATTAATAAGATTTTTCTTCCCTAGTCATTCTAATTCTGCCAGATTGTAAATTATGCAACCAGGGTGAATTAGAGTAACTCTCTATTTCCAGACATCCTGAGAGAATTTTTTTCTGTAAAGAACTTAACACAGGAGCTTTCCAGCTTTTCTCTGGACATTTTTTTAGGTAAATTCATCGCATACTTCCAACAATGTGCTGAAGGACAAATATCGTTTCAAACCCAGTGTGAATTAACAGGAGATTGACATGCTGAAATGAAAAGAATGTTAGTAGGCAGGAGATCTCCGATATCTCTTTAGTCCACTCACACAGGAAGACAGGTCCAGGTCAAAATTCAAGAATGAAAATTACCTAGGGTCTGACCTGACATATTTTGCAATGCAGACTTGAGCAAAATTTTGCAGTCTGAGATAATCTCTTTAACACTTTGCAATTAATTCTAATTTCAGTTGTAAAATACATGTTTTCTAGAGTCTGTACACATGATAAATATGCACATTTACTCTGATTCATAAGGTAAAGGAGTATACCCTCCCTGACAGCAATGCACTTTAATATATTGCAGTGTTTAAATTTAGATATTTGAGGCTCCCACTAGACAACAAGTTATTAAAACATCTGCCTTTCCATAAGCCATTCTGTTCTCTGCCATTCCACATGTCCTTTTCTACTTCACCAGGCAAAATTGCCCAATCTAAATTTCAGCTCAAGTGTTTGATGGCTTTCACGCTGAGCTCAAACTGTTAGTGCTTCCCTGAGAGAATAGAATTGAAACGGGATTTAATCTAAAATAACAAAATAGAATAAAGGTTTTACATATAAATAAGTAATGCCCTGTATATTTTTATGCACACTTTTCTTTTCTGGATTTTGCATGCATTGAAGTTACATGTTAAAATGCATATATAACCCAAAGCTGACAGAAAAGAGCATCAGTGCATGTTGCTCGTGTGCTCAAATAATGCCTGTTCTAAAATATATTTTCATTTAAATCCATAATAACTGTTACAAAGAAATATATTGAAAAACTAGTATTTTTATTGCTACCTTTGTCCCAGACTGCTGGGTGTTTGTTTACTTTTTTCCTAAGCAGTGGTAATTTCAACTAGCATTTCAAAACCATTCCAAACGTGCTGTCTAGTATTTTCAGTAAAAATAGCTGGAGTTTTATATGCTCACTGTTCAGGGTAGATTCATATTTGGAGCTAGATTTTTTTCCACAAAATGTGAACAAATGACTTTATAACCATAAATCAGAATTATGAACTACCTGTTACCAATAGATATTTCAATATTTAATGATGGGGTATGAAAAACATTCAGGTCTTCTGCAGTAAAAATTATGGGATTAATTCCCACTACTGACTAAAATCATGTGCTTGATAAGTGAAGCAGGACAGGGTCAAGTTATTGTCACTTACATTGCCATTTTTTTTCCACATCTAGATAAATGACAATTAATCACAGTTGCTCAGAAGAAAAACAGTTTTAGTTTCGGTATTGCCTTGTAGCAGTGAAGGCTTAAAATGTACTGGGGAGCAGCACAACCAGCAGGTTGAGGGGGGCGATTATTCCTCTGTATTGTGTCCAGTTCTATGCCCCAGCTGCAAGAGAGAACAACAAACAGTGACATACAAAGGGAAGCTGAGGAAAGCGAGTTTCTTCAGTTTGCAGAAGAGAAGACTATGAGAAAGATCTAATCCCTGCCTTCAGCTCTACCATGGTGGAGAATATGGAGCTGGGTCTCAGAGATGCAGAGTAAAAGGACAAGAGTTAATGGTCAGCAGCAAAGGAAGTTTCAACTGACGTATTTTTTCCACCATGCAGGAGGGGCTAAGGAGAGGGTGGAGGAGGGTCCTCAGATATTCAAAACTCGATTGGACAAAGCCCTGAGAAACATGTTTTAACTTTAGAGTAGGGGATTAGCCTAAGTGACTTCCAAAGATCCCCTCCAATCTAAATTACTCTGAGATTCCTGCTTACCTTTACTCCAGCCTAGAGACCCTGGAGGAGAGATGATTTTCCTAGCCTTAGGAGTAAGCATGGGAGCCACAACAGCAGATTCACAACAGGGAATACCTTTTTCTATCCCCTAGGGTACAACATCAAGACAGAAAGCTGATAGGCAAAGGACCCCTTAAGAGACATGAAGGATAATTATAAAAGTACTCATTCATTCTACCATGTTTCCTACATTTAGCAATACACTATACATGCTGTAGGTGGTATAAACATACCGTATTTTCTATTCTGGCAAGTGTCACAAGTAATTTTTTGTTACCTACTTTGGGGCTTTTTGCAATTTGGCCCATGCATTCCACTTGTGCAAAACTCCAAAGTGTTAAGTGAAACATCATTTCCTTTGCAGCCAGTAATTTAACATTCCTGTGGAATGGCAAGACGAGCACTTCAGAGAATGGTTTGATTTTCCTAAAGTGAAAAGCCTGTGTAGGTCACATGTAGTAAATTACTTGCTACCTTTGGCTACCATGCTCAGCTGATGAAGCTGAAGTATTATTACCTTTCTTGATGACATGAAGTCATTAAAACATTCTGTGGTTTGAGATATAATTTTAACACTCACAGGAAATAAGTTTTTAAAAGCGTGGTGCTGTCAGCTTGTAAATTACCAGGCACACGGCATGTACCTACAAACTGCTTTGGAACTGTTTAACTCTGTGAAGCATGAGCAGATCAAAGACCCCATAAAATGTGCTCTGTAAAAGGAAACAACCATAATTGTACTAAGGAATCAGGTGGCATAATTGTATTTCTGGTAGAAAAGAGAATAATGGATATTGTTCTTGAAGGAGGATTATTATTACCTCTTCATTATTTTGTAGTTTTGAGTTTATGTTTGGCATCTCTCAAGCACACAATCATGAAAATTATCATTAATTTCCTTAATCTATGCCCTTTCTGAGCCTTCATGATAATATTAATTTTATGGTTTTTGTTTTTTCAGCCAACTTTTATTATTCTGCTATTTAAGTGTATTAATGCAGTGTAAAGTGTAAAAAACATACGCAGTGTTTTAATTAACTTTTTAAGGACATCTTAAGGCTATTAATATAATTTTTAGTTCATATATTGAAATAACATAAGCAGGGGAGTAGAAACCTCTTAATAATCATATGTATGACCCTCAATATAGGCATTTTTGATTTTTCATTTTCTGTGTAACCTAGCATATTGCCTATTTCCCCAAATTTATTAATATCCTGTGGATACAGTGCTTGTTTGAAGGTGAATGAAAGTCCACAAACTCCCAATTATTTTCAATTTTGCACTCGTTTGATTAGAGTGCCATTGTCTGTAATTTTTACACTTGTTTTGTGTCTTCAAAGTGCATGATTCATGCCTTGAAAATGGGTTGTTTTGTGTTTCCCAGCACTGCTTTTTTTTTATCCCTGCCAGTTATAACCTGATAACCTGATTTCATACTGTGCTTTAGCACAACAATACAGTCATCAAACTAAAGCAACACAGTAAGTGGGCACATTAGCCATCATTTTACTTGATCACTTGGGAGAGATTAAATTTATTCATTTTCAGAACAGATAATGAAATATTTAAAACATTTTAGAGTAAACGGTGGCAGCATTTTGAAGCTTTGGCATGCTCTTTACCAAGGCAGTGCACTATAGACTGCACATGTAAGTCTCTTGTGCAGATGTTTGAGAAATTTCTGCAGGTTTGTTTTTTTTTTTTTTTCTTAGGCTCATTTGCATTTAGTTTATCTAAAGTGAAATCCATTCAATTTTATTGAACTGTAATTCTGGTAATTTACAATATTTACATGCTGTGGTTAGATTGAAATCAGTCCTTAATTCAAATTCAATCTAAATTTACAGCATAGTAATTAGGGCTTTGTAACTGACACTAGGGGCCTATTGATTTAATGAAAAACTTAACCTTACAGTAAGTGTTTAATTAGTTGCTGCAGTAGATTCTGTGCTGTCCTAAATTGTGGACTTTAGAGAATTAGGTACTAATTTAACTTACATTACTATATAAAGATCAGAACTATATTTTAAAAGAGCATGTAGCCCTACAAATGAATTAATTTCTCAGTCTTTGAAAAAGTTAACAGAGAAAGGGAGTAATCAAAGCAATTGCCTACATGTCTGAACTCAGGTAAAACAATGATAGGTATCTTGGAAATTACTACCTACCTTTGTAAAATACTGATTTAAAAACTTTAAAAGGAAAAAAAGTGTCATTTTCTTTATGGAAATTTTCCACAGGAGGTAAAATTTGTATTTGTATGTGTATATATATCTGTGTGTATGTGTGTGTGTGTGTGTGTAGTATCCTGTGAAGATGAAATAAAGAAAAAAAAATCTAACTAGAAAATCCAATAGGTTTCTATTCACTATGGAACAGATACAGATGTGACAGAAAATGTGTTAACATCTATTTTATACACAGAAAATGATATATTTTTTTTTTACAAAGTACTCAAAAATTGTAAGCCATTATTGTATTTATTCACTTCATAAAATATCTCAATCTGTATCAATCCCATAAATTTTCAGGTAAAGAAATAATGAATTTCTAGTAACAGCAGATCTTAGTTTCTTCCTATTTCTCCCCATTTTTATCATGGCTTGGTACAGCATGGACACCAAGTCACAAGTTGGAAGTGGCTTCTATGCTCCAGATCTGGCAGTAACATTTTGGCTTGATCCATAGCTGTTGTAACAACTTGCAGTTCATCAGCAGCAGTCAGTACACACTTACCCGAAGCCCTTGCTACTAAGTTTGCATCTATTTTGCTGGCTGGTAAACACCCCTGGAGTTGCAGTGACATTTAGCTTTTTGCCGTGGGGCCCATGTGTATCGTCCTGGCCATGGTAATCATTGAGTATTTTGTAAGAGGTACTCCTAATATGTAAATTTTTTGTGAGCCATAAATTTTATATCCCTAGAGGATCTAGAAGGTCATCATGGATTTCAGTAATTATGATTCTACTTTGTATTTGTTTAATTAACCTGAATTCATCACCCATTTGCAGCCTACCCTTGGTCTTGTGGGGACAGCAGAAGAGATGATACAGCCAAGCACTACTATACTATATTTTGTATACATAGTGACCAAACTAAGGTTAAACAATGGGCCATAATTTTGGCCTTCTTTGGCTTTTTGAAGCCCCTTCATATGGTACTGGACAATTTCTACCCTTGAAAAACTGATTCAGTAATCCTGCTTGTTCATTCACTTCTGTTCTTGTCAATTCCTATAACAAGAGGACAGATATGTCTACCGGTATTTCATGCTCTGCCCAAGAGCTGAGCATTCAGGGGAGAGGGTGGGTGTAGGTAAAGACAGAAAGCACAAGATGAAAGTAACTGGAGATCAGGAGCTAGCTTGGTATCCTTCCATTCCCTTCCAGTTTCCTCTGCATGCAGTGAAACAGCCTTAGGATCTAGCTCAGTTAGTGGAGCTGCTATAGAAGCTATTGTATCAGGTAGGGAAAAAAAAACATCAAAAACCTGTGATAGTTTGCAAAATTTTGTTTTCTGAGACAAAGAATGAAAAGAAAGAAGGAGGAAAAGAATTACACTTTTTTTTCAACCACTTGGTAACAAGACAATGATTAAATAATCAATGATTTTTTCCTAAGTAATGGTCTGAAATGTACTTTATAGTAATAAAGTGAAGCAAGGTAAATGTAACAATAACTTAATACTCATAGCTCAGTCATGAAGTATTCTACAGGTGCAAAACACACAGAGAGACAATTTTTTTTTTCCAGTTTCACAGGCAGTCTGTATCATTCTGAAGCATACGGCTTTTCTGACTGAGTTCATAGAATGTAACACAATAGAAGAGTGAGACTGGTGATCAGAGATGTAAAATCCCTATTTTTGTTCTGTTACAGGAACGACACTTCTCCACAATAAGAGCTTTCAACAGTTCTGTTTGGATATCATCTCTTCGGAGCTCTCACTGTGCTAAGCAAGGCCTGGTATGAAATTCAATTTTACTATATTTCAGAAAAACATAGTTCTTATAGAATTCAACTAAACTCTATGAGTTTTATTAAAAATTTAATTATTTTGCTTAATTTCAAATGTACTGGGGATATTTTCCAAAAGTAACAGAATTGACTTTTTTGGTGTCTGATCTGAGTGGGTTTAACCTGTCTCTTATCCTGGTCATGGATTTTCTGGTCATTGCATGTTCCGAAGTCTGGATGTAGTAATATTCCCATGTGGGATTTTTGCACAGAAGCCATTGAACCAAGAAATCTGCTGATGTACTGTTGGGGTATTATGTCTGTTCTAGTAAGGGAAAAAAGTTCATTTTATCATTGCCTTTTTTTGTCTGCCGATAAAGAAAGGCATAAACAAAATACAGATATAAGAGACCAGATATTGATCTACTGCAGTATTTATTATAAAAATAAATAATTCTTACTCTTACATTATTCTTTTTATCAGGAAGTAGCTATTGAAATACATGAAAACAATTGTCTTTCCTGTAGTCAGAGTAAAGCAAGAATAGAAAGTAGATGTTGTGGTCCTGGTGTAGGCTAAGTTACCCTGCTTCTCTTGATCTTTATCATTTTATGAATAAGTCAGCACAGTGTCACACCAGACACTTTCTATATTCAGAAATGATAAATAGCTTCTGCCTGAATTAGCATTACAAAAAAGTGACACACATCACCATCAAAACCAGTTCTCAGAGCTAGAAGTCAGTGTGCAGTTTAGGGGGCAGGTCAAAATCTTAACTGTAACAAGCAGATTAGTTTCCAATCTTGCTGTTTCAAGGAAAAGGTCATCTTTTATTCCCCCCCCCCGCCCCCCCAAGAAAGGAAAAGAAATACAGCACCTGAAGAATTTTAACCCTTCTCTAGAGTATATGTGAAAGAAATAAAGGCAGGGAAGGGAAAGGAGATACTGTGTTTGTATCACAATCATACAGATACATAAAAATGCAAAATTAAACAGAGTGGAAGCAGCACAGGAAAAGGCCAGCTTAGGCAAGAGATGTTTAAAGAGTCTGAGAACCACCCTCCACCGACATTGCCTTTGCCAATGGTTGTTAATTTTGATGAGTCAGCGCAGTTTGTCAGCAAAAGCAGCTTGATTAGTCAGTATGATAAGCATGATTTCAGCATAGAAACTTGCCATTGTTGTTACTCTATCATTGTTTTACCCTTTAGTATGTTGAAACATAATGAAAGCGTTGTGTAATATTGGGGTAACGCCAGCAGTTTGCAGCAGTAGACTCAGCACATTCAACCTTTGTTTGGCTTCCCTGAACTGCCTGATTAGGAGCCACACTGCTAATGCCTCCATAGGCTGATATGATGAATATTCCCTGAAAATCACTTTCTAATGGAAACTAAAAATTGCTCAGAATGTAATGCACAATTCAGAAAATTTAAAAATTAAAAACAAAACAAAAAACCACAAAAACCAGAAACAAAACAAAACAAAAACCAGCGAGCAAAAGGAAGGCACTCCAACCTACTCTGGTTTTTCTTCTATGGTCTTATCATCAGTCTGGTCACTCATATTTTGGAAAACCAGTTCAATTTCCTTGAATCCTTTCTTCTATGACAGAAGAAATCTAAATAGATATCTTCTCATTCCAAAGGACTACCCTGACTCCAGAGTTTGCTGGTGTCAGTTTTGCTTGTCCTTCACCTGTTACTTTTGTTCCTGCTGCCAAGTGCATGTAGACTGACTGCAGATGAGTGCCCTAGCTACTGCCTTGACTTTGTGTTCCTGAATGTATCCAGCTTTTCTATATAAAATTGAATTTAAGTTAATAATTTAATTAAATAAGCAAAACCAAAGAACCTTATCTCAAAACAATTGTAAAGGTTCAAGCTAGGTATGAGCAGCTACTGAAGCCATACTGAAGTCTAGCAAGTAGGACAGTGTGATTTATGCCATTCTTATATTATTGGTATACCCAGAGAATGTCGTTGGTATCATCCAGCTTATTTACAAACCCTAAATCCTATAGAAACAAAACACCATGGAAAAAATAAAGAAAAATGGCCCTTTTACCCACTGCTATGTTTCAATTTTCAGTGCTGTTATATCATCAGGAACCTGAGATGCCAGTGCTGTTTACTTCAGCTTACGTTTCATCTAAATTTTAATAAATTTCAATTCAAATTTATTTGAAACTCTTTATCGCATGGGAGTATGCAAATTTAATGTTGGGGATCTCTTCTTCCCCCCACCCAAACTTTTTTCTTTGTTCTGCTACTTTGTAGTTTTCTAATGGGTCATCCTTCAGTAACCTTCATTTTTTAGCTTTCAAAAATAAACAGGCTGATTACACAAGGTTTGGGGAATTTTATTTGTTGTGATTTAAAATCTGACTCCTGTCTATGAAGTGCCCTTGATATCATAATATTGTTGGTGTTATCAAGTACAGTGCTGTGTTACTGAAGAAAGGATATTTTCCTTTATAGATATAAGTTTGTTCTCATAAAAGATCATTACAGTAACAAACATAATAAAAACTAACCTGCCCTTCTGCTGCTGCCAGGGTTTCCCACAAATGTAAACATTAGTGTGGTAAGAGAATGAAAGGAAATGTAATGTAATAGGTTAAGAGCACATGGATATATAATTCCTGCCTTGTGATAGTTTTCATCTACAATTAGGCAATTGTCTTTCCTTTCTGATACAAGAATTTTCCATTTGTATTTGCATGTGGCAAGTCAAAGGCAAGGAGAGTGTAACAGTTTCTCTGTCTTAGAACATAATAGATGCTTTCTCAACCTTACAATAAGCTAAATAGTGTAAAGCTTTCCACAAGATCATGGGGTTTTACTTCAATTGTACCTGAAATAAATGAGATTAAATGATAAGACTGCGTTACCCTCCGTTTTGAAATTTGTGCCACTTCTGCCCAAGGCAGAATCAGCAAGCTTAAAAGTTCAATGTACGTAGAAGCAAAAAAGGTAGAAATATTGCAGAGCAGCTCAGTGTACAGTTTATGCTAATAGTCATCTGCTTTTGAACATCTTTTGCATTTTCCATAAATTCCCACCAGATATATACATATATATGTACGTATATTTATATATACCCATACATTTCCAGTACCTTTGCTCTTACAGTGGCATAATGGCTAAAAAGACATGGCAGTGTTTAAAATTTAATGAAGATGTTTGGTTCACACAGTGAAATTCTGTGAACTTATTTTTAAAATAAAGCATTGCTGAAATCATTCCTCCCAAGACAGTACTAAAATACATTCTAGATATACTTTCAATAAACATGGTGTAAAAACAATTAGTAATTTATTATTATCCACTGTCTTTATGTCAAATTTCCAAGCTCCATGTAAAAATGTGTTTTCTTGTGTTTTCATCAGCTTTTCTTCTGTTGTTTAATGCCTTCTTATTAACATAAAGTAGACAGATACGGTGGAAATAATACGTAATAATTTTTACAAACTCAACAGAGTGTTTACCTGCTTCTCAGCTATATCTTACTTGTTTTGCCTGAGATTAAGATGAATAAACTTTTGAAAACAGCAACACTATCTCTTCAGTAATCATGGCAGATATTTGTATCACTGGAATTTCTAAAATCTGCTTTAATCTAAGAGTCAGAATAGTCATTTGTTCCCTATTCAAGGTTGTAATCCTCCTATTTGCAAATTATTTAAACCAGCATGGGATAATACTAAAAAATGAAAATATTACTCCTGCCTCTTAATGTGAAAAAAAAATTAGTATCCAACTAAAAAAAAATTAAGGAGTTAATAACAGGTCTAATGTCTTAATGTGATCTTTTCTGAAGTGATTACTTTATAAAAGGGCCATCTCTAGGAATTTCATCAAGGCAACTGCAGAGCTAAACAAATAGGTCATTAAATTACAGCAAATGTGCAGATCCTGACGTTAACTGATATATACACCTCAGAGATTCGTTTCCATAAGGAAACCTAGTCAGACTTGAGATCAGCTCCAGTCCGACAACCAGCTGAGGAGACGCATGGGCGCTCTGCATCTCTCAAGGCCAAGGAGCTGTGAGGGTGTCCTGCCTGCCTGGCTGACCATCCACGCTGAGTAGGGCTCCTGGCTGCACCAGCAGAAGAGAATAGGTGCACCTATAGGCATTCTTCCCACAGGGTGCATGCAACTTGTGTGGCCAGCCAAGCAGCCGGGGAGATGCTTATACATGTAATTTAGATGTAAAAACACCTTCTATGCTTTCAGCCTCTGGCTTTCCTCTCTTCATAAGCATAATAGGAGTACCTGTGCACAAGAGAAAAAATTGTGTTTTACTCATGTTTAGTATTTGTCCACATTCCCATTTTCTGGCAAAGCAATCTCTGTGCCTTTTTCTGGTATTTGCTATTTGAAAAGTGCTCTGAGGTTTGTGGAGAGGACTAGGGAGAAGGAGAGAAAAAACTTTACTTGGAAGGAGAAAGGTAAGAAGGAAGATGTAGAAATCAGGATAATGTTACAGTAAAGGAGAGCAAAGGTATTGCAGCAGTAAGACAGGATGTAGATGACTCACTGTGAGAAACCAAGAAAGCCTGAATATTATAGAGCAGTGTCAACTATTTTGTATCTTATTTGACAATATTGAAATTCTGTCTTCATGGGAACTCATTTTTAAAGAAGGAATAGACTATTTTAATCATTGCTTTTAAAAATGTTCCCTCTCCAAATGTTCCCTCTCTGTTCTAATTGTATCTTAAAAGCGGTTGTTTGTACTGCCAAAATACTGCACTGTTCAAATCAACATACATCTGCAAAGAAATCTGAAAGTGTTCATTTGGTCTCCAACAAGGAGAAGCCTTTACACCACTGTATGCTTCATTTTTTCTGTATTTAGATTTGGAATTTTAGCTCTTTGGAAGAGGAACAGCAGCTAACTCCAAAAAATGCACATACAGTGGAGCCCTTTGTATTGTTGATATAGCTGGATGATAACATAGTGCAAATATCTAATAATTCTTAGTCAATTTGTGGTTATATAAACAGTTTTTCCACAGATCAAAATATTTGTTGTTTTCTGGGTTTGGTTAAGCAGACGTGAGAAGCAAATGGTGATCTAATGTTGAAAACACTTTTGGTTTTTATTGCCTCTGTGCTGATTTGAATCTCTGTATGCTATGCTGTCTTTACACCTAAAATGATTATTTTATGGTTCATGTTAAAGTGCAGCAAAAATTTCATGAGTTTAATCATACTTGAAAAATATTTTCTGTTCATGGAGGGTTCTCCTAACAACTGAGCTGGGAATATATCTGCCATTGAAGATTCCAATTTCTTCATCCACCTTCCTCCAACGATATCAAAGCCAGTATCTTTTTCATGTAGAATACTTTGTGCACTCCTAGAGGTTTGCAATTCTTAAAACCTCAGAGGTTTCTGATAAACATTCAGATAATAATAATCTTGCTAAATTCATTTCATAATCTCATTAATCTGTGACCATGTTTCCATTTCTGTCTGGAGAATGGCTGAGAGTACCACTGTGCTGCATTGCTTAAATATTATTATCATGTTTACTTGTTTGCTTGATGTGAATAACTGTCATTATGTCTGACGTTTTAAATTTTGTACAGATTTTAAGTGAAAGTTCATATTTTGATCATTCAAAATTCTGAGAAGTCAGGATGATATTTCTTGTATATTCATTCATTCATTAAGAAAGTAGAAAATTTTCCATTCAGTAAACATTGTTTACTCATCTTTTGCACAAAACGAATCAAAAGTCCTATGTAAAACACATTGCAGAAGCACTATCCTGTCTGGATAGAACTCAGGCAAGAACTTTAAGTGAACTCATTAGCACACTAAAATTTACCCCTGTGCCAACATTTGTCATTAGTTTGCAATGTAGGCAAGTCCAAACCATCTGTACACTGCAACATGGATGTCCCATCTACCCTGGCAGTGAGATTGCAATGCCAGTTCCAGACAGAGAAGAAAGGACGCTGCCCAAAGGAAATGTGGATTTATAGTAATGAGGAGGACACACCAAACATGTTTACACATATCCTCTATTTTGGCATTGTAGAAGGTAGTCAGGAAGCAGTGTGAAAACACTTGTACAATTAGCGATTTTAGGCCACAGTCCATCCCACATTGGCAAAATGTGGTTTATGCAGAGTATTCCTGATTCCTCTATATGCCAGACTCTTCCCTCAGCTTTTTCTTCTCTCTCCAAGAGCTATTGAGACAATTATCCTTATTCGTACCTGGTCCTAGAACAACCCTAAGTGGTTAGAAAAACAAATAACCATACGGAAGGTACTGTCTGGCGTTTTTATAGTGTTGAGCTACAACATTCTTGGTCTATACAGTTTTGAGATGATTCAACTTCTAAATTCTTAACAAATCTCTCATTAGCATAGGCACATTGAAATTCCCAGAGATTAGCAACATGTCCAAATGCGTGTCCAATTTTGCAGTTTTCAAAGGGCCAATGACATAAATTCACTGACTCTCCCTTTAAGATTTCAGTTGCCTCCTTCAGAGAATGGACGACGTCTGACAAACCTAATTGTATGTATTGCTGTTTCATGACGGTGTGAAACAAGGCTGACAATTTTGTGGTTTTGAGGAGAGGATCTTTGACAATGGGGAAGTGCTAGCTTATTAAAATGTTAAGTTCTTTCCTCAAAAGTCATTAAGAAAATGATGACTGAAAATTTTGAACTAAAAAGGAGCATAACTCAGTCACTGTTCAAATAAAATAATGCCTAATAGAATGAAACATAGTTAGATCTAAAGATATGTTCTTTACTTCCAGGATATTAATGACAAGTGATGAAGATTCAAGCAATCCTGCTTTTCCATTTAGAGTATGTTCACCGTTCTGAGTGTGTTACAGAAAGTGAGGGAAGACAGATACTAACTTTAATCAGTGCTACGTGGCCAGACACTCTTGATTTGTGGTTCTGATTGATGTGTCTATATCCATTCTTAAAATAGTTTTATTCACTGGGCCTTCCTTGGCAATGAAATCTCAGAAAAGTCTTGCATGTCAGCAGCAAGAGTCTAGTAGATATTATTCTGACACTATTTCTGTGAAGTAGTTTCAAGATTATTTCCAATTTTTATGATATTCTGCATCCTGAGTTAATTACTCAGTACTACAAAAATAGGTATACTGTGATGAATAAGGTTAAATAATGTTCTCTAGCTTTAACATAAAATACAAAAGACAAAGTAGAAACTTATCATGGGAAACATTAGTTGAAAAAATAAAAATCGCATTTAGAGTACATTGCCCAGCAGATACTAGTATTGAAACAAATTAAATCAGTGGGACCTCTTTTCTGTTTACTTATTTTTCAGCCCAAATAGAGATGCTTGAAATGTTTTTTTATGTCACAGTTTGGGGTACCTTTGTTTAAATTATTAGGAATCAAGAAGGTCTGGAACTGGAGAAAATATTAATCTTGTATTTTTTGAAAAACAATGCAAGCCCTCTGAGACAACCAAAAATTAGTGGCACTACAACTTTTTAGGCATTTTTCAGTAAGTATGTGCTTGTTGTATGTGCTTTGATTTAGTTTACCTGTACTTGATACAATAATAGCATTTATATATTGCTATTGATGTTACCTTCAAATGTAATTATATCTGAGGCATTCCGAATCCACATTGTTGTGGGTTTGTGTACTATTTTTAGGAATGGCTTACCAATTGCCCACAAATGTGATGTCAGACACCGTAGTCCCATATTGTACTATTTTAAAAATCCCTGGATATGCTTCATACAGGCCGGAATAAGTGTTTAACATAGGAAATGGTTTGACATCAGAGACTCCTTTGGCCCCCCCCGAGACACCCATAATTTTCTGGGAGACAAGAACATATCAAGATTGTTACTAGATATCTGAGGAATTAAGTCAGGGACTTTATTAATTAAAATGGTAATACTATTTTATTGACATGAAGGATTTTCCAGTTTGAAGTATTTTGTCTAGGACATGCTACTTAGTTGGAATTGTTGTACCACCCATGTATTAAATCTTTTCTGATTAACTGCTTGCGTGTGACATTAAGAGGAATTTCTCAGCACCCCACAGTTCTTGGAAGCAGCGCTTACATGTAAGGGAACGAGACAATTGCGATTGGCACAAATACAGACATTATCCATATGCATGGCTGTAGTCACAGAGTGAGGTGAGACAGAAAGAGCCAGTTCCTGCTATAAAACTGAACTGCATAAGAGAGAACCATTGGCCACAGCACTTTTCACGTAAGCCAGAGATGTTCACAGGCAATTTGTGGAGAATAGTAAGCTGAGAATATTCACAGAATATGTGGCTCTAGGAGATTACTGAAGTTCAATGGTGTTTAGAGTTTATTGCCTTAGAACAAGTTACTGCAGAGGTTCAGTACCGTGTGATCACGTGGTCATTTTTGTATGCTATGTTGACACCCAGTTAATTATTATAAGAGCATGTGCCTGCATATGTCATGTGTAAATTTTGCTGAGGAAAAGACCCTTGGAAAAAAGTATGGTAGGCTAAAAAAAAGAAGTTACAGAGAAAAACTATTTCAATTCAGGACATCAATTAACACTGATTTGCACTGGAGTGCATTTGAAAGTACATGCAATATTCACATGCCAAATGAATTCATTAAAGACCAGTGTGATTACAGTGAATGTCAAATGAATTAATAACAATGGGACCTTTAAGTGTTACCATTAATTTCACAGTGTGTTGCTGTTTTATACTTATGGTCTCTGAAGCTAAATGACACTCTACAGTTGCCCTAGTAGATTAATTGTGCATTAATAATCTATGGGTGGGCTAGCAATCTGGTGGGCACTTACATTTCAGTGACACTTGGATACTAAAAATCATAATTCCCAGTTTTCAGTCAGGAAAGCCATTTTAGCTCTAAAGTACGGATCACCATTTCTTCTATATTGGATTAGAGTTCTTAAAAAGTGTTAAGTTTTTGAATTCTAGGTTCACATTAAAAATTACGAAGGATCAAACAGTTAAACCTTTGTTTTTTTCTGTACATAGCTCTCCACATGTGAAATATGTCAGTGATTTTTGCCTGCTGGTGGACATCCTGGTCTGTTCAGGGCATCTCCTTTGCTGCCTAATGTTTGAGACTACTTGAGTTGACCTTTGTTTTGGATGGGTTTTTTTTGTTGTTGTTGTTTCTGTTCATTTATTTGGGAGGTTAGGACATTTTTTTAGTGGGATTTCATTTTGGTATTTAGATCAGTTAACTTTAGGAGGCTACCACTGTTAAAAATGTATGCTTCCATTCAGAGCTTAGAAAGCACATACCAGTTATGTACTCAATATTTTTGTATGTCATGCCCTGAAAGAAACAGAGCACAGCTTAAATGACAGGTGAAAAAATGAAACCTTTTTTCATAGATTGGTAACTAATAAGTTGCATATTTTTATTCCAAAGTGTTGCATTTTGTCGTCTTATAGGGAAGGGGGAAAATCTAAAATCAAGATAGTCTGACATCAGTTAATTTTTAGTCATTTTTTGTTTCCTTGCTTGTTAGTTTTTTAAGCCAACAGAAAGGTAATTGATCTCAGACTTATTTAGTAGTTGGATATGTGCATGTAAAAACATATTATTGGACATGACCCTTGTACAGATGTCTAAAAGCTCATTTGGAAGCTCTTGTACAAATGCAATTTAATCAGTCAATAATTCATCTAGAATGGCACATTCCCTCTTCATTTGTACATTTGTAAACAAGCCAGTGTGTGCTACACAATAGTAATCTTCATGAAAATTTGTCATAACTCATTACACTGCTAATAAGCCATTCATAAAATATGATTGTCATATAAGTCATTAATCTAATTTACAATCATCTAGGTATTGCTTTTCTTTCTACCTCAGTTTTGTAGAATGGGATATACACATATTCTACTTTTGTCTCAATTGGGGTTGATAAATGAGCCATCAATCATATATTTTTAATTTCATCCATTAAACACTCCTCACATCAAGTTTCGCATGACACCTACATGCTTAAGGAATAGATAGGAAGTCACTTCAGAGTATTTTAAGTTTAAAATGAGAGAAAATATTGTAATCCTGAAGCTTCTTCTAAATCTAGACATGTTCCACCAGTTAAACACACTAATTGGACTCGGAAACATTCCTTGTATGTTAAACACGATGGTGAGCAGATACTGCCAATTTGTGGTGATGTCACACAGAATATACACACCTAGACACACAGTGCATAGATTGGACTTCATGTTCTGAGACTGCTTATGCAAAAAGTGCAGGAAAGAGAATCCGATCATCAATCAAGCTTTATTCCTTTAAGACCTTTATGAGCTATACATTGTTGTGAATTCCATTGTATAAATCAAATACTGATCACATAACACTGGTGAATCATAAGAAAAAAACAAGCATATTTTGGACTTTGCTGAAATCAAAATATGCATTCACAAATTCCCTGTTCTTTACCTGCTGAGCTTATATGCTCCTACATATTTACATCTGTGTTTGATTTAACAAGTGGAGATTGTCAGTTGTCCAAACTCATTCAAGGCAAAAAGCAATAACAAAAAATACCTTTCAATGTCCATGTTTTCTTGAGTGTATATGTAAATACATATGTATTTTATGTATCTATATATTCCTCTTGATAGAGGAGTCTGAAAGTCCAGTCCTTGGGCTATTTGGATAGTATTTCATGAACTTGTTAAATAGGAATGGATTTCCAGTTGGCACAGAGATGCAGGATAATGTTTTGATTGGAAAGGTTTGGGTAAATGAGTTTTTCACCCATTCTATCATTTCATGACATTTTTCTTACATTTGGATACCATCTGCCTCCAGCCTCCCTATTCATTAGCAACAGCTTTGTGCCCACTCAGTCCCAGCACCATTGACAGTGTGACAGGCTCTTTGGAAACTAAATATTGCTCTGTATTTGCTGAGAATATTAGAAGCAGTGGCAACTATCTCTTCCTCTGCAGCTGATAGCAGTAGGGGAGTTCAGCCTACCAAAGTTTAAGACAAGCAATGCAGAAGTACATTCCCAGTTTTGCCCTTAAAATTGAGAACACTGTTTTCTATTTGTCGTCTGTTCCTTCCCCTCTGACAGGTCACCTAACTTAGTCTCCCTGTCCTCTTTCCTGAAATAAGGCCCTACCAAGTAAAGTATCGGAGCTAAAAGTGATGAGCAAATCTGGTGTCTGGTGGAAGGTTTCCTCTGATTTCCTCTAGCAGTTCATAGCTCAGCAGTATCTGGGTAGTTAGCAAAGATCTCAGTTGGGGTTCACCTATTCATGAGGGTTTTCACTTTTGGAAAATATTAGCTGCATCCTCTGTATAAACAGTATATTTATACTGCATAAACTAACTTTTCTGAGGATGAGTGGAGAGATGGTTTCCTGTTGTAAAAATACTGGATCAGAACTATGTGTATATTCTAATGAGGGAGCTACAAGCATTCCGAAGTAGAATTCCATTTTAGACAAAGTTTTGATTTGAATACTTTGAGAGAGGAAGGGCTGTAGTGCTGTTGGTTCTTTCAGAGTTCTGGCCATGAGTCACTATTCCTTCTGCATGCAACATGCTCTCTAAAGAGAAAGAAAATTAAAAGGAAAAAAAAGAAAAAAAAAGGAAAAGCTTATCTTCCCTTGAAGCCAAGAATATGACACCCAAAAAACTGTCAGTTTTCTTTTTTTTTCCTACTTCACCATTTTTCATTTTCTTTTCAAAGTAAATTCTTCAACAAATATTTACTATTTGGAGTTTTCTCTTCACTGCTCTGTAACTTTGAATAGATAAGACTTCCATTGAGGTAAATGGGTAAAAAGACATGAATGGAAGAAAACCTTGGACCACGATACAGGGGAATTATGATAATTATCTCAAACATAACAAAATTCATGTTTTTTCTTTGAAAGTTTCAATGAGAATTGAGAAAATCCTCTGTTAAACCTTCTATCTTGAGTTTTAAGAGATTTTTCAGCACATTGAACTACTAGATCGTAGCAGAATGGATAAATTCAGTGCCACATGCATATGGTTTTATCTTAATTTAAAATAAAAACAATCCTCAATTACTGGGAGGAGGAATCATATTAGCATAAAGGTAGGATACGCAGAAGAAGACTGCAGTTTTACATGTAAGTGACTAAGTGAACTTGAGAAAAAGGAACCCAAATAGGAAAAACTTCCATCTCTTACAGTCATGAGAACAGACATGTGCAGCTCTGTTAGAATCTGGATACTCACCAGGGATCTCTTACTGGCTCAATGCATCAAGAAGAAATGTCTGTCAAGCTCCTACAAATTTTGGTTTCCCAAACAACAGCCATATGCTAGAATTAACTGCATAAAGGCACTATGAATCAAGCATCAACATTGTGAGATTTAAGAATGTTTGTAGATTTTCTTTAAAAATGGTTCCATTAAATCTTTTCATTTCATCAGTTTCCCAGGCAGGTCAAAACAGCAGCAGAGCGCTCAGTAATGCACAGTTAATCCTTTATTCTTTTGTTTGATGATATTTTGCTACTAGAGGAAGTTCAGATCATATTCTGATGAATCACGACACTTTATCCTATCCCAAAAGGCATTACGCAGACTGACAGTGAGCTCTGCACTGCTACAGTACAGCCTTACTGCCAGTGTTTCTTCCAATATGGAAAACAGTTCCATGCCTGCTGCATAGCAAGTATTGTCATGAAAATGATTCTTAAACAAGCTCTCTCTTGACTAAATGTCTTAATGCTATAAGCTTAACAGTTCTTACGGATTGCTGTAAGCTCTAGGGTGGAAGAGTGCTTTATTCCTGCCTTAGACTGCCAGACTTCAATTCCCACAGACAATCAGCTACACCCTCTTTGTGAGCCTGCGCATCAGGCAGCCCATACAGAAGCACTGTGTCAAATGGTTAAATAAATAAATAATGTGCCTTGGGCCTGGAGCCAAAAATGCTCTCCCCTTGCACCAGTGGGAAGGGTAGTAGGAAAAGATGCTTGTGTTCTGCTGCTAATGAAAAAGGAAAAGGCAGTAAGCTCGGCGTGTCTCTTCTCTAATACTACATCACAGCAGCTCACAATGTAGTGTTAAATGTGTCTGAAATCCCCTTATTTTTCCAAGCCTGTTTACTGATGCATCCCAACACAGATGGAACCTTTCTTCCTGCACATATTAATTCATTTGTTATTTATGCACTTCTGATCTTTGTGACATTTTGTCCTTTGGCCTGTTACCAAGTCATTTTTTATAGATGTTCTGAGAAAAGGTGGCCCTTGCCCTGCAGTGAGCCTCACAAATCCCTGACACACGCATATGCATTTTTTATTGTTCTCACATGTTGCTTAACAGTCTGCATTCTTCCTGCTTTACAGCAGCAGATGGGTTCCTGCATAGCATGAAACAGATGAGATGTTCAAATCGATTGTTTTATCAACAATCAGTTGTAGATAAAAATCATTTTAATGAGAGAAATTAATGGTGTTTGCAAACATGGTGTTAATTAAAGAACATAGTTTGGTCTTTTTTCCCTCCTTTTTTCCCCCTGCACACAATTTTTGTTACCCATGACATCTTTCATTATTGACTCATGCCCCAAAGAAAAGGCGATTAAAATCTGCTTTTGTTTGATGTAGCTCTTATTGAAGAAAGAAATAGATCTTTCTGAAGCTTCCTGGTGAGATGAAAGTCTAATTATCTCCACAAATGAAAGGAAAAGCTTTAATTAGGCCTGTGCTGAATCTGTGCACTGTGAATTTGTGCATTGTGATGGATGGAGCCCACATCTCCTCAGTGACTGCAGCTGAAATAATGAAGGAGGAGAAGAGGTAGCCTGGTCCCATGATTCAGCTGGCAGAGCAGACTTGGAGGTACACCTGTGTTGTGAGAGCGTGCCCAGAGCAGCTGCCACAGGCCATGTTTCTGTGCAGTGCATTCGGCTGTTTTACAGCCTCCTCCTGAGCTTTGATCTCTTTTCAGACAGCAGGGGTCCTAACAAATCAAGCTTTTCATGTTTCCCTCAGTTTCACTCTCTTTTGCTTCACCATTCATACTTGAACTCCAAAGAGGACGGATAAAATATTGTCTTTTTCAGAATCAATTTGATCAGCAGCAGACATGACTGAAGTGGGCATTTTGTCTTTTGTGAGGTGTTTTAGGGTTGACTGTGGGGTAAAGGCTGTTAAAGAATCAGAAATTACATTTATTTGTTTTGCCATTTAATTCACTATTTATGCTTTTAACAACCTCTATGCATAACACTATTTGCTATGCCCTTCTTTTTTGCAGGGCTGTAGTGTCTACCCAGTTAGGAAAGGTGACATTCTGGGATAGTGTTAGACTGCTAATGGTCCCCAGAGAGAAATCTGAATTATGACAAATAATGCACTAGTCCTCATTCTTTAATGTTTCTGATCTATTTTTACCATGTTGCATGGAGTTTACTCTGTCTTCATGTGTAGTCCACCTGATATCAGGAAGGTCAAACCACTACTTTACTCACTTCACTTGCAGCCAGCATATTCTTCTTTGTGAGTCACAAAGCACCTTTGACATCAAGGGCAGTCAAGGAGTTTACGTCTACACCTTTCTGGGCAGGATAGCAGTGAAAACAGGAAGATACAACTGAAGTCAAAGTTAAATCAGCATCAAAATTCTAACATTTTATAATTTCTGTCAATATATTCTGTGTTGTTTAGAATTTATTGTTTCAATTGTGTACCAGCCTCTAGAACTGAGGAGCTTAGCAGTCAACTGGAAACATGCAGAAATAGAAGGATATAGGATAAATGGCAATGCATCCCCTGTTGATTTGTTTATTTAAGAAAAGGAGGCATCTGAAAAAACCCGCAATACTGTCTTTCAAAGCAAACATTTTGGGAAGCCTGTTTCTAGGTAGATATACAGCATCTATAAAGCCTGAAACTGGTGAAAGCAAAAGATGCTGATTCTGAGTAATTCAGCAAAGCAATATGGATTTTAATTTATACTGCGCGAAACAAATCTCTGGCTTTATCTACTGGTATTCTGAAATTTTATACATTAAGAAGTTACTCACAAGCTGAAATCTTACTATGAAAATTTTCTCATTTGTTTAGAGACCTTTAAGACAGCTGGCACTTTTATTAGTCTAAAATACTTTGATTTGTTCTTTCTGCCCTCCTCCTGCCAGATCCTTTCCACAGTTTCTTTGTGTAGATTTGTCTCCTTTGTTTATGCCTTTGTAAGTATCTCCCTAGTGTTAGCACTGAGTTCACAGAGCTGAAGTAAAAAAACTGCCTTATACAATATTCTAATCCTTAGGCCATCAGTGCCAACATCCAAGTCTGGTGCCCTAGAATTATTGGGATGATGGTGAATGTATAAAGGTCCCAAAGCTCAATATAGGAGAAAAAGCTGGGGGGAATACTGTAACAGTAAGCGCAGGTCTGAAATAGGGGCACAGCCAGGGGGGAAATGAGGAGGCAGTGGAATTCTTGTTAGACTGCTGTGCCGAGAAGAGGAGCAGATAGTAAATTAGGAACGAGCACTGCAAGAACACATTGGAATCAGACCCTCCAATTAGCTGTTCTCTTTCCTTCTTTCAAGTTTGATTTCCTTTTAACCTTTTATTTTATTCTTTTGATCTCAGCATCTTTTTCTTTTTGTTCAAATGAAGTGCAGTGGTACAATAATTTTTGTTGAGGAGGTGCTTTCGTTGTCAGCTCCTGTTTCCAAGCACAGCAAGTGATGAACAAGACCTGGAAATACTCATGGACGCTATCACTCAGACTATAAGGTTGAACAAAATTTGAGACCTGGGACAATTGAAAAGAAAAACTGTTCTTCTTCAGTCTGTGACAAAGTTGCCCCTATTGCTTCTTGGCTCTTGAGAAACTCAGCAGATTTTATGTGGGATTTTGTATGTGCATATGTGCACAAATACATGTTTAGAGCAATGGAAGTATATGAAAGAAAATATTCAAAGTAGGAGCAATAGTATTTATGTTTTATATGCTGGAAAACTGAAAAACTGGCCATTGCCTTCTAAAGAACCTTGTAACATTCTCCTACACACTTTTCATTTGGCCTGAGTCCAAATTGCTGCCTGAAGATCTTTGGTTAGGGGTAGGCAGCACAGTCCCCGTGAAGGGCTGTTGCGCAGGCATATGAATGGATGAGAACTCTGTAAAACACTTCCATATTAGTAACGTTAGTATATTTTCTACATATTGCCTACCCAAACTTATAGTAGCTCAGTCCTTCCTCAAGATGAGAGTCATCCGAGCCTTGCGAAGCTCCTTGAGGAGCTAAATCACTGCCAATCTGGTCACCAGGAAGAGAACGATGGTCTGTTTTGAATCACCCCACTATGCACTTACAGAGTCTGTGTGAAGAAAATTGTTATGGAGGTACTGTTCTATTAACCTGTGTTCAATGAAGTCTTGAAAGAGTTGTGAATTCCTGTGATAAGGCATGCAGAACACATGAGGTCTGGGCTTGTGGTTGGTTGTTGGGTTTTTTTCTGAGAACATTACTGGTTGGCTGGTGCACGCTGAGACACACACATGGTGCTCTGAATTGATTCCATATTTATGGTTTTGAAGTTTCCAGACTGAGAAAAACACAGACATGCTCACTTCACTGTGAACATCTGCTAATTTTTAGTTCTGGAATATCTAAAGGGACATTTGTCCTTCCACGTGTATTTTACAGAATCACAGAATGGTTGAGGATGAAGGGACCTCTGGAAAACATCATGTCTGAACGTCTGTTCAAGCAGGACCACCTTGAGCAGGTTGCCCAGGACCATGTCCAGCTGACTTTTTAATAACTCCAGGGATGGAGAGTCCACAATCTTCCTGAGTACTCTGTTTCAGTAGTCAGTAACTCTCACAGGAAAATAAGTGTTTCATTGTGTTTGGATAGAGCATCCTATATTTGTTGGTGCCCACTGCCCCTTGTCCTGTCACTGTACACCACTGGAAAGAGCCTGACTCCATCTTTGTATCCTCACTTCAGATATTTATATGCTTTGATGAGATTCCCCTCTTGAACCTTTTCTCAGTGCAACTCTCTCAGCTCTTCCTCATATGAGAGATGTTACCATCCCTTAATGATCTTTGTGGCCTTTCATGTGACTCTGTCCAGTGTATCCATGTCTCTTTTGTACTGAGGAGCCCAGAACTGGGCACAGTACTTTGTATGTGGCCTCAACAATGGCACCTTACTGTGGACTCATGCCCACACTTCAACAATTTTTCCAAGCGTATCTTATGTGAGGAAGTGTTGAAAGCCTTACTGAAGTCTAGGTAGACAATACCCTTTGCTCTCCCCTCATCTACCAGGCAAGTCATTTTGTCATAGAAGGTTATCACATTGGTCAAGCATGACTTCCCCTTTAGGGAAACCATACTGAGTAATCCTCAAGATATTCTTGTTGTGCATGTGCCTTGGAGTGATTTCTGTTCTTAGCTGCTCCATCACTTTCTTAGGGATTGAGGCGACAGTGACTGACCAGTAGTTCCTTGGGTTCTTGTCGCCTCGTCCACTGGCCACTCGATTGGCCCAGCTGACCAGGGCAGGACGACGTGCCAAGCTTGGATCACCAGCACCAAGACTCAGGCTAGCAACCCCAACGCTCCAGCCTCCCAGGGGCGAGCTGTCTCCCGGCAACCTGAGTCTTCAATCACTATCCTTGGCAACACTTCGAAGAGCGCAACAGTAGCCACTTGTTAAAGTGTGGCGACGGGAGCAAAGAGGAGAGAGGGAGCTCCTGCGTTGGTATAATTCCAGAGCCTTTATTACCCAGCCTCCAGGGACGAGAGACGTGGGTTTAGGGACACCGAAGGGAACCAAGCACAGAAGGCACAGAATGAGGGGTGACAAGGGGTTTTTAAGGAGGGGAGGAGTTGGGCAGAGATGGGAGGATACAAATCAAGGAACCAATAGGAATGGATTACATAAACAGGGTAAACCAATAGGATACAATCAGGGGCGGTCTCAGGGGTGGGTTCAGAGAATATAACCAATGAGGGAAGGAATAGGGTGGAAGGTTCTAGGGACAAGGAGGAGAAAGGGAAAGGGCTTAGGGATTGACAACTTGTCAGACATAAAGATTGACAATTAATTAAAGAAACTTCGAGAACAGGGGGAGGAGAGCCCGGGGATTGACATCCCCGGGGGAGTGGCCAGCCCTCAGACTCCTCCCAATGACTCTATGCTCCCCGGGGGATCAGCCCACTCAACTTCTGTGTTTACCCACATGCCGAATCCCCCGGAATCATCAATTAGGAGCCGGGGCAGTTGTATTATTGGCCACTCCAGCGGTGCTAGATGGAGAAGGGGCAGCTTCCACTGGAGCTGCCTGACGCACCGCCACAGGTTCTCCTCCTTGCACTTCTCAAAGACAGAAGTGACATTTACTTCTCCTAATCTCCACGACTATTCAAAGATTATTGAGAGCGGTCTCGTAATGATATCTGCCAGCCCCCTCAGCACTCATGTGTACATACCATTAGGGGGCCCATCCATTTTGCTTAAGTATTGCCTGTAGTGATCCTCTTCCACCAAAACTATTTCTACAATGCTCCATATGTCCCCCCTGGATTTTAGGGCCTGGGTTTCCTGAAGGAGAGTCTTCCAAGTAAAGTCTGAAGCAAAGAAGACATTCTATACCTCAGCCTCTTCCACATGTTGTTGAACCTTAAGCAGCAAGCCTTCATTTTCCTTAGACTTCCTTTTGTCATCTCTGTACTTATAGAAGCCCTTCGTCCTGTCTTTGAAATCCCTGGCCAGATTCAATTCTATTTGAAATTCCTGTGTGCTACTGAGACCATATATGCTAGGAAATCTTATGGAATAACTTACATGGAGTAATTTTATTTACTGAAGAGGAAAAATTGAAACATAAATAAGGTTGTAAAACACATGTTGGTGCTTTTATAAGAGGAGGGGAAGACAGCTGTGATCTTAGGGACTTTGCATCAAACTGAAGTGTTTATGACTGTCACAACTTCCTTGAAAACAAGTGGATATTTTAGAAACTGTGGCATTTTGAAGTGTCCCTGGTCTGATAGCAATAAATTTAAAAGACTTGCAAAACAATATAGCAGTTTTTCTTTACTTCAGCAAATTATTAGTTTACTTTCCCATTCTCTGAATACTATATTACAGACAAGTCAATATTATTCCAGAGTTTATAAGTGTATACTAAGATATTCTATAAATAATTGAAAACATACTTAGTTACAAGACTTCCAGTAAAAGATAGAATGCTACAAAGCCGTTCCTTTCATACGGACAGAAAGAAGAATTAAATTGAAACTCCAGAGAAAAACAAAGCCAATTTTTCTGTATATTATTCTATCAGGTTATGCTCTGGCATTCTTGAGCTTACCATATAGGTAGGCATATAAAATACATTTCCAGAACCACTAAGCTTTAAAGATGTTGCTGAGCTAAATCTAAGCAGCAGGAAACACAACATATTGAAGTTTCTAGAGATTTTATATTTCTGATAGTCACACTTCAAATCACTCCTAGTTCAGGGTTTTCTAAAGAAACAGAAGGTGCCCAATCTGGAATGAAAATGACATTTACTGAATTTAAAATAAATTCCGTAGAAGTTCACCTCACATTACCCTGATATTTTGGTTCTATTGTCAACATTGTTACATGTTGTTGTACTTGATCTCCTACTTGGTGTGAAATTAGGCAAACAATTTTTTTTTCACTCATATTGTCATTATACAAGTAAGTTTGGAGCTCAATAAGAACTGAGATAACTCTGTAATGGAAAGCCATAGAATTCTGTAACTAACTAAACTTGTATCTTTCTTAAGAAGACAAGTAAGGAAGTAGTTCTTTTTCATTTTACCATTCATACAGTTAAAGAAAACCTTCAACCCGATATTGTTCTCACAAGATTAACATGTTCCATAGACCTTGAAATCTTGGTATTCAAAAATTTCCTGAAATCCCAAGGTATGTAGGATTCAAAACCAAATTTTCAATTCAGTGCAAAGTTCTATGCTCTTGGGAATCATCACTGGATCTCAAGTCCAAAAAACCAGCCTTAGTATCTTCCATTTCTTATTAATACTTTATATAGCCCTTTTTCATTCAACTATACATTTTATCACAATCGTTTTGGGGTTTGTTTTTTGGTGTTGTTATTTGGTTTGTTTTTTGGTGTTGTTTGTTGATTTGTTTGTATTTTTTTAAATTAGAAGGAATATCTTAAAAAGAACATGCTCCTGTCAGTTTCTGCAGTCCTTAGGATGGAACCGATACAGCCCACATAATTCCTTATGGCACTGCAGTATTACAGGGAATCGTTTTCTTTCTCACAACCACCAGCTGCTGTATGAGAGCTGACGGGTTTCTCAGAATCCCTTAGCCTTATGTTTCCTTATCTGCAGTTCATTTTCATGCCTGATTTCCCAGAATTTGCTTAACATTTTCAGAAGGACGTCATTCACCCACTAGTTGTAGCTGGATTTGGATTCATAACTCTCTTGAAAAGAGAGAGTGATATGATTCTCCATACCACCAACACATGATATTGTCAGATGATAAATATTCTTCTCATCAAAATACGATGGAAGGACTGAATCGTCCCATCCATCAGAAAACTCTGAACCAAATTAAGGCTGAACATACTTGATGCTCTTTTACAAGGATAGGAAATGGGACTAGCCATCTGGCATCTCTTGAGGTTCTTTCAACACAGAGAATTTTTGCTGAAAAAATCATAGCCATCTTCTGCATTCTTCTAAGGGGATTTTTTGTAGTTGCAGGGGATGAGGACATGTTTTAGTTTGGGGATTTTTTAATGGATTTATACCATATCTCTGTACTTTAGATGAGCAGCCTTATTCTGACTCAATGCCAGCAGAAATTTGCTGGAGTTTTCTACTGTAGTAGATCCTTGATGACCTGTTAAGGAACCTGTTCCATATTGCAGACAAATATTCAACAAGGTCTTGGGTGCACTCATTATAGCCTCCCCAGCTGTAGCTGTACAGACTAGGATGGTGCTGGGATCCCTTAGCATCAGCCCTGTTCTGGAAACCATTCTCTCTATATGAGGTTCCAGCTCTTACCTCTTGTATCTAGCAAGAAATAATTAGTGGTAATCTCTGGGTTCATGTTCGGTTGTTAGTTAAGAATTCAGTGGGAGCCAGTGCTTCATTCAGGGGAATGTTGTAAGAAGCTGAAATCCACTGATGTCTTCAGGGTTTGAAGTTATGCCCCCATCCCTTTTGGTGCACTATTGCAGAGACAACAGTCGTAATTGCGAAATAAGCTGAGCTGACTATCATAAACATCTTTTTTTTTTTTTTTTTTTTTTAAATTCACACTGTAACTGAAGAACAGGCCCTTTTTTATTTCGTGTTTCCTTGCAAATAAAAGCATTATTATCTTTTCTAAGATTGGTCCAACAGTGGTTGGACCATACTGTAGTTATGGACAATACTAAGTAGAACAAACAATAAATGTAAGCCTATGACTGAGTACATTCCGTATAAATACAACAATTAAATGTGCTATAGCAGGTGGCTTATTCTAATCAGGAGCTGCTGGAGGTCATATTTGAGATATTATGCAAATTGAAACCTCAAGAATACAGACTATGAAATAATAATTAATTACATTTGCACTTTGATTAAAGATTAAATCTCAGTGTAATAAAAAAAAAAAAAAATCATGTCTTTGTATTGCCTGATATAATTAGGCACTCTCCTAAATGACCAAACTTAGAACCGCCTATTATGTCCTAGCAAACCTGTGGGAGAGCCTGACATGTGTTTAGCAATCATGGGGTTTTTTGTGTTCATCAGAAAAAATCATTTTAAAACAATGTGGGAGGGGCAGTCCTTATCTTTAAGGCAACTGTTGGATAATTGACCTCCTTTAGCATTTAATTTCTCAAGCCTCTAGGAAGCTTAATTTTGAACATCAAAGGGGTACCTGTGGAAGAAACTGTTCCAGACTGGTGAGTAAACAAATTAGAGTTAATAGGGTCATTAGCTTCTGTGGTAAAATTTCAAACTGGGTATTCCTCACTAAGGAATGTAAATGTCAATGTTTTTAAGTCTTCTAAAATATAATTAGACATGGAACTTGAATACAAATGCTATTTGTATTCAAGTATTTTGCTACATATCCTATTAACAATGTTTTCCATACTCTGGGCATTTTTTTATTAAACATTAGGGAATCTGTTGTTCTGGTCCTGTGCGTTGCTTGCCAGACAATTAGAATAGAAAGAAAAAAGGTACAAAGCTGCATAGTCAATAGTATGCTGTAAACATTGAGGATGCTGTATGTTCTATTTGACATCAAATGTGCTAGCCAGTTACCTTTACAGTAACAACTGTAGGTCTATTTAACCCTTAGATATCTATGTAGCAGTGTAAGAACTTAAAAAAAAAAAAAAAAAACAAAACAAAAAAAAGCCCACGTTAAAAAAAATACCCCAACCCAGAACCACAAAAAACAACTTACATTTCCTCATTTGGATGATGGATGATCTTCTCATCTGTACTTTCTCTTGGTTCTATGGCTACATCCTCTTATTTAGCTTCTGGCACAATACTGGAGTCCTTTTTTTTCAATTATCCTTGCATGTGGTAATAAAACTAGTGCTCCCTTTCTTCCACCAAACTGACAAGTTTCTAGTTCAGCCACATTTCCACACCTTTTCCCACATACTTACTTGCAGGCTGTGGACCCCTGCATATCCATTCCCCTGAAATTCCTGCTACTAACTCTCCCCAGCAGCAGCAAGCTCCTGGAACTAAGGGTTGTCAGAACAAGTTCCCTTTTTCGCTTTGCAACCCTAGGAAATTTAAAACTGTGGGATTTACAATATATCTCTAGGAGGTCAGTACTCAGCAATGACTTCTTTTTAATCCAGAAAATTACCTGCTGCTAAAAGTGTCATCATTTAAACAGGTAGAAAGGAAAATTTCCTCATAAGGAAACATGTGAGGACATAACATCAGGTCAAACTAAGAGTTTGTGGAATAAGGACTAATTGCCAACACCACAAATATATTTAGCGTAGAAGGAAATAAAATATTTGCTAGAAGTGCCAAAGGAGAATTGCAGAAAATATTTAGACTGGAAAACTGCAGATGGCCAAGCACATCCAGTGGTTAATCACCTTCTCTCCATGAAAACTGATTTGTACCAGCAGGGTCTGAGTGAATGCTACAGTGAATTTGACCAAAAAATCAGAAGGGTGGGGAAGAAGAGAAAGGCATTTTAAATAATTGATCATAGTTATATCTGTGGTTACAAGCATAGCATTCTTAAGTCATTAGCCTGAAGGAGCAAAGAGTTTAAAAAATATTAACTCTCCTCACTAAATATAATCATGAAGTTTAAGAAATAAAAGGGGTTAGGCATCCCATTTGTCTATTATATAAATAATTTTGTTGTGCTAATTTTGTAGTTTGGGCTGATTTAATATTTTAATTTTCTATTCTGCCTCAATTGAAACAATTTCTTTTTGCTTAACACAAATAAAAGTAAACCCCCCCCCAAATGGTCTTTATGTAATGTGAATCATGTTTAAGTGATGTTTTGAAAATATCCTTGTCCATTAGAAGCAAGCTTTTTGCACTAGGCATGATGTTATAACTCAGGTTTTTTGCAAAGTGGTTCTAGTTACTGTTTATTATCACTCTCTAACGCTGTGCTTCAAATAAGAATCTTTAGTTTACCTCCATAAGTGCATCTCATAGCATTCATTTTTAAATAACCATTAGTTTTATTTCAGCCTCCTACAGTGTTTTTGATAGAATGTTACTGTTTTCACACAATAATTTATTTCCCACTGTAACCCAGAGTTTTAGACAAGTATGACTCCATTTCTCCAACTTACTGATTTTACTCATCGAGGCAATACAATATCAAATCAAGATCACATAACATCTATGGCAAATTTGGGACCATATGCAGATCTCCTGATCTTGCATTCTATGTGTCCTCAAGGGTAAGACTCATTTAAGCTAACTTCAGCCAGACAAAAGTTAGGCATGTGGTTTTCCTTCTCTAGTTAAGGTCAAGACACATGTCTTCCAAGGATAAGTCAGCTTATCACAAATCATTGACAAGGTGGGTGAGAAAAATCACGGTAAAAGTTTATTTGCCCTTCCACTAAGGTGGAAGGTAAATGCTTCTGCACTGTTCCATTAAAATGTTTCATGGTCCAATATGTCTCACCCATGAATGTAGTATGGGAGTGCTTCTAGTATGATTTTTTATTCTTTGACTGAAATCTTGACTGCGAAGTATTCTGAAAAAAGTACCTTTCCACCCTTTTAGAATTGTTGACACTACATCACTTATCTGGACATTATGGCAATGCTACTTTCAGAACTTGAAGTAAAAGCAAATATAAAACAGAATAAACATTGTGATCTGCATATTGAAATATGATGTTTGTACACATTTGACACTCTTTTAATTATTTTTTAAGGAGTTAAGTGATAGGCACAATCAAGTATTAATTTCTTCAAAATAAAGCATAAAATAGCAAACTCAGGATGTACTTCTAAAAAAATACTGAGCTATTCAATAGAAATTAAAAGCAGATGGAATTTATTCCAATGGCTATTAAAATGTAATACACGAAGGGATGTTCTTTATTTAATTTGTTACAAGTTGTATACTTCCATAGCAAGTTGGAATGCTTTAACCATATATAAATGTGTCAAACAACATTGCGAAGAATGTAACTTTCTGTTGCAGTTTTTAACCTATTCCCAAACATATTTCATTGCTTTTTCTTTCCCATAACTCTTCTTGTTCCCTATCTAAGAGGTTATGTCAGACCACACTAGAAAGGTCTGACACCAGAGGGTGCAGAGTTGCTATTCCATGACTTCAGCACATCATCTGTAGGATAGCCTGACACATATAATCAGGAGAGGTGGTCTTGCATTAACCTTTTCCACTCCCAGAGGATGAAATGATAATGAAACAACAAAAACAGATAATGAGGCAAGGAGAGCACAATTCTTGTGATTATGACTAAAAATGTGGGGGAGGGTGACAGCTGTACAACTTTGTGCAGATTCTCGATGAAGTATTACCAATTCAAATAATAAATGGAGTAGATATATATGTAAATATAAACTCAGACTTGGGCTGAATATAACACCTAGAATAGGAGTCTGTTAAAGGAAGGAGTTGGTTAAGTTTGTTCTTATGCCTGGCTACCACTTGGCAGACAAACATCTTCCCCACAAGAATAATAAAATATATAATTATTTTGTGACATGATTCAGTTGACATCCTTATGGAGAATGATTCAGTGAAGCACCTGAAAACCCAGAATCTAACAGTTGTAAACAACTGGAACATTTGGTCTGTTCAGCCTGGAGAAGAGGAAACTGAGGGGAGACCTCATTGTGTTCTTCAACATCCTCATGAAGGGAAGAGGAGGAACAGGTACCAATCTCTTCATTCTCATGGCCAGTGAGGGAACCCAAGGCAACATTATAAAGCTGGGTCAGGGGAGGTTTAGGTTGGATATCAGGAGAAAGTTTTTCACCCAGAGGGTTGGTTGCGCACTGAAACAGGCTCCCCAAGGAAATGGTCACAGCAGCACCAGCCTGACAGGGGTCAAGAAGTGTTTGAACAATGCTCTCAGGCACATGGTGTGACTCTTGGGGTGTCCTGTGCAGGGCAGGGACTTGGATTTTGATCATCCTGATTGGGTCCCTTCTAACTCAGAGTGATTCTGTGATTCTGTGGTTTGCTTAATGCTGTCTCTGCTGAGACAAGATGTGTGTAAAGCAGCCTACAAAGACTGATATTATGTGGTGGTAGCAAAATGGAGAAAATGCTTGTTCACTTTTATCCGTGGCTTTATGATCTGGGGTTTTTGGCATGTTTCTACCAGTAAGAAACTACTTCTCCACAACAATTCCTAGAATAAGGTCAAATATTCAGTGGAATGACAGAGCAGATAGCTAAAAAGGTATGGATAAAAAAGCAGCCACAACTAAATTCATACATACTGAGTTAAAAGGAAATGAGAATCTGGCTACAGTGGAATTCACCCCTGGGAAGAAGTGATGGTATCAGTTAGCTCAAGGAAACGAAGATAAGAGTAAAGCAAAATTGCATAGGCTATTTTGCTTTGATTTCTCAAAAGGTGGATATTGTGGAAATGATGTAATGTTAATACCTTTCCTTTGTTTTGGCACACTGACAATTTTCACTCACCAAAGACTCCATTTATACTGAACTTACATCTGTGCATTTTGAACATGAAAGCCCTGGGCATCTCAGGAAGTTTTAAGCCTTTTTTCTGAAAACCTGATTTAAAATCACGCTTTAAATTGTGCTGCATGTGTTACCGTGTTTACTCATGTCTCTCTGGAGCTTTTAAAATAGTTTATTCAATGGGAGGCATATGCCACTAGGGCTTTTTGTCTGAATGCTTCAGAATCAATCAAAAGGCATGATTTGAGCAGCCATGGGCCAAGGCAGGATTCATCTGTTTGAGTCTCTGACCCTGGTAATACAGTGCTTGAGTGGCTCTATAGCACGCAAGCCATGTCCTGTAGGACTTACCGTGAATTACATTTGTGTGTGTCTGTTGTAACTCACCAGCTTTTCTTATGCCGACTGGGGTTTGATTTAGTTTCTTCTTGCTCTTTTATATGACAATCATATCACTTACTACTTTCAACAACAGTATCTCTTATAAAGATCATAAATAGTTTTAGTATTTACTTGTGACCCATTACAGAAACCACACATGTATTGCTTGATAGAATGTAAAAATAGTTTCAATTTTTTTTTCTTGTAAAAGTAGTTTGAAATTGTTTTTGTATAATACTTTGAAATACTTGATTCAAAAGGAAAGAAACCTGACATGCAATGAAAGAAAGTAGAGGCTGCATAAAATGTTTTTGTTCTTCAGGAAAAAAAGGCACGTAAGCAACGGATACAAAATTTTTGATAGTCATAAATTGTACTGTGCTTTAAATGCAAATGGTGAGAACTGAAGTAGGCACACTACTCTGCTTAACCTTAATTATATTTCTTCTTATGGATAACTAGTATGAAAAGATCTATTAATATGCCCACTCAGAAATTGACACAGGCTGAATAGCCAATAAGAAAGGGTAATGTGGTCGACATTCACACAAATGCATTGTTCAGATTTCATCATATCACACCTGTGTGTTTTAAGGTACACTGGAACTGTGCAGACTCTTGTCACCATTTCTGTTTCTGCTTCCCTGGCACACTGGCTGGCATACATGTATTTTGTCTGCTGAAATACTAGATCCTGCAAAACTGGGTTTCTTCCTGGTATCTGGGTGCAATCCATCCTCCTCTAGCACTCTCCAGGTAACTTAATAGAGACTTTCCAGAGCTAGCAAGCTTTGTGACCATTCTGGTTTTATATCTCGCTTCTTCAGAGATGTTAGTGGAAAGAAGGAGAGATTTGAGCTTTGGATAACCTCCAGAAAACTTCCCAAAATATGTTTCACTTTAGTTCCTATAACCAAGACATATTATTAAAATAATAAACATCTAATACTAAGCATACTCCATCTTGAAAATTTTGCATTTAAAGTCCTATTTCTTTAAGGAATTCCTTATGCTTCTTTACTTTCACTTGGCTTCTCCAAGCATAAGCCCTACCCAGACTTCTTATTTCTGATTTCTTTTGTCTAGTGATTCCCTTAACAGATTAATTAGATTATCAATTATTTTGCTTATCCCACTCACATTTAAAACTCACCGATAGGTCAGCTGATCAGAAGAAGTTGTATCAAAAGGTTGAATTCAAGTCCTATGCTTAAAAACTTTTCTATTCTTTCATTTGGGGGTGGGGGATGGGGCGGGAAGGCATTGATCTTCTTCCCCGAAAATATTTTGTGTGATTATCATAACTGTAAATCCATGGCTTGTATTGAAACTGCTAGTTTATGCCAACACTTCTGTTAATAGTTGGAGAAAAACTAAAACCAAGTGAAACTTTGAAGAAGAGTTCATCTCAATTAATATACCACTTTGATTTTGGATTGTGAATAGCTGCAGCAGTGGTTGTTCAACCCTAGGTCTTCCTGACAAGATGAAGAATGAAATACAATTGAAGGGTGGAGTGGAAAAAAGAAAGAAAAGAAAAAAATACAGTTTAGGCATTGATAACTAGAAATATTCAGCAGTATGCTTATTAAATGAAACTCAGTAAGTTGTCTTAGTGACAGTAGTAATGACTAAATTACTCGTGTGAAGCATCATAGTAAATTTCTTTTGATTTTTATTTTTATTCTCACACTTAAATTGTTATAAGGATGAATCATCCTTATGATTCATTCTGGATTTCATCCAATAAGCCAATAAGGTATGCATTTTCACAGCCTTGTATCAGTTTTGGTAGTACCAATACAAATTCTGCATGTAAATAAATTGTAACTCAAAGCTAAACTAGACCAAAGTGCAAATATATTTATTGCTGCATGAAATCATATTTTTATGGTAAAAGTATTTTCACCTCTTGAGGACAGTAGGTCACAAGTTTTGGTCTCACCAACTTCAAGGTGTCAAAAACTCCTGATTTGCAGTAGATTAACTGTATTGGTGATGTCTGTATTCCCAGAACACCCAGTTTGCTAAATGCCAGTATCACAAAACTACTACCAGAGTGTTCCCATGCTGGCAATCAAGGAATGTATCAGGACTTTGACTAACTGGACTATGGAGACAGACATCTTCAGCTTGTGAAAATGATCATCCCTTCAGGGACAGAACACATTGGTTTAACACTGTATAATTTGCACTATTTCTATTCATCTTTTGAAAGATTATTTCAATCTCAAAGCTGTCAATTTTGCATTTTCTTAAGAACTAAATCAGTTTTTAAAAAGTCAGAAAGTTGCTTTCTCTGTTTCTGTCCTTTGGATTGATTATCTATGGTTCCACAGCATATTACGTGATCACAGCAATGTTCTTTGGAGATATAATCATCAAAGAGCATTACTCAGCTGGGAAAGTACATGTGAAGGGTGTAAATAATGAAACAGAACAGGGGGCCTTTAAACATTTTTTTGTTTGTTTTCTGTGCTTAGAGGCTTGTTTACAGGGTAGGGGGCATACTGTTAAAAAAGAATATTAAAAAAAAAAAAAAAAGGCAAAACTCCTGAATTGTACCAACCAATTCATCTGTTCAGATAGGGAGCCCTGCAGACCTGGCAAACCTTGAAGGTTTATCAGTGTTCATTTTGGCTTTGAAAGGTGTGTTTAGTCCCAGTGGCTCAGAAAGCTCTAGTTTATGTGTTAGGAAGTATATTCCCAAAGCAGATGTTTAGTTTTTAACTTTATATGGTCCTTGTAATCCTAGTCATATAGTACAGGCTATTTTATAAAGCCTATTTCTGTGTAGCATATCAAATATAAAGGATTGGAACCGTTAATTAAAGGTTGGTTTAGAGGAGAAAACAGAGCAGGAAGCAAAGTGTTCAAACATTTAGCCCCTTGACTTGTAGCAGAGTTGAAAAGTAGCTGATTGTGTGTGGATAATTGCCATGACTTAGTTTGGCAGACCCCTATTGTTATCAGAGCTGCAAGGCTGCCTCTTAAACTGTTCAAACATGGATCTCCAACATTCATGTCCAGAAAGGCCAGCTGCTCTGTTAAAATTCATTGCTTGTTTGTTAAAAAAAGTGTATCTTCTTTCTGTGCCATTAATCCTGGTGAGTTTGGGTTTGTTTGAGGGTTTTGTTGGTTTTTTTTTTAAGAAAATAGTTCTGTAATTCTCTTTCTGATGCAAACTTCTGTAACTAATGTGAAGTGTCTGGTACTGAGTCACCTAATAATGGCCTGCTACTGCTTTTATATCTGCAACAGGAATCCTTAGAAGTAATCCATACAGAAGTCTATGATTCTTATTTACACTATAGCTCTCCTTTTCTTTTTGTATGAAAGAACTTTGTGTACTACTTATGTACAAACAAGATTTACTTTTCGTAAGTAAAATATCAAGATTTTAAGAGTGGAAATTAGGCCCATTGGAGTTGAACAGTAAAAATATTGCAAGTGAGATCAGAATAAACATTACTGCATAGATTGCTGCTGTTTATATTGACACCATTTAGAAAACCAGAAAGGTATGAAGCCTTTGAGGAGACCTGAAAGCAAAATACATAGAATCCAATGCTTCGTTATCATTAATAGAAAATACTAAGGGACTGGAGAAGTAGGATGTGTTTGTCTGAAACCAGCTATGTAGAAGTTTGAGCACTTTACTGTTACTATCATACTCTAAAGAAAACTGTAAACTTGGTAGAGTAGTATATTCACCAGCCTTGGCTGGGTGATGTTAAATCAGCTAAAATATTTATCTAAAGGATCTTTATTTTTGAGCTACAATCTCAACTTACTACTGGTTTTTTGTCAGCCTAACACTGTCACTTTTTTTAGGATTTTATCTGATGTTTCAGTTGTAGGAATGTGAAAAAAGGGCTTCAAATTCTCCAGTTGAATTTAAAATAATTTCACATCATTTTTTTGTGCTTGCTTATTGAAACACTAATGGCTAAATGCTAGATATCAAGAACTCTGACCTTAATATAGATGATAGTTGTTTTGACACATTGAGAACTGGTACCTTGAACAGAGTAAGTTTAGTTCATCTTTTCAGAATAATATGGCCACAGAACTTTTACACATGTACCATTTTTATTACTGAAATGACATTAAATTGATTTTTTTATTTCTGAAAACTGTAGATTTCACATACAAGCAGAGAAATGATTCTAAATAATAAATCAAAATACACATCCTACCAATGAAGAAGCAGGAATACAAGGCATGAAAAATCTTCTAATTTAGCATAGAGCAGTCTCTTGGGCATAACTGCTGTCCTCTGATGAAACCATGCTTTTAACCTCAAACAAGGAGGGAAAAAAGAGTCTTGGTAAAAAGGACAGCTAGAACATCCTTTAAGAGAGATGGAAATGACTTGATATAGAACTGGAATAGAAAAAAAAAGGAAACCAAAAAGCAGTAGGCATTTTTAAAGCTAATGTTCAAGTCTACGGGTAAATTCTGTGAAGAAGTATGTAAACCATGTAACATTTGGAAATAATATAGGAAAGGAATAAAAACAAAACCAAAATAAAACACAAAAAAAAAAAAACCCCACCCAAAAACCAAAAAACAAAAAACAAAACCCAAAAGAAAAAAAAAAACAACTAAACAAATCTAGAAAGAAACAAGAAAAAAAGAGAAATGGAAGAACAAGCCTTGATCTTCTAACTGGGACAAACACCAAAAAAAAATTATCTTTGCCTGTCTGTCTGTGGAAAGGGCCACATTGTTGTGGTTTAACCCCAGCCAGTAGCTGAGCACTGTGCAGCCACTCTTTGTCTCCACCCTGGATGGGAAAGAAACAGAAGAGTCAAAGTGAGAAAACTTGTGAGTTGAAATAGAGACAGTTTAATGAGGAAAGGAAAAGTCATATATGGAAACAAAGCAAAACCAAAAAACTAATTCATTCAGCCCTTCCCATGGGCAGACAGGTGTTCAGCTATCCCAGGAAAGCATATGTAATGGTGATTTGGGAGGACAAATGCCGTAACTCTGAGTTTCCCCCTCTTTCTTTCTTTATCTCACCACTTTATGTGCTGAACATGATGCCATATGGTATAGAATATCCCTTTGGTCAGTTGGGATCACCTGTCCTGACTCCCTCACAACTCCTTGTGCACACCCCTGCTGGAGTGATGAGCAGAAACATCCTTTTCTCTGTGTAAGCCCTGCCCAGCAGTAACTAAAACATCCCTGTATTATCAACACTATTTCCAGCACAAATCCAAACCATAGGCAATACTAGCTGTTGTGAAGCTACTGTCTGTCCCAGACAAAACCAGCGCACACATTTATAGTGCTTGTTAAAGAGAAATATCTTCTGAAAAGTATGCTTTTTCTACTACTCTAATCTTAGCAGGTGTGGATGTGAAATTTATCCATACTGATATACTGAAAAAAATTCCATCTTTCTTTTTGGAGTAAATGTAAATTTTAATTCACTGATGGTATCAAATTGCTGATGGTATCAAATTGTATGATGATTTAAGACCAACAGATATACCAACAGTATAGAACCTTTTACTCAAAGTTTTTAATCTGATTACAGACTGCTGGAAAAATATTCCATCTGTATCATTCTTGCTGCAGCTTCAAATCTAAGAGTCCAAACTAATATTTGAATGCTTAGAGACCCTTCTAACAAGGTTACAGCTGCAGACTAAGAGACTGTGGTACTAGACATGGTAGAGTCACAGTCAAATTTCTTTAAAAATGGTATTTCATTACTATTTCTTTTTAATCTAATACTAGTTTAGTATATTTAGTATAGTCCCAAGAATAAGGATGACAAAAGTGGTTTTGTACAACATTAATTTTCACACTGGGGAGAAGGTTTTGCCAGGGGCAAAATGACATTCCTCTTATCTTGAAATTAAAGCAAGAAAACTAGTAATTTTTTTCCTGCAACAGTTTTGCATGTACCTTGACAACTCCTCATTTCCTAATGGCAAGATAATCCAGTGGGAGACCAAAGAGCTGTAAAAATCTGGCAAATATCATACAGAATTGAAGAGCAAACTTTTAAGAGTTTACAGTACTGAAACTGAAAGAACTACCTTCATCTAGTCTTTCTAGTACAAGAATCATTTTTCCCTTTATTAGTTCACAAATCTCACCTAGTTATATAGAACATTTATACACGGGTGTTTCCTTAATTTGTCCAGTGGATAGGAAATAAATAATGACTAGGGTCTTTTAATGCTTCATCCTAAATATGAAGCTAAAGTGTGTTAAAATATTGTTTCTTCTTTAAGGAAGGACAACAAGAAGACTAAATGACATGTTAGGTAATAAATAAGATGGTTGAATTAATTAAAATCTCTTACTGTGTGGGCATCAATAGATTAATTTTTACTAGTGAATTTATTTCCAGTAATGATCTTTGGAAGTAATCTCTCATCAGTAAGCTGTCATTGTGAAGGAGAAGATTTTAGACTTTTGCTTAAATTTGTACTAACTGTGCTCATATGTCTCCTATAGAATTTTCTTCTTCAGTTGCATAGAAAGCCAAACAAGCACTACTTCTGAGCTATTAAAAGCCCCTTCAAAAAACTGACAGTTTGATAATTCAAAAAATAACCAATACATTTTGAGATGACACCAAATTTTTTAAGATCTTTTTATGCTTTTTAAAAAGCATTTCAGTGTAAGCACAACTTTTCATAACATAAAAGGGAAATTGATCTCTCATGTCTGTTAACACAAACAGGAAAAGTTCATCTTTTTTTTTTTATGGAATGAAAAATAAAAAAGCATACATTAAATAGCATAAATCTCTAGAAGTGCAACTGGATTATTTGATGCTTTGCATAATATAGCTCAGAGCATAAAGACTGTGATTGCACAGACTAATTGTTAGGTTTAAAAAGCCCTAGAGAAATAATTGCTGCTAGTCTTCATGTCAGAAATTTCAAGGTAAAAGACATAACATGTTTAACTAAAACACAGCTAATTAGAGCAGAAGTAGATCCGTTTCAGAGTCTGAGATGATGATATACACAATAGAGCTGTTAACTTCAGAAAACTGAGTGCTGATATAATCAAATAAGGAAGCTAATTTCTTTTTTGTGCCTGTGTTTCAAGAGAGTTTCAGATCAATATGTTGTTCTGTTTAATTCTGACATTTTTAGGGTACCCAACTCTGTAAGAAAAACCCACCCTCACTCTAAATCTAAAAGTTCAACCTTGTCCAGTCTTTTCTGGATGTTAATTTTTTTAAATTAATTTTTTCATTTTCATTCACAAAATCTATTTTTGAGCAAATTGTTCTGAATTCCCACTTTCACCACTTTACAGCAAGTGTTAAAAAGTCATATATTTTCCTATTGGGCTGTATTTGCAAATGATCTTAATATTGTCAGTTCAGAGTCACATAAATCCTTTTAAGAGAGCCATAAGATCCTGTAATGTGAGCGTGTTCAATACTGACTACTGGAACCAGTCACAAGCAAGATCCCTAGGGCGAAGCAGCCATTCCATTAGGACAGAAGAAGTGAGTGCTAAGTGAAAGCAGTGTTGGAACTTCAGCACAGAAACAAATAGCCAATACCTTCAGTATCCCCTCAGTCTCAAACATGTTCCTTCTCTCATATAAGAAATGAGCTGGTTTATTGCAAGATATGTGAAAAGCTCAACATCTCTTGTACTTGGTTATTAGCAGTTTGCTAATTCCATTCTCCATTTCTTACTAAGAAGATACATTATACCCTGTTCTGTGAAACTTTTTACCTACTGGACTAGTAATTTCTAAAGATGTCTTTCTTTATAGCTTTGCTCCTGTTACAGTTTGTTGCAAGTTATAGACTTTACCAGGAGGGCTGAAATGTCCCCTTAATTTTACCTCACAACTCAAGTTTTTGACTGCACTCTCATGTTTGTTTTGTCCAAGACCAGCAAAATTCTAAGATCATTATCAGGTTGTTCCTGGTAATTGCTGACTTCCCCCAGCTTTGCACGGTAAGGGAGAAGGCTTTTTGTACACTGGGGATTGTTTTAAGAATCTTAACCATGTATGCATCCAGAAAAGAGTGCACTGAGTAGTATCCACAGATTAATTCGTACTTTTTACTATCTAGATCCCTGTATTTGGGATCTTTTTTTTAAGCTGTAAACTGCATATCTCCATCCTCACCCGCAAGAATTGAATTTCTATTCTATCCTATTTGCACTACAAATTAACTTTTTTTTTTTTTTAATATAATAAAACTTGAGGAAGAATAAAAAGACAGTAGAAGAGAAGTGGCAAAGGATAAACAACTAAGGAAAGGACGATTGTCTGTACTGGAGCTATTAAGTGACTATATGAAAACAATAATTTCCTGAAATGGAAACCTGTATCTGTTCATGTGAAGCAAAAGATCCACTAAATCAGCAAGATCTGTGGATTCCTGACCTCAGAAATATTGAACATGCTGTCTTCACTATTGTATCAGAACATTCATGCTTAAAGTATGCTTGGGGTACAAAAAGTTAATATCAAAAGTCTCTTTAAAAGAAAGAGAAAATAAAAAGTATTAGCCCTTGGATTTATTCAGGAGCTGCAATGAATATACTATTCTCAATTGCAGAAGAAAAATTAAAGTAATTTATGGAAATCTCTACAATAATAAATGTACATATTCCAAATTACTGTTCTTAACTGTACTTAAGTATTCTTTGTATACTTATCATCAATACGCATAGAGTAACGTTAATAGAAATTATCAAAAAAGTGGCAGATAAGACCTAAATAGACTTTACTGTTCCAGATTTGATTTGAAATAGATTTTGAAAGGAAAGATCTGAAATTATCAACTGCTACTAACAGAAACAAAAAAGGCAAGTCTTATTACCACTATGTGTGGGTCTTTTTTTCAACCACCCAAGCTCACTTTAAATTATTCTTCCATTAACTCACTGCGCTGCCTACTTCTAGCCCTTGCTGAGAAAACTTCAAGAGCTGCACCCAGCATGTGTCCTGTAGCTCAGAACAGGAAGCACTTTGGTACTCTGTATTCCTGGGGAGAAATGGGAGGAGGGAGCAAGTTCATGGGAAAAAAAAGGAAGAAAAAAGAGAATGAGAGAGAGGGAGAGAGAGAGAGAATGAGAGAGAAGAGAGAAGGAAGGAAGGAAGGAAGGAAGGAAGGAAGG